>JAJHZJ010000273.1:410460-1010460 GCA_023548195.1 Bettongia penicillata ogilbyi
ACCACTCTTCCCTGTGTATTTGGAGAACTAATTGTAATTTTGGAAAAGGGGTATTTCATAGCTATTTTACTGTGACAGTTTAGCAATTTTTTTAACCTAATTATGTGCTGCAAACTATTGATGGGACAGAACACAAATGGAAGCTAATGAAGCACAATAATTAGAGTCTAATCCCATAGGATACCATAAAACCTATATAGAAGCAGCTCACTTATAAGGTTCTAACCCATGTGTGAGAGTATAAACTGAAGGCAAATCCTCAAAGTGAGACTACTTGTAAACAGCACATGACTATATTTTCTATGATATCTAGCATTTATATGATGTTGTAAGATTTGTAAATTATTTTAAAATGTATCTAATTTTTATCTTCACAGCAGCACTGAGAGTTGGAATTATTATTTTTGAAATTTTGCAGATTAGGAATGAGTTGAAAGAATTCAATAACTTGACCAGAATGATTTGGCTAGTGTTGGAGGTTGGATTTGAACTTAGGCAATTCTAATTACCTGTCAAGTACTCACCCCCAGCTAGTGAATAACTTAGCTGTCTCTGTGAAACACAAGATACTCTGCTAGTGAACTTTAATTTGTAGTGTACATGGCATACTTCCAACTGATTTCACCTCAACAAGTACAACTGTAGGAACAATAGTACTTATTCATCTTCATAGATTAGATGCTGAGAGAAGTACACAGCCAATTTTCCTGATGTCAAAGAGATTTTAATTTTACTTAGGAGAAATGAAACACATAGGGATAAATATAATGCAAATAAGAATACAAAACTACCCCCAGAAAATATTAAAGATCTGTGAGATCTGATCAGGGAGAAATAACTTTCATCTAAGGGAAGGAAAGTAAACCATAAGGAATTCTTAAATTCAGCTAAATTTTAAACAGCTTAGAGTAATTTTCCCTTGGAATATGCTACTTCAAGAACCAAAAATAATCCTTGTAGAGAATATATTGTATGCGGTATCCTCTGACTACCTTCACAATGCAGGATGGTTATAGCTCTTCCCTATTCGGATTCATGCATGTTTTCTGGAAAGCTGCTTAAAGCAGAATACTTTGTCCTCCCTGAATTTAATGACTCTCACTTGCTCATTTTAAAAGAAAACTTGCAAAATCTCGGCCAGCAGAGTAGTTTCAGGGTAATCTTCCCAGCTTTCATGATCAAAATAGAACAGTCTGCCTGTTTCTCCATCATGTACACTGTATTTTTTCTCAGTGGTCTTGTTTAAAAAACAAAGCTTTAATTGTAAGCCAACATACTCTGAATACATCAGCCTCTCTTATTGTTAAGATTTATAAAGTTATCAAACCAGAAATTCACAGAGAAAGAACCAAAGGAACCAGAGTTTTAGAGTTGGAAAAAATCTAAATCCTATATAGTCCAAGCTATAACCCAAAGAAATTCATACTTTTTAATGTACTTTATAAGGACTAACCCAGTTTTAAGTTGAAGATCTCTTATGAAAGACAATCCACTACCTGCTGAGGGTAATACTTAGCGTTTTCAGGTTATTAAGACTTTTTTTTTTTTTACATCAGTCCTATTTGAGGCAAGTGACCCATTTCTCTCTATAATTGTTGCTATGTGGAGTTACACAAAAAATCTGTGCCAGTTAATAAAGAAAATTGGTGGGAGAGCTTTGGATAGAAGTTCCTCTGGTACTGGCAGGGGACTTGGGGTCTTTTAGAAATAATCAAAACTTTGTATGTGTTTTGTGTTGACTAACTGACTGACAGCATAGCATATCAAGGGTTTACCTCAGATAACTAGCTTGAAGTGCAGACACTTTTGAGTGTTTGAAAAGAGAACGACCTCTATGGAATATATAAAGGTTGCTCTACCCATTAGTGCTCAAAGCTCCTTTAGCCTGACAGGCCACTGCCACACATGGATAATAGGTTTACCTCTTTAGATAGTGAAAAAACTGAGGGGATAACCATTCAATGAGGAAAAGTAGACACTTGATTCAAATATGATTGCCCCCAAATTTTTTTCATTTAAATGATATAAAAAGAATTTCTTTCTGGAATGTATTAGTGTATGAACACTGAGAAAAGTGAGAAGCCCTGTCAGTGTTTTTTTTTTTTTTCTCCCCTCACATTGTCTTTTAAATTATATTATGTATTAATTCATCTAGAAAAAAAATACTGGACAAGAGCCAGAATGTATGGACTCAAGCCCTAACTCTGGAGTTCAATTTCATCATTTATATGGGAGTTAGTATAGTCTAGTGGGAAAAAGAGAAACCAGACTTAGAGTCAGGAAGAAAAGGGTTAAAAATGTATATCTGACAAAAAAGTACTTTGACACACCACTTAACCTGTTAATGACCAAGACAACTACATAAGAATATAAATTAGAGACATATTGCTCATTTTCCTCAGTGGAGGGAATTTTCACATTAGAAGTTTCTCTGTGGATGAAATCACATGTGTTGATTCCCCCCATGTCCTCAAAATACTGCCTGTACAGATGTAGTTATTATTAAAATTATGACAATTGAGATCATATAAGTCAAAATAATTTATAAACTACAAATCACAATAACATTATGAGGAATTATGTTCTTTATTCTGGAGCAAACAGTGGGATTAGTAATTCTGAGTTACTGACATCTGCTGTAGTCTTATATTTAAATTAAACAAAATTTCAGATACTGATAGAAAGTATTTTGACCAGCTAACCTAAAGAGTCATTTCTAATTATATATCTTTGAATCTATTGCTTAAAATCCAAAATATGCAGCATATTTATAATAAATGTATATTTAGGATGTGTTTCAAGTTTAACAGTTGTATTGTGTAAGGCTAATTTATATTAAAGAAATATATGTTTTGGGGAAAGCAGTCACAATGATATTGAAAATTGAAAGTAAAAAATAATTCACAAAAGTGATAACCAAATGAAGTGTTTAGAATAAAAAAGAAAAATACTTTTTAATATTTTATGTGTAACATGTTCATCAGGACTATAATTGAGCTGGAGGGAGTTTTCAAAGTGGTGACTATTTAAATAGAATTCATAGGACCATAGAATTTTAAAGCTAGAAGGACCATAGGATAGGAAGACTAGGTACTTAGAACTGCAAGCAATACTAGAAATCATCCTGTCCCAGATTCCTTTATTTGTAAATGAGAAAATTGAGGTCCAAAGAGAAGAAAGTCACATATACATAAAAAAAGCAGTATCTGGATGTTCTATTGTTGGTCATTGTTTCTGCTAGTATCATTGTACAATTCAGTACAAATTATTCTGTTGTTATAAACTGGTTAGAAGGTATAGATATTCTGATGACTTTCATTTGTAAAAATTAAAAGCTAGATTGGCACTATTTGTTTTCAATTAATGAAATACATAGCAAGGTCAGTGTACAGGTTAATTAAAATTTGCCTCCAGTGATTGTTGGTTAAAGAAATATTACAATGTTCTTTAAATTGTTCAGGAATGCTTACTATAAGTGTCACAAGAAAGATATATTTTTTTTAAACTTCCCTAAAGGGAACTTATCAATCAACCATACACACACACACACACACACACACACACACACTTAGGTGTGTGTATGTATGTGTGTGTATGTGTATATGTGTGTATGTACACATGCACCACTCTTATTCCTAAAGCTAAAATTTCTTGTATGATACTGAATAATTATGGTGATAATGGACATCTTTGTGTCCCCTCCAATCTTATCTGGAAGGCTTCTAGCTTACCCAGCTTGCTGAAGAATTTACATAGATGGTATTTATCATTTCACGAAATGCTCTCTTTATTGCTATGGTCTCTAGTGTTTTAATAGGAATTGGGTGTTACATTTTGTCAAAAGCTGCTTTTGCATCTACTGAGGTAATCATTTTATATCTGGTAATTATTTTTGATATGGTCAATTATGCTGATAGTTTCCCTAACACTGAACCAGCCCTGCATTCCTTGTGTATATCATAACTGCTGGGATCCTGGTGTTATCCTGATGATAAAATTAATATTTTATTTAAAACTTTTGCAATAATAATCATAGGGAAATTGATCTGTAATTTTCTTTCTCTGTTTTGGCTTTTGTTGGTTTAGGTATCAGTGTCATATTTATGTCATAAAAGAGAATTTTTTAGGACTCCTACTGTTTTTCCAAATAGTTTACATAGGATTGGAATTAATCATTCATTAAATGTTTGGGATAATTCACTTGCAAATCCATCTGACCCTGGAGATTTTTTCTTAGAGAATTAATTGATGGCTTGTTCAATTTCTTTTCTAAAATGGGGGTCATTTTAAGTATTTTATTTCCTTTTCTGTTAATCTGGGCAAATATATCTTTTTGTAAATAATTTATCCATTTCACTTAGGTTGTCAGATTTAATGGCATACAATTGGGCACAATAGTACCTAATCTTTTCTTTAATTTCATCTTCAATTGCTGATGGATTTACTTTTAAATTTTGATACTGGTAATTTGGTTTTATTTCTTTTAAAAACAAATTAATCAAAATTTTATCTATTTCTTCATAAAAACTAGCTCGTGGTTTTACTTATTCAATAGTTTTCCTACTTTTGATTCTTTAGCCTTTCCTTTGGTTTTCATCATTTTACAATTTGATATTTAATTGGAGATTTTTAATTTGTTCTTTATCTGTTTTTTTAGTTGAATGTTCTATTCATTGATGTCCCCCTTTCTCAATTGTGTTCATGTAAGCATTTTGAGCATATTATTTAAGTCACTTCTAGTCCTGGGATATGGGGGGAATGGTGCTTCTGCCTTAGATCCTCCTTCATTTCTCCCCTCTGGACCTAGGACCAAAACCAAGAACTCTGACTTCCTCTAAGTGATCACAGCCAGTGAGATACCTGCCCCAGTGCTTCTGCACTCACATTCTTCCCTGAGCCTGCATAGCTGAGCACTAGTGTCCCTCATTAGCAGTGGTCCCCCCAATCTTCTCCTGCTTAGATGCCCAACTCACCATACTTTTTTTGAGGTGATAGTTCTTGAGGTTCAGACAGAGGCTACCTCCAACCCAGCTAGCTCCCAGGACTTGTTGCTTGTTATTTCAGTGGAATTAGCCTGGAGATGTTTACAGTTCACAAGGACCAAACCACTGCCTGAGATTTTTCTTCAGATCTTCTCCACTTGGCCTAGGAGGATCAAATGTTCTGCCACAATTCTATTTATTTTTGCCCATCTACAATTTGCGTATGGCACTACTTTGTCTTGTTTATCGGGGATATTTGGAGAGTTTGGAACTTCTGTCCTACTCCTCCATCTTCCTATAATCCCTCTCCTGTTTATCTTATTTAGTCAGTAAAAATGCGAAATAAAAAGTCCCTTGCTAATTACATCTCAACATTCTCTTGTCTTACCATCCTGCTAGAATTGTCTGACTCTTATTAAGATCTTTTGGTTTTTGAGTACCTGGTCCCGACTACCATTTACTGCGACACTCAGGTTATGTTCACTTTATGCTGGACTCCATTCCTCACTCATCAGAAATTCCAATTTATTATTAGGGAAGTTTGACCCTTCCCTAACTTCTGCATTTCAGTTGCTTTTATGTATGATCTTCTCTTTAGAATGTAAATTCACTGAAGCTACAATTTGTTTTGTTTCTTTAGGGTGGGATTGCTTGTGTTTTCCCATAATATATTGCACAGCTCTCTAGCATACAAAAAAAAAAAAGCAATAAATGATAGCTCTATCTGTCTATCTATCTCTCTATCATCTATCCATCCATCTATCCTCTTTCTATCTATCCATCCATCCCATCCATCCATCTATCTATCTATCTATCTATCTATCTATCTATCATCTATCTATCTATCTACCTGTCTGTTTTTCTAGTTTGAAAAATTTTTGTTTCTTCTTAGCAAATGGGTGGTAAAAATCTCAATATTTCCTTAAAATTAAGAAAGAATCCCTTATAAAATATACTCCATAATCATCTTAACATACCACAAAAATTAACCAAACAGATATTATGATGTTAGACCTACATTTCATCAACGGGACTGTATTAGAAATCAATTGCTGATTAACTCAAGAGAGACCTTAAAATGGAATAGAATATGAATCTGTTCTTAAAATTATTTGGGTATTGGTTTGTCAGATTTTTAGGCAATTTTACCTAATAAAATCCGTAAAAGGAAATCATTCCCTTTAATTAGGTTATACATTTTTCATGATGTTCATTTCATAATATGGGCAGAATTATAAATTGCTTCATTGCGAATGAATAAATTAAAAACAATATTTAAGTTCGTACTATGTGCCTGTTAGTACCTTAAGATTTAGAAATACAGAAGTGAAAGTAAGACAGTTCCCAGATGTCAAGAAACTTACACTAAGTGAGAAGAGATGATTCATAAAGGAAATTGATGACCAGGGAAAGATAAAATCCAGGGATGATGAGTGGACCTGAAGTATACATCAAATAATGCTCTAATTTAATAAGTATTGTGTAGGAATGGGATAGAAAGAGTATTAGGATTAATATATCCTAGAGCAAGAAAGGGGATAATAGTTTTTCGAATGTACTTTCAGTTGTAAGGAAGCATTGAAAATCTAGTATTTCATTTTTTCTTCATAACAACCCTGGGAGGTAAGAGTTATTGTTATCCCAACATCATAGATAAGTAGAGGCTTAGAGAGTGTAATTGACTTGCCAAATATCGCATAGTTTGCAAGTATCTGAGGGCAGGGTTTGAACTTGACTTCATTAACTCCAGGTTTATTATCCCATACATTATGTCATCTATCATTCAACTGTCCAAGGGATTTATCTCTCCCCTTGAGATTCATGATAGACCCAAAAACTAATTTGTCTCTGCACTTTTGTGGAAATAGCAGACAACTGACTCCAGGAAATCTATGCTCCTCCTCCCCCTTCTGTCATGGAATTACCACTCTACTCTAACTTCAGTCATGTACCGAGCAGTACAATGAAACAAAAATTGAGTCAATAGGACCTCGTCTTTGCTCGTTTTCTCATTCTTCCACTAAAAAAGGACTATGACTCCTCAACCTTTCTCCAAATGCTAGATTAGATCAGCGACTTTTAAAAAATCAAGGAAAACAAAATCAAGTACACTATCTCAGAATTCAGCTTAATCCCTATAGAATATCCCATTCTTTGTGGCACAATTCCTAAAAGGATTATGAATCTGGCACTGACTGAAAACCTCTTGCTCACTCTTAAAATGTCAAATATTTTCCTGGGTTAAAATTCTTCCACAATTTTTTTCAGTCAATAAGGACATCTTTTTGGGTTCAAGACAAAATTTCTAGTGCTCTCTTTCTCCACAGGGAATAACATCATTTTTCTAAAGGTCCTTATCCATAAGTCATCTAGGTAAATTTCCTCTGTATGTAATAACAAAAGGAAACTCAAATTTCTCATGATTGTATCTTTTAATTTTAAGAAAAAATAACATAATGAGCTTTCTAACTTATTCATCTTAGGACTAATAAGTTAGCTTAATGAAAACATACTCATAAAAGGTCTTATAGAGAGATGTCTCTCCAAAACGGAATATGCAATTAAGCTTGATCAATTTGGGTTTCTGGGCAGTAAAAAAAAATTATAATACTCATAAAGTTCTCACAGTAAGACAATACATCTCTTAAATCCATTCTCTTAAAAGTATAAATATTAATTTGAAAATTCATGAATTATTGGAGTGTGCTTTGTAGTAAGCTTCCAGGCATGAGTATTTTAGGCAAACAAAATCTTAAGTGCAGTTCTCAAACTGGGAACAACAACTATACATCATAAATAGTGCTATAACATAGTGTCAGTATGTAACCATTGTAATAAACAAAGATGTCTCAAGAGAGTGGGACTAGGGGGACAGAGTCAAGAAGGCAGAGGAAAAGGACAGACATGCTGTAATTCAATCCCCATAGCCCATAAAATACCAGGAAAAATGACCGAAGAAATTCTAGAGCAGCAGAAGCCAGAAAACGACAGAGTGAAAGAGACTTCCAGTCCAAGACAGCCTGGAAGGCAGACAGAAAAGATCTATCACACCAGGTTCAGAGGGGAGCACAGCTCAGCCTTGGCCTCGCGAGCTCAGCTGAGACAGGACTGGAGCATGTTTCAGAGCATGAAATTACAGGTAGCACCTGTGGTTCCCAGATTTCTCAACCCACAAATGCCCAAGACAGCTTCAAAGGTCAGTGAGGAAGCTCTTTCACCTGAGTGAGAAGGGAGCAGGGTTTGGCCCTAATCCCTGTGCCCGAGGGTGGTACTAACCACTGTGACTGCTAGCAACCCGTTTTTTGGAGCCCTAAGCTTAAAGACCCTGGGTGAATCGAGCATCTGATTTAGGTCTTAGCCCTGAGGTGGTGACCCTGCATTGGGGAAAGAGTGCTGGTGTAGCAGAGCTGGTAGAGGTTCTGGAGAGGGAATTCAACCCACAGATTCTGGGCAGAAAAGCTTGTTGTTACTCCCAGACAAGAGTGTGGGTGAAGACAGGAGTAAATTCCTCTCCTTTGGCTCTGCCACCTTGGAGGAATTACAAATCCCTAAATTATACCCCTACTTGACAAAGGACTCAAAAATCAAGTAATAGACTGGGAAAATGCCCTGAAAAGGGAAAAAAATAAAACAATAGAAAGTTGCTTTCTTGGTGAACAGGTATTTCTTTTCATCCTTTCAGATGAGGAAGAACAAAGCACACCACCAGAGGAAAACATAAAAGTCAAGGCTTCTGCATCCAGATCCTCCAAAATAAATCTGCAATAGCCTCAGATCATGGAAGAGCTCAAAAAGGATTTTGAAAATCAAGTAAGAAAGGTGGAAGAAAAATTAAGAAGAGCACTGAGAGAGAAAATCATGAAAAATGAGTGAACAGCTTGCAAAAGTAGACCCAAAAATGCTGAAGAAAATAACACCTTTAAAATACACTAATTTAAATGTCAAAAGAAGTCCAAAGAGCTAGTGAGGAGAAGAATGCTTTAAAAATCAGAATTACCCAAATTGAAAAAGGGGTTCAAAAGCTCACTGAAGTAAATACTTCTTTAAAAATTAGAATGGAGCAATTGGAAGCTAACAACTTAATGAGAAACCAAGAAATTACAAAGAAAAACTAAAAAAATTAAAATTGAAGGCAATGTGAATTATCTCATTGGGGAAAACAACTGGCCTGGAAAATAGCTCTGGGAGAGACACTTTAAAAATGATGGGACATCCTGAAAGCCATGATAAAAAAAATAGCCTGGACATAACCATGCATGAAATTGTAAAGCAAAACTGCCCTGACATTCTAGAACCAGAGGGTAAAATAAATACTTAAGGAATCTATGATCACCTCCTGAAAGATATCTGAAAAGAAAAACTACTAGGGATATTATACAAATTACAGAGTTCCCAGGTCAAACAGAAAATATCACAAGCAGTCAGAAAGAAACAATTTGAGAATTGCAGAAATACAATTAGGATAACACAAGATCTGGCAGCTTCTGCAATAAGGGATTGAAGGGTTTGGAATATGATATTCCAAAAGTCAAAGGAACTAGGTTTAAAACCAAGAATCACCTACCCAGAAAAACTGAGCATTATCATTCATGGGAAAAAGTGGTCATTCAATGAAATAAAGAACTTTCAAGCATTCTTGATGAAAAAACCAGAGGTGAATTGAAAATTTAGCTTTCAAACACAAGAATCAAGAGAAGCATGACAAGGTAAACAGGAAAGAGAAATCATAAGGGGCTTACTGAAATCAAACTGCTTACATTCATTCATACATGGAAAGATAATATTTGTACCTCTTGAAGCTTTTCTCAACATCTGGGTAGTTGGAGGGATGTGCGTTGGAGGCATGTGTGTGTGTGTGTGTGTGTGTGTGTGTGTGTGTGTGTGTGTGTGTGTGAGAGAGAGAGAGAGAGAGAGAGAGAGAGAGAGAGAGAGAGAGAGAGACAGAGAGAGAGAGAGACAGAGAGACAGAGAGACAGAGACAGACAGAGATAGAGACAGACAGACAGATAGATAGATAGATAGATAGATAGATAGATAGATAGATAGATAGATAGATAGATAGATAGATGGCACAATGTAAGCTTAACAGACAGAGCTGATATCTAAAAATTAAATTTAAGGGGTGAGAGAGCAATATATTGGGAGGAAAAGGGAGAAATGTAATGGGACAAATTTTCTCTCATAATAGGCAAGAAAAAGCTTTTTCAATAGAGGCATAAGTGGGGAGGTGAGAGAGGAAAAAGTGAACCTTACTCTTATCACATTTGGCTTAAGGAGGGAATAACATGGACCCTCATCTTGATATGAAAATCTTACACTCCGGGTAAGTTGGGGAGAAGGGGATAAGAGGGGTGTGTGCGTGGGGGGGGGGGGAATGATAAAAACAAGGGCAAATAAGAGGAGGGGATATTTAGAAGTAAACACTTGTGGGGAGGGACAGGTTCAAAAGAGAATGAAAAAATAGGGGGAGGATAGGATAGAGAGAAATATAGTTAGTCTTTCACTTCATGACTCTTATGGAAGTATTTTTCAAAATGACACATGAGTAGACTGTATTGAATTGCTTGCTTTCGCAGTGGTGATGGTTGGGGAGGGAGGAAGGGAGAGAAGTTGAAACAAGGTTTTAGGAACTAATGTGGAGAATTGTTTTTGCATGAACCTGGGAAAGAGGAAATACAGGTAACGTGGTATAGAAATCTATCTTGCCCTACAAGAAAAGAGAGAAGGTGGGGAAAAGGAAAGGGACGGTGTGATAGAAGAGAGGTCATACTAGGGGAAGGGGTGATTAAAGTGTGAAATGAGGTGGAGTTAAGGGAGACAAGGGTAGAAAATTTGGAACTCAAAATCTTGTGGAAATGAATTTTGGAAACTAAAAAATTAATTAATTAATTAATTTAGGAAAGGATAACTGGACTAACTTTAAGGAAAACACATTGACACAGATTATTCAATTACAGAATGAAAAGAAGAATTAAGGGACAGGGTTTTGTGGCTGTAGCTGATCAGGAGATGCTATGCTCGAGTGATCTGAGTCTATCCGATTTTATTGACCTTTCATCAGAAGCACGTGGATAGAGGGTAGGAGATCTTTATATATGGAAGAAATCAGTTATGCACATTAATGAACACTGTAAGGCTCAGATTGCTGTTTTATCTATCTGCTGAAATACAATTCTCAGGGATGAAAATCTGGATCATCCATATCTGGACATACAGAAAATAATATGTAAAATTTGTGATGGAAATATAAAATGAGGTGAAGTCCAGAGCATGAATGAAAGAAAGAGTATAGAAATGGGGTCTATAGAAAGAAGCCCAAATTTTTCTTCTAACTTTGTTTAAGGAAAGCCTTAAATTTAAAAGTATCTGGTCATTCCTTCCTAATTTAAATGTCAAAAGAAGTCCAAAGATAAGTCCAAAAATAATACTCCTTCTGAGTATTATTTCGAATAATGTGAAAAAAGCCCCATTTGGCTATCTACCAATTATGTGGCATACTTTTAACTTTAACTTAACAGCTGAATTATAGGTTTATACAGCATAAGAGCTGGAATATTCCTTAGAATTTATCTATTCATATATCTCAATTTATATAGTAGGAAAGTGAGGTATGGGGAAGTTGATTCATCAAAATAATGGAAAATAAAGTTTAAAATGTCCTCATTCTTAAACCAGTATTTCCCCACCCCAACTATAACATTTTGCTTCCTCATTTTACTGTCTTTACAAATTGCAGTTGTTGAACATCTTTCTAAAATTAAAAAAAAAACAAAACATCGCAATCTACTGCATAAAAGAACGCTTCTAAAATAGACCAACAACGAAAACCATAGACTGAAATAAATTTATGATGCATTAGGGGATTCCAAAAAAGTCAGAGGTGTAATAATTCTATAAGACATAAAAACAATAAAAGTCCACAATATCAAAGGATCTAAACAAGTGAAACTTGCTTAAATCTACCATGAAATCTTTTATTACTAAAGATATGTCAACCAAATGGCATAGAAACTAAATACATAAAGAAATTAATTTAGTTATCCCAATGCATGGGTAGTAGCAGTAATCGCAGTGAACCTTAATCTTCCTTTCTTATAGGTGAACAAATTTAACAAAGACCGACAAAACCAGGAAAATATAGAAATTAGAGTACTGGAGAGAACACAATGTGACTTGTGTGTTATTTTAAAGTAACAGTAGATAATACACATATTTCTAAATTTTGCTAGATGATGTTTATTGAAATATATCATAAATAGATGAGAAATGATTAATAAATATAAAAGATATAATTATGAAATATATCATTCATAGAATATAACATCTGAAATAATTATCAGTGTAAAAGTCACAAGTAAAGGTGAATGGACCTCCAATAATACTGAGAATAACATGTTCTAGGAATATTATATTTGTAATAGTTAACTGAAGAAGTTTTAATAGAAAAAATATAACTCTGAAATTATACCTTTACAAATGAGAAAGGAATTAATTAATTGAATGTGCAATTTTGAAAAAAAAGAGAATCAACAAATTTATATTATTTAAATACAATCACAAAGGAAGCAGATAAAAAGAATTGTTGAAAAGTGAAAGACAAATTAATTATAAACTTTCAAAAACTTCCTGAAAGCATATTTCAAATCACTAATATGAGAAAAATAAATCAAAGCAACTTTGATCATTCACCTCATATTAAACAAATTGGTCTAGATATCAGAAGATGCAAAGAATCAAGGATTTTGAATTGATCTAACCCTCCTGATAAGCAATTTACAGTTACTCTAAGAAAGTGACTATGCTGTCCATGTACAGTCTGACTCAGTGATTACACTGATAACTATATCTTAAATGTATATATATTATATATATATATATGTTGAATTATTCTATACATCCTTCTATTTATCTATTCTTTCTCTAGATATAGATAGTGTCTCTATATTCCTTTATAGTAAATTTGGGGATTAATAATAGAATAATATTTCCTTAAATCCTTCTTTTTTTAAAAAAAGAATTTAGTTTTCAACATTCAGTTCCATAAGCTTTTGTGTCTTAAACTTTCTTCATCTCCCTCCCAACACTCCTCCCTAAGATGGCAAGCAATTTTATATAGACTCTACGTATACATTCACATTAAACATATTTTCACGTATCATGTTGTAAAGAAAAATTAGAATCAATGGAATGAAAGACAAGGAAGGAACAAAACAAAATGAGAGAGAGAGAGAGAGAGAGAGAGAGAGAGAGAGAGAGAGAATCTGTACTTCTTTCTCTGGATGTGGATAGAAATTTCCTTCATGAGTCTTTTGTTGTTGTATTAAAACTTTGACTTGCTGAGAAGAGCTAAGTCTAACAAAGTTAATCATCACAAAATTTGCCTGTAAATGGGTACAATATTCCCCTGGTTCTGCCCACCTCACTCAGCACCAGTTCATATAAAGATTTTTCAGGTTTTTCTGAAGTCAGCCTGCTCATCATTTCATCTAGCACAATAGTATTTCATTAGATTCATATACTACAACTTTTTAGCCATTCCCCAATTGATAGGCATCCCTTCAATTGTCAATTCTTTGCCACTACAAAAAACCTGATATATATATATATATATATATATATATATATATATATATATGTGTGTGTGTGTGTATACACATTCATATATATGTATATATGTATAGATATGTATAGATAGATGGATAGATAGATATAGATATAGGTAGATAAGTGTTGGTATAGATATAGTATGAATATGGATATAGAGATATAATACAGAGATATATAGAGATATAGATCTATCTATCTATCTATTTATCTATCTATCTATCTGTACATGTGCGTCCTTTTCACATTTTTTATGATCTCTTTGGGATACAACGCTACAAGTAGTATAGGTGGGTCAGAAGCACATTTTTATAGCCTTTGGGTACAGTTTCAAATTGCTCTCCAAAATGACTGAATCAGTTTACATATCCACCAATAAGGCATTAGTTCTCCAAATTTTGCAATCTTCTCCATCATTTATAATTTTCCTATCTTGTCAAGATAGCCAATTTGGTAGGTGTTATATGGTACCTAAGAATTATTTTAATTTGCATTTCTGCAAGCAGTAGTGATTTAGAGCATTTTTTCATATAACTATATACAGTTTCAGTTTCTTTTATATTTATATAAAATAATATAACATAAATATATTAAACATCTATATAAATATCATTTATGTATGTATATACACATATATGTATATGTATACATATATATCTATCTGTCTAGATGGATATTTACATACCTATATTCATCCATTGATCTATATCTATCTATTTATCTATCTACCTACCTACCTATCTATCTATCTATCTATCTATCTGTATGTGTTTATGTATATTTATGTGGGTATGTATTATGTGTATATGTATGTTTATGTATATGTACATATATATATATATATATATATGCAGAGAGACAGAGAAAGGCAGAGAGAAATGTGGAAAGACAGATATAGATATACACAAATATGTATGTATGTGTGTATATATCAATTATCTGTCTATCTCTATGTATATATAAGTATGTTTATGCACATATGTATATGTATATATAAGTACAAATATATATGTGTGTATGTATGTATATATGTGTGTGTGTATATATATATATACAGAGAGACAGAGAGATAGTTACTGAGAGAGACAGAGAGAGATGTGGATAGACAGATATAGATACATGCAAAAATATATGTATGTGTGTGTGTGTGTGTGTATATTACTATCTCTATCTGTCTATCATCTGTCTACCTATCTCTCTCTCTCTTTCATTCTCTCACCATATATATGTATGTATGTATCTATCTATCTATCTATTTGTCTATGAATCTATCTATCTATTTCAGCTGCCCTACTTCTGAGAAAGTTCACATGAGTTACAAATATCACCTTTACACTTAGGAATGTAAAACATTCACTTAATAAGTCACTTTTGATTTTTCTTCTTGTTTACCTTTTCCTGCTTCTCTTGATTCTTTTATTTGAAAGTCACATTTTCTATTAACTCTGGTCTTTCATCATGAATGCTTGAAAGTCCTCTATTTCACTGACTGTCCATTTTTCCCACTCAGTTTTGACAGGTAGATGATTCTTGCTTCTAATCCTAGATCCTTTGGCCTCCAGAGTATCATATTCCAAGTTATTCAATCCCTTAATGCAGAAGCTGCTAAATCTTATGTTATCCTGATTGTGTTTCCCAAATCCTTGAATTGTTTTTTCTGACTGCTTGCCATATTTTCTCCTTGACCTGGGAACTCTGGAATTTGATTATACTATTCCTAGGAGTTTTCCCCTTGGGATCTCTTTCAGGAGGTGATGGGCAGATTTTTTCAATATTTATTTTTCATTCTTGGTCTAGAACATCAGGACATTTTTCCTTGATAATTTATTGAAAGATGATATCTAGGGTCTTTTTTGATCATGGCTTTCAGGTAGTCCAATAATTTTATAATTAACTCTCCTGGATTTATTTTCCATGTCACCTGTTTTTCCAATGAGATAATTCACGTTGTCTTTTTTTATTCTTTTAGTTTTCTTTTATATTTTTTTTGTTTTCTGATAGATTCATTAGCTTTCATTTGTTCCATTCTAATTTTTAATGAATTATTTTCTCCAGTGAGATTTTTTTAACTCCTCTTCCATTTGGTCAGTTCTGCTTTTTATGGTATTCTTTGCCTCATTGCTTTTTTTTTCTTTTGCCTTTTGAGTTAGTCTATTTTTTAAGGTTTTATTTTCCTCAGCCTTTTTGAATTTCCTTTAGCAAGCTGTTGACTCATTTTTCATGATTAATTTTTTTATCACTCTTATTTCTCTTTTAACTTTTTCTCTGCTTCTCTTACTTGATTTTCAAAATCCTTTTTGAGCTCTTCCATGGCCTGTGATCAATTCATATTTTTCTTGTTGGGAAGTTTGACTTTGTTGTCTTTTTGGGATGCATGTTTTGATCTTCTTTGTCACCAAGCTAAGATTCTGTAGTCTGATTTTTTCATGTTTGCTCATTTCCCTAACCAGTATTTAGATCTTTGATAAGACAGGCCTTTGGTTCCACTCTGGACGTTGTACTGTCCCTATCTTCAGAGGTTTTGTGCAACTGTTTTCAGAGATATTTCTAGGAACAAGTAAATTTTTAGTTCTTCCAAGGTTGTATGATTAAAGGAGAAGGGTTTATGCCTCTCCTGGTCTGTGCTCTGATCTTTTCCACTTTGTGACTGTGAAGAGGATTGTGTCCCTACTGGAGCCACATGCTCCACCACAACAGTCCTCTTCCTCACCTCAGAAACCTCACTCATGCCTACAACTCAGATACCAATATGAGCAAAGAAAGAAATTTCCCCTAAGAACCGTTGTTGCTGCATCCCAGAATCCTCAGTAGCAGGAAAAAAAATTCCTGTAATCTCCTCTCATCAGTTGCTCATTACCTCCACCATCTGTGGGCTGACAGCTCAGGAAACAGCCACCATTGCAGCCATGGACACTTCTGCAGCCTCCCCTGTGGCCACCCTGGGCCTGGGGCCATATCTTCCTCTTCTCCTACCTATGTCAGAGATATCTTTCTTACTGACCTAAGTTATCTTTGGCATTTGTGGTTTAGAAGTCTGAAAATTGCCATAGCACCCTGTAATTCGGTCCCCTGAGACCTTCTCTAGGTTTACTGGGGCCCAGGCTGAGGGAGAGCAGCCTACACTGGACTGTGTTCCTGTTCAAGACTAGTGCAACTGACCTCTCCTGTTGATTCTCCAGGTTGTTCTGGGCTGGAATTTGTTTCACACTATCATTTTGTGGGCACCAGTGCTCTATAAATTGTTCAGAGTTTTCTTCTACAGGTATTTGGAGGGGTTTGGGTGAGAACTCAAGCAAGTCCTTGCTCTTACTCCAAAATATTGGCTCTGAAAATAATCAGTTATTATCCCATAAGATGAGGTCTTCGACTTTATCAAACAGTAGATTACTATGGTCATGGACTACTATGTCTTCTGTGTTTAACCTTTTCCACTATTTCTTAGACAGTACCAAAGTGTTTTGATAAGTTCTATGTATAATACAATTTAAGATCTGGAATGGCTAGGCCACCTTTCCTAGCTTTTCTTTTCATTAACTCCCTTGATGTTCTGGATACTTTTGTTTTTCAGATGAATTTTGTTAGTATTTTTTTCTAACTCTATAAAATGTTTTTTGGTAGTTTAATTGGTAGTGCACTGAATAAGTAAACTGATTTAGATAGAATTGCAATTTTTATTATATTAGTTCATCTATATAAAACATAATGAACTGATGTTTTTCCAATTATTTAGATCTGATTTTATTTGTGTGAAAAGTGTTTTGTAATTGTGTTTATATAGTTCCTGGATTTGTTTAGTAGGTATACTCCCAAATATATTGTAACATCTTCAGCAACTTTAAAAGGAATTTCTCTTTTTAACTCTTGCTGTTGGGGTTTATTGGTAATATACAGGATCATTGATGATTTATGTGGGTTTATTTTACAAGTTGCTACTTTTCTGAAATCCCTAATTACGTCACATTGTTTGTTTTTTTACTTGATTCCCTATGTACATCATCATATCATTTGAAAAGAGTGATAATTTTGTTTCTTCTGTGCCTATTTTATTTCCTTCAATTTCTTTTTCTTCTGCTATTGCTCAAGCAAAAATTTCATGTACCATTTTGAATAGCAGCAGTGACAATTAACATCCTTGTTTCAACCCCAATCTTATTGGAAATGCTTCTAGATTATTCCCATTACATGTAATGCTGATGGTTTTAGATAGATGCTACGTATCATTTTAAGGAAGACTCCATTTATTTCTATGCTCTTTGGTGTCTTTAATAGGAATGGGTGTTGCATCTGTCAAAACCTTTTTTAGCTCAGATAGTGACAAATATATGGTTTTTATTAGGTATTTTTTTTTGTTTTTGTTGGTATGATCAATTATGCTGATAGTTTTGCTAATATTGAACCAGTCCTGCATTCCCAGTATAGATCATAACTAGTGATAGTGTATTATTCTCATGGTAAGGTGCTATGATTTTTTTGGTAATATTTTATTTAAATTTTTTTTCATCAGTGTTCATTAGGGACATGGGTCTAGAATTTTCTTTCTTTTTTGACTCTTCCTTGTTTAGGCATCAGTATCATAATTTGTACCATAAAAAAGAAATTGGTAGGAGTACTTCTCCTATTTTCTCCAAATAATCTATGTAATATTGAAATTAATTGTTCTTTAAATGTTTGATTGAATTTGCTCTTAAATATATCTGGGCCTGGAGAATTTTTCTTTGGGAGTTCATTGATGGCTTTTCCAATGTCTTTTTCTTTTTGAGATGGGGTTATTTATGTATTTTACTTCCTCTTCTATTCATCTGGTCAGTTTATAGTTTTTATAAATGTTCATTCATTTCACTAAGATTGTCAGATTTATGGGAAAAGTAATTGCCAATTATTGTTTTAATTTCCTTTTCATTTGTTTTGAATTCATCCTTGTCAATTTTGAACTGATAATTTGATTTCTTTTTTTTAATCAAATTAATCAAAGGTTTATCTAGTTGTATTTATCAGTTCAAAAGTTTTCTTAATTTCAATTTTATTAATTTCTCCTTTGGTTTTCAATATTTCTTATTTAGTATTTAATTGAGGATTTTAAAATTTGTTCTTTTTCTAGCTTTTTAAAGTGCATGCCTAGTTCTTTGATCTCCTTTTTCCCTCTTTATTCATGTAATCATTGAGAGATATACAACTTCCCCTAAGAACCACTTTTCCTGCATGCCATAACTTTTGGTATATTGTCTAACTATAGCTGTTATCTTGGATGAAGTTATTAACTACTTCTATGATTTGTTGCTTGAACCACTCATTCTTTAGATTTAGATTATTTAGTTTCTAATTATTTTTCATCTGTCTTTCCATGATCCTTTATTTCATAGAATTTTTATTACATCATAATCTGAAAAAGGATGCCTTAAATATTTCTTCCTTTCTACACTTGACCATTAGGTTTTGACGCACTAGTTAGTATACGGTCAATTTTTTTGCAGGTGCCATCTACCACTGACAAAAAAAAAAAGTATAATCTTTTCAATCCCTATTCATCTTCTTCCGGGGGTTTACCATATCTAAGTTTTCCAAAATTTTATGCACCTCCTTACTTTCTTGTTTATTTTGTGGATTATGATTTTTAATTTCTTCTGCTATCTGCTTCCATTTTGTGGGAGAGTTCATTTCATTCACATTTATGGTTATGATTACTGAATCTTTCTCTTCATCCTATCTCCCCTCATGTTTATGGTTTTCTTTCTCCTTTTTCCTTTCTCTTCTCATTAGAGTTTTGCTTTTGACCACCACCTCCCTCAATCTGCCCTCCCTTCTATCCAACCCCTTCCCTTTTCTTTCCCCTTTCCCCTTTCCCCTCGAACTGGCCATAGGGTATGTTAGATTTCTAAGTACCTGAATGTGTTATTACCTCCTTGAGCCAAATCTGATGAGACTAAGTTTCAAATAATGCTCATCTCTCTCCCTTCTTCCCTCTACTATAATATACTTTTGTGCCTCTTCAGGTGATATAATTTATCCTTTTCTGCCTCCTGCTTTCCTCTTCTTCCATTTTGATTCTTTTTTCTACTTAATTAGGTTTTCATGATCACATCTAAGTCAATTTAAATCCACCCCCTCTGTCTATGTATTTCCCTTCTAGATGTTCTAATAAAGATACAGTTCTGAAGAGTTATATGTATCATCTTCCCATGTAGGGATGTAAGTAGTTTGTCCTTATTGGATAAAATGTTTCTTTTTCCTTTTCTGTTTACCTTTTCATCCCTCTCTTGGGTCTCATATTTAAAGATCAAGTTTTACATTTAGCTCTGATTTTTTCATCAGGAAAGTTTGGAAGTTCCCATATTCCATGTGTGGGTATATTGAAATGTTGTCCTCTCTTGAATTTGTGTTTTGATTTTCCCTGTGACCAAAATTCTTCTCTATGGTCACTGATTTTTTTGTTGCTTTTTACACAAGTTGTTGCCTTTATTCTGACGTTTACATTTTATCTCCACTTGTGGGGTTCATCAAGCTCTGTCCCAAGCTTCTTGGGATGAGGGCTAGGGGTCTGGTTAGTGGTTTTTGGTGATGGGGCCTCAGGTGCTGGCAGCTTGAGGTTTCAGTGGTCTGCTCTTTTTGCTGGCCCCACCATTCCAAGACATTTTTTTTCCTGGAGCAGTATTTCTAGATTTTTCAATATCATTAAAGGAAGGTGAAAATTACTATTTACCATTCCATCTTGGCTCTTGGAAGAACAAAGTCATTCTTAAATAATTATTGCTTTTTCTATTATCAATGTTTTCTTTGTTCTGCTCATTTCATTCTTCTTTATTACATGCAAGTCCATGTTTTTCTAAATGTATTTAGCTCATCATTTCTTATTCTTCCACCATAATCATATCTTACAACTAAATCTATCCCCCCATGCATTTTCAATTCACATTTAAGTTATAATTGTTATTTGTGAATTATCCTTCTTATTTTACTCACTGCTTTATTTCTCAGACTCTCTTTCTACCCTATTGCTATTACCTTACTTTTATCTTTACCCTGATATTCTTTATTTTACCCTCCCCTCTAAAAATCCATCCTTATGTCTATTCGTCCCCACTCTCCCATTTTTTTAAAATCAATATAGCCTACTCAAAGTCCTTCCTCCATACTATCCCTAAGTTTTCTCACCTCTCTAAAAGTTTCGAAGACTTCAAAACCTCTTCAAATAAATACACTGTTTCTTCTAGCTATATACTAAGATCTGATAGGAAAGAAAGAAAGAAAAGAGAGGAGAGTAGAGGAAGGCAGGGAGGAAGGAGAATGGGGAAAAAAGTAAGAAGGGAGAGATGGAGAAAAGAAGGTCCTATATTTATCAAATAATCTCAGCAGTACTTCTTCTGTGCTACCAAAGAAATAACAATTAAATAGATCTCTAATGACTAAAATATTTTTAAATATTTGTAAATAAATACATTTATAAAAAGTACTGCCTCATTCATAACTAATATGGAGGATTCAGAGACACATGGACAAACTTGGATGAAGTAACAAAGAGTGAAGTTAGTACAACTACAAAATTATAAATAAAATGACAGCAAAAATGTAAAAATCAAAGTATGGTAGAACTAAATTCTGTATAAACATAGAGATACTGTTTATGATGATAAAAACATAAGTGTTCCAAGGACTATGTAAGGTTGTATATGTTCTTAGTCCCAGACTTGGTTGATTTGTTTTGATGACTTTTTTTCATCATCTTTGTTTCAAGAAAGGTTTTTTTTAAGTGGGGAAGACAGGGAAGAAGGTATTCAGAAATGAATATCATATAAAAAACAATACCATTAATAGGTATCAAGGTCATATGCTGGATATGGTCAGGGGCTTGGCATCAATATTTGAATAAAATTCTACCTCAGACATTTACATTGTGTATGAATCTTGGCAAATTAACTTAACCTCTTGAACCAAGATTTTTTATATATAAAATAAGAATAATGGTCATTCTATCTTTTGTAGTTGTTGTGAAGATGTATCGTGATATTATATTAATTTTGCAAACTTTGCAACATATATTAGTGTTCCTTATTATTATTAACAATTGAACAAACTTAGAGAAAATTTAATTAAATATATACAAATATTTGCCTTACTAATGACTTGATAGTAACGATAACAATTAAAAAATGATAGAAAACTAGGTAACGAGTATGTAGGATGAGAGATGAAATCAAATAAGAGAGCTTTCATCTCTTCATGCTGAACAGAATATGTTTGAAAAATTGGGGTGGTTTGATGAGCACTACATCTCAGCTCATAACACTTAAGAGTCTTCTGTAACTATCTCTTTCTACACTCTTTTCTTACACAAGGAAACATAACTTAACCTTGCCAAGGCAAACTTCTGTACCTCCACAAATGATTCTATTTCACACTTTCTACTCCAGTAGATTTTCCTTTCTAATATTATTAGTCTCAGCTATCAGCAAATACTCTACATATACTAGCTGCTTCCCTACTGCCTACCAACATGTCCATGTCTACCTCATGTTCAGAAAATCTTCCCCTGATCCCTTCATTCTTGCCACTTATCATTTCATATCTCTTCTGCTTTTTGTGGCTAAAATCTTTGAAAATGTGCATTCCAATGGGTTTATTTACTTTGTCTTTCACTCTCTTCTTAACTTGCAAAAATTTGACTTTCCACCTCATTATTCAACTGAAATTTATTTCTCCAATATTAACAAAGTTGTTTTAATAGACAAATCTATGCTTCTTTTCTCAATACCAATCTTCTTCATCCTCTGTACCCTCTGAAATTCTCAATCACCTTCTTCATGATACTCTCCTTTCTCTAGGTTTTTGGAATTCTACTCTTTCTGGACTTTCTGGACAATAAGAAGCTTCCTCAGTCTCATTTACTGTGTCTTCGTCTAGATTTTGCTTGTTAACTATAGTTACCTCCCAGGGTTCTGTCCTTCAGAACCCTTCTCATATTAACTTTCTCCTAGATGCTCATCCTTCTTAGAAGTTACAGCACCACCATACCCTTTTATTCAGTAATACTCTTCTCCTTTCAGTTTCTGAAAAAAAGAATAGTCTTATCTAATTCCTGGGCATCTTCACTGGCTGTCTTCCATGCTGGGACTTTTCTCTTTCATCTCCATCATTTTATAAATGGGGTCCTGAAGCCAAAAGAGGTTAATAAATATGATTAATGTCAAAAATGTAATTATAAGTGGCAGCATTTGAGACCAGGTCCTTTGATTCTACACTACCACTGTCTTTGTGATCTTTGTAATGAAATAGTAATATTGTTTTATATTCACCACTCTCCACAAATTCTATGTTTTGCCATTATATAAAAAGTTCCCTAGTCCCTTCCATAGCTTAGTTTCAGTGAATGAGAACTGGAACAGGCCAATATTATACCGAATTCAATCCAAAAATAAATAATATTGGAATGATAAATCAACATCAGTCAATAATGATAAAAATGCTGACAGAAGTACTAAATCATAATGCTTTCTTCCTTTTCTACAAAATAACAAAGCAAAACCTCTTAAAGTTCTAAAATGCAATGTGATATCCATTAAATTATTGTTGACACTGAAGACAATCTGTTCTTTGGTTCCCTGTGATGGCTATATTAAAGTAGATAATACATATATCCAAAACGCTCTCCCAGTCTTTTTGCAGATCTTTGATCTTTGTAACAAGATGAAATATAAGACTGTCCTAGTGCTGATCTGTACTAGGTGACAATTTTTGGTTGCTGTTGAATGAAGAGCAAATAGCTAACTGTATAACATAAAAAGACTGTAATCCAATGATGATACTTCTGTCTTTTATCAGTCCCTGTATTATGAGGACAATAAATACTGGGGGAGAGGGGTTGTTAGTTGGTTGGCATTGTGCATGAAATTGAATTTGCTGTGACCAAAATATTATTACTATATTATGCTTTCATGTAGGATGAGTAAGATATCTTGCCCACCTGGGGAAGACAAGCATGCTACTCATATGGATACCAAAACATGGGGAAAATACATTTTATATAGAATCAATTGCAACTTATGGAATAAATCTATAAAATAATAATAAAGAATAAATGCTATTTATCATAATAAAAATAGAATAGTTTGAATGAGACCATAATTACCCAATTAACTTTATAATAATGAAACTATTTTGCTTGCAAAATACAATTCAATAGAATGAATTTACCTTTTTATTGTCCTTTAAGGGTTAGAACACACATTACTCCCAGTGACCTTGTGAGGTAGATAGTGTAATATTTTCTACATATGACAAATTAACCTATTAAGTTAACTGATTTATACACCTTTGTATAGCTAATACTTTTTTTTTGGTTGAAAAAAATTGATGTCCTTTGGCACCAAATGCATGGCTTTTTGTACTACCCCATCTAAAACTAAGGTGATGACTTGCAAGTTTGCAAAAAGTAAAAGTCATCAATGAGGCAAAAGAGAGGTCATACATCTCTTTATATAATTCTGTGTTATGTTTATGAAAGGGTTCCCAGATTCCCAGATCCTCATACACTATTAGACACTTCTGAAAAGCTTAAATATCTGTTTCCTAAGACAAGAGTTGTGTTTTCTTTTGTTATCATGGTAAGATAATAGAGGTAAATTATGATAGAGGGGGGCTTCTTTGGTAAGCAAACCATAAAACCTGGGAATTTATTAATGACAATTTGACATCAAAAAAGGAAATAATAAAAAAAATCTGTGAAATCAAAACAAAAATGCCTACATGAGCAGAACCAGCAACCTATAGTCATTAAGGAATAGACAACCAAATGTACTCCAATATCTCTAATATTAGAGTTGAATTCTCTTAATGATTAGCTGATGTTTATAATGATAACTGTAGATCATCAATAAATTAAATTATGACCAGAATGCTTTATTTCCTTCACTGAATTCATTATTTGATCGTATGTCATGGAGGTGATCTAGTGTTCTCAGGTGCTGGGCTATCATTATAAAAATTCTAGGAGGTTCTACCATTAGGTTAGACAGACTTCAGATATAGGTTCAGAACAAATCATCTGTTTCTGATGTCTTAGAACCAGTTTAGCTTAATATAGGCATTTACAGGTTATAGTGATTAATTGCTTAAAACTAACTCATACAGGAAATCAGGTTCTGATCAGGGTTGTTGTAGTGATTATCCATAGAAATGCAATTATGGATCCTTGATATTTCAAAATAACAGCAGCAGCAGCAGCAATAGCAGCACCAATAGTGGCACAGGAGAATAGTAAGACTTTCCAAGTGTTTTGCACAACGTTGCATCGTTTGAGCCTCACACCAACCCAATGTTGCTATTATTCAACCTAATTTACAGATGAGGAAATTCAGACTCATATAATGTAAGTGACTTATCAACAGTCACATAGTTGTTAAGTTTCTGGGGCTGAATTTTTGACACAGTTCTTCTTGATTCCAAATTTATCAAACTCTTCATAACATCTCATGGCTTTTAAGTAAATAATGCTCTTCTACAAATGCATATACAATGGAGAAATATGTCTAACCTAAATGATTACTTACAAAGAGGAAATGTTCAACATAGTAAAGTTCTGGCTTTCCAAAAATGCTAATTCTTTTAGGGTACTTGGTACCCAAAGTTTCACTCTATTTTCAACAATGAGTTACAAGAAAATAATCAAAGTTCCAGCTTAATCATTTTTAAAAGTTTATCCTATAAGAATATTATGTAAACATTAGAATTACCTCTAACTTTAGAAATGTGATTGTAAAAACATTTCATTTTAAAATAGTGAAGTAAATTAGGAAATTTCAAAATTTGAATTTTAGTAAATTAGAACAATTCTGATTGTCTTTGATTATGACTTACAAATCATAGTTTTTACCACCCCTAAACTTACTGTCAATACACTTTGTTTACTTATGGTGGTTTGTAACTTCCTTTATGTGACTTCCACTGAGAGAAAGAGCAGCATCTAACTCCAGGTATTTATAAATCTGAGATGCTACTGATGTAAAAAACTTCTTGTCATGAATTCTTAAAAGATTCCTCTAATATCTTGCAGACTAAGTGATTTGCTTTGCCTCAAGAATTTTAGGCAGATCAGCAAAAATATTCTGGAAGACATCTTGCGAGTATTAAATTCATTTTTAAAAATTGATGTTGTCAAATTATAAATAGCGAAATGTTTTGAAACAGATAATCCCAGATTCTGTCATTTTGTGCATTATGATGAAAATATGTGAAGGTCATGTTTAAAATAATAAACTTTAAGACAACTAGAGATTTATATTTTAAATATCTTCTCATAATTGCATGCATATGCTAGAATTTATCATGCATGACTACAAGCACATAGACATATTGGAAAGATGCTGAACTATTTCATTTTATAGATGAATTTAATTGCTACTCTCAAAGGTTTATGAAAACTATTTGGAATTTTATGAAATTGTATAATTTCCTTTTAAATCATGCAGGCACTCAGACCATTTAATTAATGCAAACTTCTTTCCGAAACAAAAGAACATATTTTGGTACCAATTTCCTATTATGTGATAAAAGGGGGTAGAGCCAAGATGAGAAAATGATAGCAAGGACTCCCCTAAGCTCTACCACAAAATTCCTTCAAATACCTTTAAAAAAGAGAATTTGAACAAACTTTAGAGTGGAAGAATCCACTAGGAGACAGAGTTGGCAGATTTCCAGCTTCAGACAATCTGTAGGATCAAAGGAAGGGATATGTTAAACGGGAATGGGGGAGTGCAGATTGTACAGGGTATGCCAGTGCAGACCACGTCTTAGCAAAGTCAAACAAGCACTGTGGGGGACAGTGAATCAGAAGCAGCAGTGTGGATACTCAACATATCAGGACAGGACAGGAGTTCAGTGGAACTGAGTGAGAGAGAAGCACAGGACCCCCAGGAATAGCAGCAACCATGTGTAAAGACTTACACGAACTGATGCTGAGTGAAAGGAGCAGAATCAGGAGAACTTTATACCCAGCAACAACCACAGTGTGAGAGGAATTTTTCTGGTAGACTTAGTACTTCATTGCAATTCAAGGACTTAGATAATTCCCAATGGTCTTTTAAGGCAAAATGCCTTTCACATCCAGAGGAAGAACTTGATTTGAATTTAATTGAAGAATGAAGTACATCATTTTCTTTGGTATTATGTTTTGGTCTGTTTTATGATTTCTCCCATTCATTTTAATTCTTCTATGCAACATGACTAAGGTGAAAGTGTACTTAATAGGATGTGCAGAATGTATATAAAACTGTACACCATCTCAGAGAGGGAATAGGGAAGTAGGGGGAAGGAAGGAGGGAGGGGGAAAAATCTAAGATATATGCAAGTGATTGTAGAATGCTGAAAACAAATAAAATTTAATAATAATAATAATAATAAGCCCAAGATTGAATGTTTATAAGTTACCTACTTGAATTTCCAGGAGGCAAGATGGTGGAGTAATCTTTAAGTGCTCATATCCTCCCCTTGCTGACCTTGAAAAACCCGGAGAACATTTCCCCAGGAAAATTCCTGGAATAATGAGATCAGCCAAAGGGATAAAGAGTCTCTTGACTCGAGAGGCTAAGAAAATTGTCAAAGAGAGACCCTCTTGCTGTGGCTGAAGGGGACCAGTGCAGGACCAGGGCTGTCCCATAAAAATCCACCTCAGTGAACCAGGAGGAGATCCTGAACTCAATGGGGGGTTGAGCCCATAAACACCAAAATCAGGATGCCAGATATGCCTTAATAAAACCAAGGGAATTGGGGAGACAGCGGCTGAGACAGAGGTTCACCAACCACTAAGCCTGACTGTGCTTTAGCTCAGGGGAGGAGACCTCCTGTGGCCAGGACACTCATCCCCTACTCTGATTCAGTCAGCTTCAGGGTAACTCTGGGGAAATTCAGAAAAAATTCACCTAGCCTCTGCCTTGTCACACACCAGTCAGCTCAGTACCAGGTAAGCTGCAGCATTCTAGCTTCTAGCTGAAAGAACCAGAGGCCACAAAAAGAAAATCTCAAGTTCTCAGCACAAGATCTGTGGGCATAGGCAGTACCCCAGAAGCAGATAACCACTGTAAAAGTGAGGGAAAAGGCAATTATCATGAGTAAGAAGCAAACCAGAAAAAAAACAAACAAACAAACATAAAATCTCATAATGGGGATAAAAACCAAAATGCGAATACAGAAGAGATCAGCGTTGAGAATGTGCTCATGTACGAAACCTCAGAAGGGAATATGAATGGATCTGAGGCCCAAAGGGTATTCTTGGAGGAGCTCAAGCTCAAAATCAAGAGGTAGAAGAAAAAAATGGACATTTTTTTTTTAAATATGAAAAAAACAATTCAATGAAGAATTAAAAAGGAAAACTGAGCAAATGTATAAGGATATACAAAACCTAACTGAAATAACTGGACAAATGGTAAAGGAAATACAAAAGTTAACTGGAGAAAATAACTCCTTAAAGGGAATAATTAGACAAATGGAAAAGGGATGCAAAAGTTAACTGAAGAAAATAATGTATTAAAAATTAGAATTAGGAAAGTAGAAGCTAATGATTCTATGAGACATCAAGAATCTGTCAAACAGAATCTAAAGACTGTAAAAATAGAAGAAAATGCAAAATATCTCATTGGTAAAACACCTTACCAGAAAAATAGATTCAGGAGAGAAAATTCAAGAACTGCTGGTTTATCAGAAAGTCATGATATGAAATCATCAAGGAAAACTTCCCTGAAGCCTTAGCTCCAGAGAGCAAAATAATCATTGAAAGAATCTACCAATCACCTCCTGAAAGATTCCAAACTGAAAACGCCAAGAAATATTAATGGTAAATTCCAGAACTATCAATTTAAGGGAAAAATATTGTACTCTGCCAGAAAACAAAAAAAAAAAAAATAACAATTCATATACCATGGAACTACAGTCTGGATCCTACAGGATCTTGCAGCTTCTACATTAAAAGATTAAAGACTTTGGAACATGATATTGCATAAGGCAAAGGAACTTGGAATACAATCAAGGATCAATTACCCAGAAAATGTGAGGACGATATTACAGTCAAGGGATAGACATTCAATGAAATAAGGGATTTCCAGACTTTCCTAATGAAAAGGCCAGAGCTCAGTAGAAAATGTGATGCAAAAATACAAGTCTCAAGAGAAACAGAAAAAGGTAAACAGGAGAAGAAAATCTTGCTAATCAATATGGGCAAACTGTTTACATCCATACAAGGCAGAATGATACTTGTTATTCTTGAGAACTGCATGTTCATTATGATATTTAAAGGAATATACATAGATGGATGGACTACATATGAATTAACTGATCTTGTTATAAAATATGTGATTTAGGTGTGCAAATTGATTGTAATGGGAGATGTGAAAAGGGAGATGCAGAAAAATGTAAATTACTTCACAGGAAGAGGCACAAAAAACATATTATAGTAGAGGGAAAGAGGTGAGGGAGACAAACAATATTTTAGATTTATTGTCATCTGATTTGGTTCAAGGAGTGAACAATATGCTCATTTAAGTACAGAATTATAACTTTCCCCATATGCACTTGGAGGGGATAGGGGAAAGAAAAGGAAAGAGATATTAAAAGGGAGGGAAAAAGTAGTAAGGGTAAAAGAAAATAAAAGGGAGGGGGAGTGATAGAAGGAAGGGAATACTGAGGGAGGCTGTGGTCAAAAATTAAAAGTCTATTGTGGAGGGGAAGGGAGAAGGGGAAATGACAATCATATACAGGAGGAAGAAGGATAGAGAGAAACACAGATAGCAATCATAACTGTGAATCTCAATGGGATGAACTCTCCCATAAAATGGAGGTGGATAGCAGAATGGATTAAAAACTGTAATCCCACAATACGTTGTTTACAAGAAACACATTTCAGCTGAAGTAAAAAAAAAAAAAAAACAGGATTAAAGATCTTAATCTTAGACAAAGCAAAAGCAGAAATAGATCTAATCCAAAGAGATAAGGAAGGAAACTATACCCCGCTTAAAGGCAAAATAGACAATGAAGCAATATCATTACTAGACATATATGCACCAAATGTTATAGCATACAAATTCTTAGAGGAGAAGTTAAGAGAGGTCCTGGAAGAAATAGACAACAAAAGTATACTAGCGGGTACCTCAAACTCCTTTTCTCTGAACTTGATAAAACTAACCCCAAAATAATCAATGAAGTTAAAGAGGTGAATGGAACTCTAGATAAGGTAGATGTGGTAGATCTCTGTGGAAAATTGAGAGGGTATAAAAAATAATATATCTTTTTCTCAGTGGTACATGGCACCTACTCTAAAATTAGCTACACACTAGGAAATAAAAACTTCACAATCCAGTGAAGAAAGGTAGAGATAGTCAATTCATCCTTCTCAGATCATAATGCAAAAAGCAAAACAAAAGAAAACAAAAGAAAACAAAACAAAACAAAAACATAGCTAGTAAAAGGCCATGGAAAGATGAAGCAAAAATTAATTGGAAATTAAATAATCTAAACCTAAAAAATAAAGTTAAAAACAACTCACAGAAACTATCTATAACTTTATTGAAGACAATGACAATAACAAGATAACCTAAAAAAAACTTATGGGATAATGAAAAGCATTCCATAGGGTAGTTTTTATGTCATTGAAAACCTATGCAAATAAAATAGAGAAAGAAGATGTCAATGAATTGAGTAGAGAGCTGAAAAATACTAGAAAAAGAATAGTTTGAAAAATTTCCAAGTAAATACCAAATTAGAAATACTGAAATCCAAAGGACACATTAATAAAATTAAAATTAAGAAAATTATTGACCAAATAAATAAATTGACCAAATAAATTATTGACCAATAAATTGTTTAAAGGAAAAAAAAATAAAACTGATAAACTTTTTGTCCTTTTGATTAAAATAAAGGAGTAAACCAAATTCCCAATATCAAATATAAAAAGGGTGAACTCATCTGCAGTGAGAAGGAAAATAAAACAATACTTACAAATTACTTTGCCCAGCTGTATTCCCAGATATTTGACCATCTAAATGAAATAGATGAATATTTGAAAAATATACATATAGCCCAGATTAAAAGAAAAGGAAGTTGAATACATAACTCATCTCAGAAAAAATAAATTGAACAAGGCATCAATGAACTCCTTAGGAAAAATGCTCCATGGCCAGATGAATTTGCATGTAAAATTTATCAAATATTTAAAGAACATTTCCTTCCAAGACCATATAGACTCTATAGGCAAAGAAGGAGTCCTACCAAATTCCTTTTAAGGTACAAATAAGGTTCTAATACCTAACCAGAAAGGGTCAAAATAGAGAAAAAATAATTATGGACCAATTTACTCTAATGAAAATAGATGCAAAAATTTACATAAGATATTAGCAAAAAGTATACAGCAAGGTATATGAAAATAATACATTACAATCAGGTAGCATTTATACCAGGAATGCAAGGTTAGTTCAATGTTAGGTAAACCATCAGCATTATTGATCATATCAAATACAAAACTAACAGACATCATACATATGATTATCTTGATAGGTACAGAAAAAGCTTTATGACAAAATACAACATCCCGTCCTTTTGAAAACACTGGAGAGCATAGGAATAAATGGAGCCTTCCTTGAAACAGTAATCAGCATCCACCTACAACCATCAGTAAACTTTATATACAATGGGGATAAGCTAGATGCATTTCCAATGAGTTCATGGGTGAAACAAGGATTTCCATTATTACCACTGTTATTCAATATGATACTAAGAATGTTAGCTTTAGCAATAAGAGAAGAAAAAGAAATTGAAGAAATTAGAATAGACAAAGAAGAAACTAAGTTATCACTCTTTGGAGATAATATGATGATATACTTAGAGAATCCTAGAGTATCAAGCAAAAAGCTGCTTGAAATTAAAAAAAAAAAAAAACTTTGGAAAAGTTGCAGGTTACAAAATATACCCATGCAAATTTACTACATTATTACACATTACTACCAAAGCCGAAGAGCAAGAGATAGAAAGAAAAAGACCATTTTAAGCTACAGTAGACACTATAAAATATGTGGGAGTCGACCTACCAAAAGAAACCCAGGGACTATATAAATACAATTACCAAACACTTTTAGCACAAATAAAGTCAGATCTAAGTAACTGGAAAAGCATCATTTACTTGTGGGTAGGCAGAATCAGTTTGATAAAAATGAAAATTCTACCTAAATGCTTATTCAGGGCCATATCAATCAAGCTAGCAGAAAATTATTTTCTATAGCTAGAAAAAATAATATCAAAATTCATCTAGAAGAAAAAAAGGTACAGAATATCAAGGAAATTAATGAAAAGAAATGCTAGGAAGGTGGCCTACTTCTACCATTCCTCAAATCGTATTGTAAAGCAGCAATCATCAAAATCACTTTGTATTGGCCTATAAATAGAAGGCTATGTCAGTGGATTAGATTAGGTACTTAAGATACAGCAGTCAATGAATATGGCAGTCTACTGTTTGAGAAACCCAAGAACCCCAGTGTCTGGGATAAGAACTCAGTGTTTGAAAAAAATTGTTTGGAAAACTGAAAAATAATGTGGCAGAAACTGGGCATAGACCAATGTCTGATGCCATACACTGGAATGAAATCCAAAGTAAAAATGATCTAGGTATAAAGCTGATATTATAAGAAAATTAGGGGATCTAGGAACAGTATATTTGTCACATTTCTTCGGAATCAAGAGATTTATGACCAAAGAAGAGAGAGAGAACCTTATCAAGGGCAAAATGGATTGCTTTGATTACATTTAATTGAAAAGTTTTTGGACAAACAAACCCAATGCAACCAAGATTAGGAGGGAAGCAGAAACCAGGGAAAGAATTTTTGCAAATAGTTCCTGTGATGAAGGTATCAATTCTAAAATATATAGAGAACTGAATCCAAATTGCAAAAAATAGAAGTCATTCTCCTATTGATAAATGGTTAAAGGATACGTGCAGACAGTTTTCAGGACGAAGAAAGAAATGCTATCTATAGTCATATGAAAAATGCTCTAAATCTCTATTGATTAGACAGACGAAAATCAAAACAACTCTGAGGTACCACATGACACCAATCATATTGACTAACATGACGAAACAGGAAGATTATAAATGTTGGAGAAGATTTGGGAGAGATGGAACACTAATTTTTTGTTGGTGGAGCTGTCAGCTGATACAACTCTGGAGAGCACTTTAGAACTATGCCCAAAGGGCTACAAAAATGGGCATACCCTTTGACCTAGCAGGATTGTATGCCAAGGAGTTTATATAAAGGGAAAGGTCCCCACTTATACAAAAATATTTTTAGGAGCTCTTTTTTGCCATTCCCAAGAACTGGAAATGGAGGTAATTCCCATTATTTGGTGAACGGATGGACAAGTACATAAAGGCAATGAAATACTATTGTGCTATAAGAAATGATGAACAGGAGGACTGCAGAGAGGCGTGAAAGAACTTATATGAACTGATGCTGAATGAAATGAGCAGAACCAGTAGAACATTGTACTCAGTATCAGCCTGCAGTGTGAGAGTACTGTTTCTGATCCACTTAACCCTTCATAGCAATGAAAGAAACTAAAACATTCCCAAAGGGCTCTTGAGTCAAAGTGCCATCCACATCTAGAGAAAGAACTATGGAATAGGAACACAGAATGAAGCAGATTATTTTCTCTTGAGTTAGGCTTTGTTTTGATTTGATTTCTGTCATGGTTTCTCCCATTCTTTTTAATTCCTCTAAGCAACATGACTAATATGAAAATGTGCTTAATAAGCATGTATGTATAGAACCCATATAAGATTGCACGCTGTCTTACAGAGAAAGAGGGAAGGGAGGGGGAGAAAATTTAAGACTTATGGGAGTGATTGAAAACCGAAAACAAATAAATTAAGTTATAGAAAAAAGAAATAGATTCTGACGCTAAAACAAAATGGCATTTCATTTGCTAGAAAAAAATAATTTGGACTGGAGTAATTTATGCCTCAGATAACTCAATATGATCTTTTTCTGTCTTCCCTGTTTCCAATTTCTGAGGAAGTTCTAGCTCTCCTTTTTGCTAAGGTCAGTTTTTGATTTCTACTTGAACTTTTTACATTATCTTCATCTTCCTCTCTCTCTGTCTCTGTCTCTGTCTCTCTCTCTTTGTGTCTCTCTTTCTCTTTTCTCTCTCTCTCTCTTCCTCACCTTCCCTTCATCTATCTACTGGTTCTTTTTCCACATATTACAAAGAGTATCTGGCTATTTCCTACCTCTCATTGAAACTACTGTAACTAAGTTACTGGTCATATTTTAATTTGGAAAATCAGCGTAAAGTGGGAGTTCATTTAATTAGTACATTAAAGTAAATAACAAGATATCCAATTAATCAAAATAATTGGCTTTAGACTAGGTATATGAAAAAGTGATTTAAAGATATTTGATAATGTGAAATGATCTTGACAGTCTGTCTCAAATGGCTAAGCAATTTCATCACAGTCTCTGGATTTTGTATGAAATACGCTATAAAAAACATTAAATAGTTAGAACCAAGGACTCCAAACATTGGAGCAAGTGTGGTTTGTCCATATTTGCACTGCCCTTTTCTCTACCCAATTACCTGTTAACCAGTTTGGTCAAAACAAAATTATCAAGCTTAGAACAGATCAGAGAATTCTATACTCCCATCTTCCCTTTGGAATATTAAAGCCTGAAGCAGAAGTCAAGGACAAAATGGACAGAGGTTCATTATACTTATGGGGAAGTTCTTGAGTTCTCCATAGTAAAAGGGAAAAGACTTCCAGCAACCAGGAGTTATGAGTTACCGCTTTGCCAATATGTTTTCTAATCTTGAGCCCACCTTCCTATAGGTTTCATATGTATTTATGAGAGAATGATTTTTTTTTACTTTATTTTTGGTTTGAGGAGAGATTGTGTAGTAATTGTTCTTATTTTAATACTTTAGGCTATATCCCTTTCTAAAAACCATTTAAGGCTTACTAATTTTAAGTGTTGCTAGCAAACACCGAGGCCACAATCCAATGGCATTAGACAATCATTCCTAGAACCCTGAAGGTGAATATCTGTGATTGGGAGAGCTAGGATAAAGATCTTCATTGCTTGCATAGGTTATATTTCTTGCCTTAAGCACTTCCTTCTCTTCAGCATCTATGAAAATATTTTCTTATTTCTGACTATACATTCTCACATATCATCTGTCTCCTGCCCTCTAATTTTGTGTGTCCTCATTGAGGTCTTTTCTGGGCTCTTTCCTCATTTTGCTATTTATCTTCTCTCTTGATGACCCCATAGGTATGATTATCATTCATCATCTGCTGTCCAACTGTGCATATTTCTGTAGTATTCAATCCTGGACTTCTTTTTTTCTTCTTTCTAAGTGATCTCATGGGTTCAATTATTCTTTCCAAATAGACCCCTCCAAAATCCAAATGCCTAGTCCTAATTTCTCTACTATGCTTAAGTCCCACATCATCAAATGTCTTCTGAATCTTTCCATTGAAATGTGTCACAGCTCAATGCAACAATGGAACTCACAATTATTCTACGTAAATTTGTTTCTCATCCAAACTTTCACATTTCACATTTGAGGACATAACCATCCATCCGTTGAGGCTTAGCTTGACTGCCACCCCCCAACCTCATTAAAATTCCTCTGGTACCTTGAATTATTAATGTTTTTTCTTCACATTTTTTTTATATCTTGAATCTCAAGGATCTCAAGGTATGGAAGCACCTTCATGTTAGTGTTTTTCACTGAATTTTTTTTTTAAACATGGTCTACAGTATTTTGAACAGAGTAGATGGTTAATAAATGTTTGGTAAATTTAATTCTCCAATATAAATTTAAAAATTTATAATATATATATCATATATATTCATATTAACAATATATGCATCATATTATATATATTCATATTAGCATTTTGATTTGGTGAACTGTATTTAGTTAAAATCATTAGCAGCTAATAAGGATAAACACCATTTGTAGAGTAACAAGCAAAAAGTGAAAAAGTGCAGTTAACCTTTGAAATATTTTTTTCCAATTTGGTAATAATTAACATCTCACAGAGTTGCTGAGTATTAAAGTGCAAAACCATGTATGAATACACTGTGGAAAGTCAAAAGTGCTATATAGATGAAATTTATTTTCTAATTTTTCCTATCATCAATGCCACTAACTCATATTAAAAGAGTTTTAAAGTGTTCAAGAGACTTTCTTCATAATAGTTTTGTAAAGTAGTGGATAGGATTATTAGACCTATTTTATAAATGAGGAAAATACAATAAAAAGTTAGAGTCTCACAATAACTGTCTTGAAAGAAAGCATTGTGAATAAGGTACAAGGTTATCTCTCAAATGTTTATAGTTTTAGTTCCTAGTAGGGTAAATAAATTAACAATACCACCACTAAAATTATATATCTTTGACACTGTCAAATATGGTTTATTGTGGTGGTAACAACCAGCTGCTGGTTACCTATGTGGGAAAAAAGCATAAGGTGAAGCTATATTGATTAATTAATGTATGTCTAGGTTGGAAAGAACATTTGTTGTGAATCATCCAGCCAAGGAGAACAAATGGCTAGATTCCAGGTCAAGGTGAAACTTTGATTCCGTCCCAGAATAAGTTCTTTTTTTTTTCAGGATCTTTGGATTCATGGACTAGGGATGAAAGTGAATCTAAAGAAGATTAGCACCATTGTCATTTACGTACAAGCTGAATTAATTTTGAACCTTTGGAGTACTGCAGTCACAATTTCAATTCCAGTTGGGAAGCAGTGATGAACAGATTTGTTCTAGCACCAATCATTTGAATCAATATTTCTGATTATCTTCTAGTGTCTGCACGGAAAAACAAAGAATAAACTAAGATAGAAGGGAATTAAAACAATGGTATGTGTAATAACATTTTTAGTGTATCAATAAATTTGTAGGTGGCAGATTTATATTAAACAATCTTCTAAGGGAAATAATTGCATCATCTTGATTGCATCTTCATTTCACTGCAATGTTTGAATAAACTCTTAAAAAGTGCTCTCCCCACTGGACATAATGTATCTGTTTAATCAATAATTTTTTTAGATTGTTTTTTAGAATAAAATAAATTTAATAGAGTTATCTGTAATATCAGGAATTTTATAATTCATCTATTGGTAACTACTTCAGAATGTCAAAAATGAATTAAAATAATTACAAATGAAAATGAGTAATTTCATAACTCTTCTGATGGACTTGTGAAATAAACCCTTGGAATGTCAAAAATGAGTTTAAATAAAATGCTTCATGAGTTTTAAACATGGCAAGACTTGTGAGAAATGCTGAAATAGAAGACTGAATAATCAGAAAATCCATTGCTTGACCTAAGATGATTTGCTTAACTAGAAAATAGTTACAAAGGGCAACAAAAATTTTTAGGCTATATAAAATTTAGGTTATATAAAAATGTCTCCTAAAGAAACTTTTTGCAAAAGATTTTAGAGATACTTATTCCCTCATTGTGTGTTGTAGATTTGTGTCATTTTGAATAACTTCAATGAAATACAAAAATTAAGCAAGTAAAAAATACTCCTGTCCTGATGACATCCCTGCTGTCACAATTTAGAGTACTCAAAAAAAAGATCCAGGCAAATAATATCTCCATGGGTGTCCACTAAAGAAAAGGGCACAAACTTATCAGAGACAAGGCTCCATATGTTATAAGATTTTCCCTAACATGTAGTATGTTGTGTGGTTCTTAGTAATTTTTTCTAATATTACTTTACCTCTATGCTTTACCTATATATAGTCCACTCAAATTAGCATGGAAATGCCTGGAGGGCAAAGTCAGGTTTGTTTGTTTGTTTCATATCCCCAGTGCTTAGCACAGTGAGTGGTATGTAATAGGTGCTTCAGAGATGTTTTCTATATGATTAAGTATTACTCAGCTGAGGTGGGATGATTATATGTGACAATATGAGACTTAGGCTGTATATCTGACAATATTGTGCTTATATGATTACCAAAATTGTATATGATGGAAATATTTAATGAATCACTATCATGACTTCAAAATTCAAAATTGAATTAAGAGTACATACATATTTCTAACATTCAAGGTTTCATGCACAACAGAAGGTGTTTAATGCCTGACCCTATTATGATATTAACCATTTAAAGTTGTTAACCTTTCTCCCACTCACTCTGACTAATAAAAGATTTAATGCAAAAGAACATTATTGAGAGACATTACATTGGGAAACCATCTTTTTTCAAAAGGAAGACTGTATTTCCAGGTTGTGTATCAGTTACCTGGCATCTTTTCAAATTAAATGCAGGTGATAATCCCAATTTTTGGCCAATTTCTTTGATCTACTCCCCCCAGTTAACCTGCTGTCACAAAAATTTGGAGAGGCAGTAAAAAATGTACGAAGGCACAAAATGTATGTGTCTTATCGTTTTTCTTAATAGGTCATGGGAATACAATACTGAAAATAGATAGGACAGTCATTTTGATGCCCTTCAATTTATAACAATAGCATTTCTTCAAGTAAATATGAAATAAATCCGTATGTGAAGTCTCCTTAATATTCAAACTTTAAATCCAGCCTTTTCTTTTTTGTCTTTAAATCTTGCCTCACCTTGGATAACCTTATGAATAATGAATATTAATTTTTTCCTTCCATTTCTGAAATTCTAATATGTATGTATATATAGATATATATGTACATATGTATGTGTTTGTATATTGTATACATTATATATATACACACATATATGTATATGTGCATGTATATATATGACAATTATAGCTCATAATTATAGTCTTGTCACCCTAACACAAATTCATGACTGTTTTAAAAATTATTTTGAGTCAAACATTATTCTAAAAATATATCTTGATCCTGGATCTCAGATGATTTTTCACTAATTCAGCCACCTTGCTTTTAGTTTATATCAAATAAATCCTCACACCAGTATTCCTATCATGATTTTAAAAAATAATTTCAGTGGAATTTGGCAGTACTGTAGTGGCAAAAGTCAAAGTTCAGTCATTTTGAGGAAGGGTGGCTGCTGGTATCAGAAGAACCAGTATTTGGAAGTAGTTGGTATTCCAAAAAATAACATAGAATTCAATCTATAATAAAGATACTAGCGTTATTTTGCTAGTACTCCAATTACTTCAGTTTTATACTGATAGTAGCAATCTAAAGCCCTTTTATGATTCCTTGAAAGCAATTTATGGACCAAAAACCTGTGATGCATTACTACTACTCAGTGCTGATGGAGCCACATTAATTAGTGATAAGGACATGATCCTAGAGAGAGACTGAACACTTCGACAGTATTCTCAGCAGGCCATCATCAATCAATGCTGAGGCTGAATTACTCTTTCAATTTTATCCCACATCTTCTCCAACATTTATCTTCATCCTGTTTTGTCATGTTAGTTAGCCAATCTGATAGGAGTGATTTCATATCTCATAGTTGCTTTGATTTGTGTAATTAATATCAATAGTGATTTTGAACATTTTTTTATATGACTATAGATAGTTTTAGTTTCTTCCTCTGAAAACTGCCTGTTCATATCCTTTGACCATTTATCAATTGGGGAATGATATCAACTGGTTTCAGTGAGGATGAACGGTATCAAGGTCAATTACTGATGGTAATTTCTTCAATTTGAAAAGGCTACATGCCAAGACCAAAGTGGAGAGAGTGTTGGGGCATGATTTTCTGTTTGCAGATGATTGTGTACTCCATGAAATCTTTGAAGCTGAGATGCAATAACATATGGATCAATTCATTGCTACCTGTGCTAATTTTAGCCTATTACTACCACAAAAACACAGGTGCTGCCTCAGCCACCACCATACCATCCATATGCAGAACATATGCAGAAAGGGAGAAGTTTTGAATGCTGTGGATAAGTTCACTTACCTTGGTAGTGTACTCTCCAGGGATATACACCTTGACAGTGAGGTTGATGCATAAATTGCCTGAGCTAGGTCAGTGTTTGGGAGGCTCTGGAGAAAAGTTTAGGAGAGAAGAGGTATTAGACTGGCTATCATACTGAAGGTCTACAGAGTTATTGTGTTGGATTCATTGTTGTATGTCTGTGAAACATGGACAGTCTACCTATGCCATGCCAGGAAACTCAATTGTTTCCATTTGAAATGTCTTAGGAAGATTCTGAGGATCAGCTGGTAGGATAAGGTACCAGACATTGAAGTCCTTGCTTGATTAGAACTGCCAAGCATTCAAACTGTGCTTTAGAGAGTGTGACTCCGATGGGATGGCCAAGTTGTTCAAATGCAAAATATATGCTTGCCAAAGAGACTATTTTATGGAGAACTGACATGGAGCAAGTGATCACATGGTGGTCAGAAGGAGCAATGCTAGGACCCTCTCAAGATCTCTCTCAAGAAGTTTGGATGTGACTGTGCAACATGGGAAACACTGGCACAGGACTGTTCAGCATGGTTTGCCCATGTCAGAAGAGGTGCTGTGTTCTATGAGCAAAGTAGAATTGAGATAGCACAAAGTAAACGTAGGGTGTGCAAATTTGGAGTATCCACCTCAAATATTCACATGGATGATCTGTGCCCAACCTGTGGTATTCTGAGCTTGTTTTGGTATGGTCAGCCACAGCCCAACACACTGAAATTTCACTTCATCATGGTGATTTCATTTTGGTCCTTTTCAAGAACGAAGGACAACAACCAACTCCTACTACTATTTCCTCTCTTCCTAAAATTATTATCCTATTTATTCCTCAAAACAAAATTGGGAGGTAAATGCTATTATCATACCCATTTCATAGTTAAAGAAACTGAAGAAAACAGAGGTTAATGAATTTGCCCAGAATCATATAAATAATTTGTTTGTGATGCTAGATTTGAATTCAGTTCTTCCCTGATGCCAGGCCTCCTGGCATTCCATTCACTGCAACTTAATTGTCCAAATACACAGTCACAGTTTATACTTTGATGAATCTGAAATTGGATCAATGAGAATTCATATTATTATTTATCTATGACTTCTTAGCCTGTGTTCTTTCATAAGTCTTCCAGAACAAATGCTAACAACATGCTAGAGGTTTTCCTCGAAGTTTCTTTTAATATTTCTATGGTACCAGTGGAATGCTCAAGCTATTTATCTATTCTTCCATATCCATTCCACATGACTGCACTCCACCTCTCTGAATGATATTTTATCTCAATGATCACAGTATCTTAGATTTGTGAGAGATTTTAGAGGTATTCTAATCTAAACTTTCAGGAAGTCTATTTACAAATGCCCCTGAAAAGTAAATAATTATCCAGACTTCACCTGAAGATGTCATTCATAGATAAACCACTATCTCAGAAGGCAGTCTATTCTGCTTATGGACTTTTGTATGAATCAACATTAAAGAAAAGTTTAATTACTAGGTGATATTGCAGTCTATATTCACTAAGTCAGGCATAACATGCGTTTTTTATATCATATGATTTTTAGCCTAACAAAGATTGATATCTTTTTTTGGTATGTGCTTCTCAATAGACCACTATTTATTAATTGGTAACAAGATACTGAATATTAGAAAGTAATTTTAAACTATGTAGGAGGAAAAGGGATATTACAATATTGTTTTTGACCTCTTTCTCTTTTTATATGACATAGTTATTGTAAATGTTAATATGTAACATTTAATATTCTGAAAATTTAAATGTCATCAGTAAAAAAAAAAAAAAAGTAAAACTAACTAGTAGAAAAGGTACTGTTTCCATAAAAGAAAAACTGGCCAAGGGGAGTATACATGGCTTTTGGATTAATTTAGTATTACTTGTCAGGCAAGCAATAAATCTTTATTATTTTTACATCATAAGTGAATGAGAGGTACAAATAAATATCAAATGGTCTTATTTTCAGGTAGTATTTTATAGACTTTTTAGAAAAAGTGGAATTTGAATTCAGAATTTAGTTGCCTCATTTGAATTTTATACACACACATACACATACATATATAAAATATTTCTTCCAGTGTTATATTAATTTATGTATATATGTGCATATATGTATATATACATGCATATATTCCACTTTCAAAATTTTTTTCTTCTAGTGCTGTATTAATTTTTTTTGTTTCTGCTCTAAAAAACAGTGAGAAATCTTATTATTCAAACAGTTGATTTAGAAATACCTTCCATATCACAAATAATTCGTTTCATAGATATTAAAAGAGAGTCAATTTAATTCTTCGTGACATTACTTGATGCTCACAGGTCTAATGCCTACCAATTATTTTATTAAAAATCATTTGCTACATATATGTATTTGCATATATACATATTTACACATATATGTATGTATGCATACACCCAGATAAATGTATGTCTCCATATGCACATAGAAACTGGCATATTGATATGGCCATAGATGGATATCTATGGATCATCATTATGGATATAGATAGTCAGGGATATACATGTGTGTTCCTCCTTTGTTGCCTGAAGAAGACTATGCCATCAGAGAAATGATGACGTGACTTGCACTTGACTTTGTGGTTTTTTTGTTTGTTTGTTTTGAGTGAGGGAGGGCTGTGCCAGTCACCAGTCTCACTTCTCTTCCAAAGCTACCTGAATCCAGTGACCAAATATTCATCATGATGACTGAAGATGATCCAGGATGAGGCACTTGGAATTAAGCGACTTGCCAAAAGCCACAGAGTTAGTGGGTGTCTGAGGTGAGATTTGAACTCAGGTCCCTCTGACTCCTGCACTCATACTCTATCTGAAACAGAGGTAAAGAGAAGAGATTGAGATAGATGATAGAAATAGATATATAGGCATAGAAATGGCTGTAGATTTACGTGGAATAGATGTGTGTGTTTACATATATAGAGAGAATAGATTGTCTCTCTCTGTGTTATATATATATGTATATATATATACATATATATGTATGCACACACACATATATGTATATACACATACACACAGTATATAGACAATAGATTTAAAACTGTCTAAGATATTGAGGTGGTAGGGAATTGATAAAAAATAGCAAGTAATTTCCCAAGATGTTTCCAAAGCTGAACTTTGAATTAAATTTAATCAACCAAAACATTCCTTGAAGTTCCCGCAAAGCAGCATATGAAGCTATCATTTTGAACCTTTTCTTTCCTTTTCCTTTTTTAAATTATTAACTTATTTCAAACAATCTTGTCTTTTCAAATGTTGAGTTTCAAATTCTCTCCCTTTCTCCCATTCTCTCCTCTAGGCACAGAGAAGGCTTGATAAGGGATGAATATCATCGTACCACATAACATGGTATCCATTACAAATGTGAAATGAAGCAGAGCATACTTTTGGTTAGCCATATTTAAAAAAAAATACAAACAGGAAAACCAGAGAACATTTGCTCCAAATTGAAGTGTATATTCACTGGCTCTCTCTCTGGAGGAAGAACACATATTTTTTCACCATGAGTCATTCGGAATTGTCTTGAGTCATTGTATTGATCAGAGTTTTTCACAGTTGATCTTCATAACAACATTGTTGTTAGTATGCACAATTTTCCCCAGTTCTCATTATATTTTGTATCAGTTCATATAAGTCTTGTCATGTCTTTTTTTTCTGAATCTCCCTCTTACCTCATTTCTAGAATATAATAGTACTCCTTCATAATCATATGTCACAACTTGTTCAGTCATTCTCAAATTGAGGAGCATCCCCATGAATTCAAACTCTTTTCTACCCCCAAAAGAGCAGCTATACATATTTTTGTATTTAGGGGTCTCTTTCTGTCTTTTTTCAATCTCTTTGCCATATAGACCTAATAGCGATTTTGCTGAGTTGAATGGTATATACAATTTTCTAGCCCTTTGGGTCTAATTCCAAATTGTTCTCCAGAATGATTGGACCAATTCACTACCCCATCAAAACTTTATTAGTGTACATGTTTTCCCCTCTTCTTCTCCAGCAGTTGTCTTTTATCATCAGTATAAGCTGGTGCATCTGAGTTATTTTAATTTATGTTTTTTTACATTCTTTCTTTATATTTCAAGTGTGTCTCTTATAAAGAATACATTGCTGGATTTTGATTTCTAAAAAATTTTGTTAGTTGCTTTCATTTTACTGGTGTTTGTGGAATTCATATTTGCAGTTATAATTAAATGGGCCTTACCTTCCCTCCCATTTTCCTGAGTTTATTCTTCTTCCTTCAAGTTTATTGTGCTTCTAACCACAGCAACCAGAACAAAATCATGTAAATTCCATGAATCTACTGTCAAGATCATACAAGACTTTGCAGCTATCATGTCAAAATCTATGTTATACAAGCAGCCGCAACAACAACAAAAATTCCCAAGGAAAAGAAGGCCAAGAAAACAAAATGACTCTTGAATAAGGCTTTAGAAAAACCTGAGGAAAGAAGGAAAGCAAATGTTAAAGAAGAAAATGAATACTGAATTGTAGGCAAAAAGAAATAGGGAAGGTTTTCTTAAGTGAGTAATGAAAAGAAAAAATAGAATATGAAAAGTAAGAGATCCTTTCAAAAAATTAGAAATGTCAAGAGAATGTTTCATGGAAAAACGCACATAATACAAGAAAAAAATTGATAGCAACTTAACAGAAGCCAGATTGAGAAGAAGCAGGAGGAATACACCGAAGATTCATACAACAAGTATCTTAGCATCAACAATTACCATAATTGTTTACTTAATAAAGTCAGACATATGGGCATTGAAGTTGTGTGCCTTAGGAAGCATTGCTGGCAATGAGATTAGTGGAGTTCACAGAATTCCAACTGAACTATTTAAATACTAGGAAATGATGGTAATGTGCTGCATGCAACATGCCAGAAATATGGAAAACTCAGCTGTGGCCACTGGATTGGAAAAGTTCAGATAATCATTGTTTTTTAAATAACAGAAGGTGCCTTAGTATTACCAGATCTCAATCAATTGTCATCAAAGCAATCTGGCGTTGGGTAAAAAATAGATTGGTGGGTCAGTTGAATAGATAAGGTACATAATATACAGTCATAAATAACTATAGTAATCTAATTTTTGGCAAATCTCAAGATCCAAGATTTGGTGACAAGAAATCACTATTTGATAAATTTGCTGGTAAAAATGGCAAACAGTTTGGTAGAGAAGCACCTCAAATGGCATGGGAAAATAAGGTCAAATGGATAAATGATTTAGAAATAAAAGTTCATATTAAAAGGAAATTTGGCCAAATACACTTGTCAGATCTATGGATTAGGGAAGAGTTTATAACCAAACAAGATAAGGAATATCATTGAAAATAAAATGAATGATTTTGAGTATATAAAAAGAAAAAAAAAACTGTTTGCACAAACTAAGCTAATGCAGCCAAAATTAGAAGGGAAAGAGGAAACCAATAGGAAAAAAAACATTATTAACCATTTTCTCTGTTAAAGGTCTCATTTCTGATAATGCTCAAAAGGTATGAAAGTTTTCAGAAGAAAAAATCAAATAATCAAATCACCTAACATTTTTAAATCCCTGCTGATAAGAGGAATGCACATTGAAATATCTATGAGATATCATTTCTCACCTATTACAATGGCTAGTATGATAAAAAAAAAAGGAAAATAAGAAATGCTAGAAGGAAGATGAAGAAATTCAGACAATGATGTACTGTTGGTGGAGTGGCCCAAACATTCTGGAAAACAATTTGGAACTACTCCCAAAGATCTATAGAAATCTTGATGTTCTTTCACTCAAAAATGCCACTGTTCAGTCTGCATCCCAAAGAGATAAAAAAGGGCATATTTTTTAATTAAAAAAAATATAGGAAGTCTTTTTGTGGGTGCAAAAAATTTGAAATGGAAGTGTTGCCCATAAATTTGGTACTAGCTGAACCAGTTGTGGTTATGTCTGTGATGTAATACTATAGTGCTTTAATAAATAATGAGTAGGACATTTTCAGGAAAAAAAAAAAAACAACAACTCAGGAGATTTAGATGAGCTCATACAGAATGAAGTAAGACCGACTAAGAGAACATTTGAGCACATTAACAGGAACATTTTCAGGATGAGCAAAAGTGAAATGCAACTACTTTGATCAAGACAATGATTTAAGTCAAATCTAAAGGACTCATGACGAAAAGTGCTATCAACATCGACGGAAAACTGATGAATGATGAATGCAGATTGAACCATGCTGCTTAAAACTTTCTTCCTTTATCTGTGTTTTCAAAATGGCTGACATGGAAATATAGTTTGCATGACTTCACATGTATAATTGCTGTCAAATTGCTCACCTTATGAAGAAGGAATGAGAGTCATGAAGGAGAGAGAAAATTTGGAATACAAAACTTTAAAAATACTTGTTAATTCTTACATGTAATGGGGAAATATTTTAGAAATATTAAGAAGAGTCATTTTGTTGATCAGATTTCCACATTTGAGGGGAAAGAGGACATGTGAGGTAAGCCATTCCATCTCTACAATAAACACATTTTTTTCATTTACAAACTCTCCCATGATGAAGTAGTTACTTATGGCATTCTAGCCTACTTTAAAAATGACCACTGAAGCAGCATTTTCAAAATTCTTAAGAAGTGAAGTATTTATATTCTTACATTCTTGACAAAAGAATCTGTCAAGAAACTGTGTCTTCCATGAGTATTCAGTATTGAGTTTCTTATATTATCATTCATTTTATATTTAATATTAATGGTAATTAATATTAAGAACATTCATAATGAATCAGAGGCAATATCAATGAAAATTTGCATTGATATCATCCAATCTCCGATTGTTTCTGTATATATGATGTTTGACAACTATGTCTGAATATAATAACATTTTCTTTAATTGACGATTGGTTTGAGTATATGAATTTGCATATATGTACCTGTACCATGAATAGTAAAAAAAAAATAATAATAATAGTAAGGCCAACATCCTGTGTAGAAAGAGAAAACACTTAATTTTTATCAATCTTAATTTAACAAACCAAAATATTATGTTTGCTTTGATTATTGAAATTTTTACTTTCACACTATTATCATCTATAAAATAATAATTCTCAACTCAGTATTTTTCAACCATCTCAAAGAATGAATTTTTGTGGCAAATATTTTTGTTTAGTAATGCCTTTACACTCTATGATGCCCTGCAAAAGCAAAGAAATTAAATTTTACCTTATTTCAAACAATGCAATTCAATGATAAAATAATTTCAAATGACATGAAAGGGTTAATTGAACAGACATGCTCTTCTATTAGTCACCTCTTCCCCTTGCATTTCTGAAAATATGCTGGAAACACATTTCTCAGGGACAGCTCTGATAACAGAAGGCTGAACAGATGGCCATTTCCAATTTTATAGCTCTAGAAAAAGAAAGGGTGTTCATTGTTGCTGACATCTAAAGTTGATTCAAGAAGATGCCTACCATGACTGATAAAGAATATAACAGATACTCAGTCCTATGATCAAGCAGTTTGGAATTTTGTGGCAGAAGCTTGTCCATGTGCTTAAATCAGAAGGAAAATTAAACCTAACTCTGCATGACTGCTCAGAAACCTGTCCTTTTACTTTGTAAAGATTTTGCTATTGGCATTTTCTGTTTTTAAACAGGGAAAAAGTGAAGAGAGAAGACAGAGCATAAAAGAAAAGGAAAAAGAGGAATATAGTCTGAAATTGGTACTAATTTTTATGAAATATATCCATATTGTCCACATTTTCTAAAATTGAGTCCCTATGTGGTATCTCTTTTCTATACTCTCCCAAAGTATTTTACGTTTTTTCTATGAAAGATTAACAAAAAACTTACACAATATTATCTGCCTCCTTTTTTTTTCTTAACAAGGAATTAATTATTTTACATGAAGTCTAAAAAAGGTGCTCTTTGTCAACTGAATTAAATATTAACTTGTGATGTAATTAGATGCCTATTTCTTTCAAGGTTTCAAAGAAAAGAACCTAATATATTTCAAGCTACTCTGCACAATTTATCTTACAATTCATGTGTAAATAGCACAGGCAGAAGGGATACTCTAATGGGTAGTGTGTATGGCCAAGTTAAAACCAATACTAGAATTTAATATATGCACGTCTATGCAGAAAGGAGTATAGGTTGTGATGAATAAATATTTTTCAGAGATTTTCTAAGAAATTCAACTTCTTATGCCTGGGGAAACTATATCATAGGATAAGACTTAAGGTTCTGGGTATCCATCACAGGTCTGGTATTAATAATAATTAATGATTTAGAAAGTATGTCCTCGGTTATGCTGAGAAGATCATAGTAACAGAAAACAAGAAATTAGAGTTCAGAGGTAAATTTGATTTCTCCATGATACATTGCGGCAATATAAATAGAGAACTTCTAGGCTAGAAAGAAACTGAGAACTATGTCTCATTTATCCTTCCTTAAGTCAAATGTGAAGAGAGTAAATTTCACTTTTTCCTTTTCCCCTCCTTCCTTTCCTCCTATACTGAAAAAGCTTTCTCTTGCTTCTTTTATAAGATAATTTGCCCCATTCCATTTCTCCCTTTCTCCTCCTAATATATTCCTCTCTCACCCCTTAATTTTATTTTTGTAGATATCATCCCTTCTTATTCAACTTACCCTGTGCCTTCATATACTCTCTCTCTCTCTCTCTCTCTCTCTCTCTCTCTCTCTCTCTCTCTCTCTCTCTCTCTCTCTCTCTGTCTCTCTCTCTGTCTATGTCTCTCTCTCTCTCTCTCTCTCTCTCTCTCTCTCTCTCTCTCTCTTTCTCCCTCTCTCCCCCTCTCTCACTCTTTCCCTCTGAAGATTTGCAAATATTATCTTTAAATATAAGAATGTAAACAGTTGAATTTTAAATAGTCCCTTATAATTTATCTTTCCTGTTTACCTTTACATGCTTTTCTTGCTTCTTGCGTTTGAAAATTAATTTTTCTTTTGAGCTCTGGTATTTTCATAAAGAATACTTGAAAGTCCTCTATTTCATTGAATGACCATTTTCTCCCAGAAATATTATACTCAGTTTTGCTGGGTAAGTGATTCTTGGCTTTAATCCTAGTTCCTTTGATTTTTGCAATATCATACTCCAAGACCTTTGATCCCTTAATGTAGAAGCTGCTAGACCTTGTGTTATCCTGATTGCGTTTCCACAACACTCAAATTGTTTCTTTCTAGCTGCTTACAATATTTCCTCCTTGACCTGGGAGCTCTGAAATTTGACTACAATATTACTAAGAGTTTCTCTTTTCAGATATATTTCAGGAAGTGATCAGTGGATTCTTTCAATATTTATTTCTTTCTATGGTTCTAGAATACCAGGGCAGTTTTTCTTGATAATTTAAAGAAAGATGATATCCAGGTTCTTTTTGTGATCATGGCTTTTGGATAGTCCCATAATTTAAAATTTTTCTCTCCTGGGAGGTGGAGCCAAGATGGAAGAGTAGAGAGACTCACATACTCCAGCTCTTCCTCCACAACCTATAAATTATCTGTGGAGAATGACTCAACAAATTCTGAAGCAGCTGAAGCCACAGAACAACAGTTTGGAGGAGACTTCCAGCCCAGGGTGACCTGGACAGCTGAAGGGAAGGGTGTGTTGCACCAGATGTAGAACAGAACTCAGCCCAAGCTTGGCCACATGGTAGAGGGAGGAAGACCAGAGCAGGCTGCATGGGCAGAGTCATCAGCATCAACAGCTGCGGTTCACAGATCCTTCAACCTAAAGGCACCAAAGATCAATGGGAGGACTTTTTTTGGTCCCTTCATGGCTCCAACCCCAGGCAGTGGTGGCAGGCAGTAGTGCAGGTAGTAACCATCATCCACTGTAGGAGGCTTTATAGTACAGCCCCTGGGGTAACTGAGCAGGTGATCTGAATGTCAACCTCAGTGCTGGCATGGAGAACTGGAAGCAAAGTGGTTGTGTAGAGGAAATTCTACTACTTGCAGATTCTGGGCACAGAAGTTTTCTAGTTGCTCCTGGAGCAGTGTTCAGGCTTTACTGTGCCACCCTGAGGGAACTGTGATAACATGGGCAAAGAGACTGGAAGCACATAACATTTGAATTAGATTAAAGTTCATCACCGTTCTATTTAGGAAATGAGTTATCTTGTCTTTATTATTCTAAGATAGTTTAGCGCAATATTGTTATCAAAAAATTAGTTTGGTCACATAACTCCATGTCCTTGACAAGTGTCATGTTATGAAAACTGCAACTTAAATGAGAAGTATGTGACCAAAAATCTATGTCACACTGATCTTTATCAATCAATTAAAAAAAACAAGTATTTATTATTCTTGTTTACACATTTGTATGGAAATATAAAAAAAATATGAAAATATATAAGAAAATTTCTGCCATTACATAGCTTTTATTATGTCCCTAAAAATATTGAATACCTTGCCAGAATTTAAGCAGTAAGAAACATTTCTATGCTATCAGGTTAACATTTTTAAATAACAAGTTTTCTTAAAATAAATCAACAAACAAAAAATGTCATTATATCATTATGTAAACTATTAAGATTAAAAAACATGGTAGTGTTTAGTATTGACATCTATGAATATTTGCAAGAAAATAGTTGGGGAAATGATAGGGCAAAATATCTCTTCCCAAGTTCTACACTACATCTAATGAATTATTTTGGATAGATCAATGGAATAGGTTATGTACAGAAAATACAGTAGTCAATTAGTATATTAATCTACTGTTTGAGAAACTCAAAGATTCCAAATTCTAGTATAATGCACTGTTTCACAAAAACTGCTGGGAAAACTAGAAAACAATATGACAGAAATTCCACACAGATTGACACCATATCAAAAAAAGATGAAAATGGATAGAAGATTTAACTTTAAAGCATGATACTATAAGCAAGTCAGGAGAGCAAGGAATAGTTTATTTGTCACATCTGTGGAGAAGGGAAGAATTTGTGACCAAACAAAGATAGAGAACATTATGAAATGCAAAATGGATAATTTTGATTACATTAAATGAAAAAATTATTGCACAAATAAAACAAATGCAACCAGAATTAGAAGGGAATCAGGAAACTGGGAAACAATTTCTACTGTCAATGTTTTTGATAAAGGCATAATTTCTGAAATATATAGAGAACTGAGTCAATTTATAAGAATACAAGTCACTCCCCAATTGATAAATGATCAAAGTATGTGAACAGATAGCTTATAGATGAAGAAATTAAAAATATCTACAATCTCTTAGAAAAAAAGATGGTCTAAATCACTATTATTAGAGGAATTCTAATTAAAAGAACTCTGAAGTGCCCCTCCTACCTATCAGATTGGTTAATATGACAAAAAAAAAAGGAAAATGGAAAATGTTGGAGATGTGAAAAAATTGTAAAACTAATGCATTCTAATGTAATTGTGAACTGATCCAACCCTGTTTGAGAGTAATTTGAAATGATGTCCAAAGGACTTTAAAACTGTACATATACTTTGACCAAGAAATGACTCTTCCAGGTCTGTATTCACAAAGAGATCATAACAAAGGAAAAAATACTCACATGTACAAAAAATATTAATCCCAGCTTTCTTTCTGTTGGCAAAGAATTGGAAATTGAGGTGATGCCCTTCAATTTTATAATAGCTGAACAAGTTGTGGTATATGAAAATAATGCAATACTATTGTGTTATAAGAAGTGATGTGGAGGCAGATTTCAGAAAAACCAGGAAGGGCTTACATGAACTGATATTAAGTGAAATGTACACAACCAGGAAAACATTCTACCCAGTAACAGCAACATTATGTCATGATCAACTCTATTGGGCTTAGCTCTTCTTAGAAAGACAATGACCTAAGACAATTCCAAAAGACATAAAGTGAAAAATGCTATCCACATCCAGACAAACAGGTACGAAGTCTGAATGCAGATAGAAACATATTATTATCTCTTTTTATTTTATTTTATTTTTTTTTAACTTTTTTGTGGTCTTCCCTTTTTGTTTTGATTCTTCTTTCACAATATGACTTATGTAAAAGTATGTTTAAAAATGGTGTGTTTTGGTTGCTCTTAAAGCACCATTGTTTTCTATGTAAATGTAACTTGATTTCCTATATTAATCAATAAAATGAAATTCCATCAAAAGTCATTGGAATAAGGTAGTTCAATAATTTGACAGTAATCAAAACAATTCAGTAGTATTAGCAGAAAACTATTTAATTAGTGGTCTAATAATGTAAATTGTTGATATTTTCTTTTTATGGAACTAGGAAAAGATATTGTCATTATATAATTTAAAAGTTATAAGGATGGTTATAATTCAATTTACCAGAAAATTAATAATTTAATTCATAATTAAAGTTTTCAGTGTCATAATCTGGAAATGTCTTGAACTTAGAAAATACTCTGTTACCTTTTCAAAGAAACCCAAGCTATAAAAAGTACTATGGGGTATTATTCTCACATTATTTTAGTTTTTTTCTTTCTCATGATTTTCCCCTTTTCTTCTGATTCTTCTTTTATAATTTGATGAATGTGGAAATATTTTAATGTTGTTGTACATGTATAGCCTACATCACATTGCTTGCCCTCTTGGTGAGGGGGGAGAAGTACGAAGAAGGAAGAAAATAATGAAACTCAAAATCTCATAAAAGCAATTGTTGAAAATTGGAAGTTCAAATCCTATAAAAGTGAATATTGAGAGCTAATATGGAAAACATATATTTAGATAGATTGATAGATAGATAGAGATGCAGATATATATCTTTTCTACTGTCTTACCATATGACCTTGTACATGTCTCTGACCGTCATCTGTAAAATCAGGGTAGCATGACTTGCCTCATAAATGAAATGTTTTACAGATTAGGAGTAAAATAAATATAAAGTTTTATCCAGGATACTTCTAAACTTGAAGGCTGGAAACATTAAAAGTAAGAGTATTTATTTTACAAGAGGCCTAGATAGATGTTTCTTGATCTATTAACCATCTTCCCCTCTTCCTACCTTTTCTATTACTCTTGGGGGAAAAAAATCACCCAATCACCCAGGTTTGCAGCTTGTTTCATTGTTGGTTGTGCACTCTCTATAGTATCTTGACAAAGCTGAATGATTTACATCATAGCATTTGTCACATGTACAACTTTTGTTTCTATGGCATTGCCATCACCTTCATTCAGATCCAGGACTAATACACTAGCTGGCCCTGTGGTCTTTCTGCTACAAGTTTCTCACTACTTGTAACGTTAATTATGCTAATGAGAGTTAAAGATCTGTTCCACCCATTAATAGGCCTGCCTTTTTCTTAATTTCTAACAAGGCACTGGTTCTCAAGGGTTTTGATGCCCTCTTGCTCTAAAAACTATATATGCATATACTGTGTAAAGCAGGTCCTACTATATATGCCAGGGTAAGTGCTGTTACATTTATGGCATAGTCAACAGGATCTGCATAAATTAAAACTACTGTATTTTGTGGGACCGGGATAATTGTCTGTTGTTTCCCAGTTGTATTGACTATAGTTCTGTGGAGTCCAGGAATGTGAGGATGGCCAAGCCAGAACTCAAGGGGATTAGTTCAGCCCCTGACTGTGCTGGAGGGGTGAAGGCCCTGAAAGTGTATTGTACTCCAAAGCCAGACCAGAACTGTGGAAGCTTAGAATGGATCTCTGCAGCAAGTGAAGGGTAGAAATCTGTAAGTGTGCCTACATTGGAGAGATGATCTTTGGAATAGGAGCAGAGAGTTGCTGCAACACAGAAGCAGATGTGGGCTGGGAGCAGCTGGCTCCTGCCGTAGGAGGAGGAAATCAGGAGCTCAGAGTTCAACCTTAGGGCAAGATGGGACTTGAACACCAAGGGACTGAGTGTGATTTTTTGCAAAATTCTCCTGGGACAGTTCGGAACCTAGGGGGTTGTGTGGTGTATGGAGGTTGGGAGAAAGTTCCATGTACTCCCAAGGACCACACTCTGATGGTTTTGTTGCACAGTTGTTCCTCAGGACTTGGAAGGGGGCCTGGAACAGGGACTTGGTTCATTATAGCCTGCTTCTGAGAGTGCCTGCAAAGGCAACGTGGGGGGGACACATCCCCAGTAGGACTTTATTTAGATATTTTGTTTTAAATTGAGAAAGGGGCAGCTGCTTTCTCACTCCACAAATACTGAACCCCAAAGAATGATGTAATATTACAGATTCTGCAAATGTAAAGTTCATGATGTGTTTATTTTGTGGGAATTATGTTGCATTTAATTATGAAATGTTAATGCCTATTCAGATATAAGTGGAACATGTAATAGGTATGAAAGATTTTAGGACCCAATGTAATGTTAATTATGTTAATGGAAGGCAAAGATCTTCCCCATCCATTAGTGGGCCTACCCATTAACAAGAACTTGATTAGAGCAGATTTGCTTTTTTGGAAGACCTACACCTTTTTTAAATTTCTAATAAGGCACTGTTTCCCATGGGTTGTGATGCTCTCTGACTCTGAAAAATGTATATGTACTCTGAGGTGAGGATTTGTTTTGGGGTTTACTCATTGGAAGTATTTGCTTGTTCAGATGAGATTCTGGGTAGCCACTAAGGAGCCTTCCATCTTTGAATGCACAGATGGTTCTTCTCTCTCTGGTAAGTATGTATGCATATAATGGTCAGACAATTGGATCCATCTGTTGATCTGTGATGTGTGTATTGCTTAAGGTCAGACAGTTGAAAGCCCTGTCTTTTGGTCTTTATTTCTCTGTTTGTATCTTCTCTGAAGTCCAGGGGACTGAATTTTTCCCCTGAACAAAATGAATTAAATGTGTCATTGATAAAAGTATATTGTTATGATGAAGTAATACAAACAGGCAGTTTTCAGAGGAAGGAACTAAAGCTATCTATAGTCATATGAAAAAATGCTCTAAATTACTATTGATTAGAGAAATGCAAACCAAAACAACTCTGAGGTACCACATCAAACCTATCATATTAACTAACATGACAAAACAGGAAGTTGATAAATGTTGGAGAAGATGTGGGAGAGTTGGAACACTAGTTCATTGTTGGTGGAGCTGTGAGCTCATCCAACCATTCTGGAAAGCAATTTGAAACTGTGCCCAAAAAGATACAAAAATGTTCATACTCTTTGAAACAGCATTATTACTACTAGGACTGCATCCTAAAGAGATCATAAAAATGGGAAAGAGTTCCAGATGTACAAAAATATTTATAGCAGCTCTCTTTTTGGTGGCCAAGAACTCAAAATCAAAGGGATACCCATCAATAGTGGAATGGCTGAACAAGTTATGGTACATGAATGTGATGGAATACTATTGTGCTATAAGAAATGATGAATAGGAAGATTTCAGAGAGGCCTGGAAGGATATATATGAACTGATGCATAATGAAGAGAGTATAAGCAGGAGAACTTTGTGCACAGCAATAACCACAGTGTGTAAGGAAGTCTTCTGGTAGACTTATTCCTTCACAGCAATGCAAGGACCTAAAAAAATCCCAATGAACTCTTAAGGCAACATATCTTCCATATCCAGAGAAAGAAATATGGAATTAGATTGCAGAATGTAGCAGACTATTTTCTCTTGCATTTTGTTTTGTTTTTCTTTGATTTTTCTCATGGTTTCATTCGTTTTAATTCTTCCATGCAACATGACTAAGGGTTAAATGTATTTAGTAAGAATGTATTTGTGGAATCCATATAAGACTACACATTATCTCAGGAGATAGCAGGAGAAGAGAAGGGAGGAAGGATGAGAAAATACAAGATTTATGGAAATAATTGTAGGAAACCGAAAACTAATTAATTAAAAAGAAATAAAGCATATTTTGACTCCCTCAAAAGTTACTTTCCTTTTGGAAAGGCAGGTCTACTAAGCTGTACAGCAGGGCCTCCTGTGTATGCTGGGGTCCTTTCTCTTGTACTACTCTATTCAATATTCCACTCAGTTGCCAAAATGATCTTCATAAAGCATAGTTTTGACCGTATCAAACTTTATGTCATAAACTACAATGATTTCCCATCACCTTCAGTTTAAAATATGAAATTATTTTCAGCATTCAAAATATTACATAGCTTACTTCACTCCTGCTTTTTCGGGTTTCCTCTACTTTCCAAAAATCCCACACATATATTCAATGATTCAGTAATAATTATTTTAATACTTGCCTGGTTCACTTATCTCACTCCAAGGGAAACCCTAATACCTGCCTGGTTAGAAGCAAGAGGTTTGGGACATGAATTTGCCTTTCTAGTCTTCATGGAAAAAGATCTCAGATTAAGATTATCTCAAACCCCCTAAATATTTTTTATCTTGGGAAAATGATCTTTTAGGCTTAATCTACTTTTCAATTTTCTATTCCTGAAAGCATAAGGAGTGACTAAGATGTATCCAAAGGTTTTCCCCCTTTCCTACCTAATGCTAATTATATGAAAACATCATCATGAATAGTGAATAAACTCATTTTACAATCAGATAGCATGAATAATGTGATCAAATTACACATATTTGAGTGGAGCAAATAATATTCAACGTGCGTGATCTGGGAACAATGTAGCTAAGTTCAATCTTTCAACTAAACAATCAATGAATATTTATTAAAATCCTACTACGTGCTAAACCTTACAGTAAGCACTAGAAAGAGCCTTACTGTAAACATGTATTTCAATTCAACAAAGAGAGAATGTTTTTGACCTCATCAAAGAAGAAGTTTCCCAAAATCTCTGGAGAAGAAAGAGGGAAACCAAGAACATGGTCAGGTACTGGGTCCTCTACATTTCTGTGGCTTCTCAATTATTCTCTCTCTCTGTTTCTATCAGTCCCTCTGTCTCTGTCTCCCTCTGTCTCTCTGTCTCTGTCTACCTCTTTCTGTCTGTCTCTGTCTCTGTCTATCTCTGTCTTTGTCTGTCTGTCTGTCTCTCTCTCTCTCTCTCTCTCTCTCTCTCTCTTCCCCTGCAGAAAGCAAAGGGCTGCTTGTGTCTCTCTTGAACCTGGAAACAAGAGTTTTATACCTCTTCTAAATTCTTGTAGAAACTCTTCTCTTCACACCAACATGTAGCACTGTACGATCATTCTCTCCACCAATGAGGAGAGTTGTGAGCAAATGAAACATGTTTTGACTTTGGGTTACATTAGTAGGACTTTGTGTTACATTAATAGAACATTAAGAACAAAGATGAGAGTTTAGAGAAATTACCAAAATTTTAAAGATGAACAAGAATTGAAACATATTTGCACTAACAAAATGACCATTTATCTTCTTAATATTACATGTGAAGCAATGATCTAGACCATATACCAGGAGATGATAGTTTATTAGCATTTGACAGGATCTTGGATAACATTTAATTCAATATTTTCATACTACAGATGAGGAAATTGAGTCATAGAGATATCACTATGATGTTGACCTTTAGATTAAAATCATACTAGACAAATACTCTGAAAGTGTTTTATTTTTATATTCATAGTGGTCTAAATCAATCTGTGGAATATGACAAGCATTGCAGTGAAAGGCAATTGTTGCCAACATCAAAACAAACAAATGACATTTTTTGGGTTTTTTTTCCCATTTTTGAACTGAATCAATTATTTCATCAGGATCAGGATTTCTTGATGAAGTAACTCCCTCAACCAAAGAAGATAACCATTTGTTTTGTAATTTATAGCATTAGAGAATAAAGGCTTGCCTGTGCTACTTCAAGGATAAGAAAACTTGTTCAAAATCACAAAGCAAGAATTTATCAGACTTATGACATAAGCCATATCACATTAAATCTGTGGTCAGTTCTCTAATAAGCAACATGACCTGTAATTGATACCTCATGAAAAATTTTGTGGGCCCTTCACCCAACTCATATCTTGAAAGAACATGAGATTTTGCCAAAAGCAAGTCAGGAATGAATTGTATAATTGGATTTATGAATGGTTGTTAAGGAAAAAAATTCTCTAATAACTAAAGCTATGTAAATCTAGAATAAGAATCCATTAGATTTCTTCATCAGAAGCTGTTCAGTTACCTGTCTGTGATAATCTAAAACAATGTTTCTTCAAATGGAATTTGTGACCTTAATGAAAAGTATATTTATCCCTATGTAATTAATCTTATATAGTTTTTTTTTCAAATATACTAAAACATTATTCTGCCAGGAGTCATTATTCTTTACCAAACTGCCAAAGGTATTCATAATGCAACAAAAACAAAAAAACAAAACAAAAAAAACCAACAACACTGCCCTAAATGGTATTCCTTTTCAAATATGGGAAGGACTAGATATGGTCTCTTCCAGTCTTGAGATTCTTTGTTATATGATCTACATCTAAGCTATCTTTTTGTTCAATATTACTCCAGCATACCCTGATATGTTTCAAAGCATTCTATTTTAGATCATTAACCTGAAATCATGGAGTCATGATTTAATTCTACCTTTTGAAATTTCATCATTCTTCTATGATGATTTAGTTGAATGACTAAGGGAATGCCTGTACACATAAGCAATAAGCTATGAACCAGAGCTTTTAGTATTCTCATGTGGCTTCTTGATGGTTTATATATAATTGGCCAGTGGACTACACAGAGATCAAATTAAATGGTTTAGTTAGTCAACAAAATTTGATACAACCTGGTGCAATAAAATAGTCTTGAGATTATAACTTTAAATAAAATTGTTCAAGAGGGCATTATTGATGCCTCCTGCTCATCATCTCTTAATAGTTCAATTATTCCATTCAATAATAAGCAAATACCTTTGACATTTGACTTAACATTGAAAATCTACATGACATTAGAAAGGGATAAATCATCCTGAGACATTTTCTTGTTGATTTCAACTTCAAAGCAAAGGAATTGTGGAAGGCTTATTATGCCCAATATTCAATCAAAGACTCAAAAAGTCAATAATCTAATGACTAAAAAAATTATTATTTTGCCCCATATCTGAAAAGACTATTCCTAATGTATTTATCATGGAAAAAAGACAGCAAGAACTATCAAGCATTAATAACTTCATTATATGGTTATTTTGGAACTTGTGATTAAAGAGGATTGGCCAGGGAAAAGTCCATGATTCACATAAAGATATTGTTAAATATCTCTTTCCTTAATGACAGCAGATCATGAATAATTATCACATTATGAATGGCCACATACCCTGGATATTTATAGGGTGTCTTTTTGTAATCACATTCCCAAAACGTTATTGGCAAAGTCTACAGAATGAAGGAAAGAAAGAAAAATTGGCCAGATGTGGAAAGGAACTGTAGAATATAGAGAAGAAATATTCTTTCAATCCAATATTCTAATTTTAAAAAGTCTATGTTTATGGGATGTAATGGAGAAAGACCAAAATACATCTTTAACCGGTTATTTTTAAAAGATCTTTTAAAAAAACCTAACACTTAATGATGCAGATTTCTCTATCCCAGGAGTGTCTATACTCTCCACACTATGTAGTCCTCTTGAGCACAAATTCAAAATATTTTCTGAGTGACTGAAGAAAATTTATTTATTTGAGTTAGTACCATTTTTTCATGACATTTAAGTTTCTGATATTCAGTAAGATCGTGTGCATGAAACTATAAATAATGGAGGAAGAACCTGAAAATCTTGAAATTGGATAGGAACTTAGAGCTCATCCAGTCCAGCCTGCTATCTGAAACATGACTATCCTATGAAACAATTCCAACAAGAGGTCATTCAGTGACTATACGAATAATTTCTTCTTTGAGGAATTTTATTACTTTGAAGGTGTAGCACAAACACAATGATCACAGAGCCTATGACAGTCATGAATATGACAGTGCAATATGGAATCAGGAAATACAACAGATTCTCCACATGGAAGATGGAACCAAAACATTTACTCAGACACTAGATAACTAAATCCCAGCAACTGAAAGTCAAATCCATCATAGTAACAAAGAAATCTATGCACAAGAACCATGCAGAGGGCAACACCATGGCCAAAGCTTCCCTCTGTTAGGCTTGCCACAAACCAGCTCCCTTAAAAAAATCACAAGCAGGCTCCCTTAAACAAAATCACAAGCTCTCCCACTCACACTAGCCAGCAGCCTGCTTTCTCTCTTCCCCTCAGTTCCCACTACTCTGACCAATTTTCTCTCAGCCCTGCTCTAGCTTTACCTCTTCCTGTTCCACCCTTCCTGCTCCACCCCTTCTTTTTCCAACTGACTTAGAGTCATCTGACTTAGGCTTCCATGTGACTTAAGCAGTGCACATGGACCTGATAATGGATTGGAAAGATCTGTTCATTAAGAGCAAAATTACATTTACAGTAAGTAAAAATGTATTATCAACAATTTTGGACTCCATATCTTTCCTATTCATTAATAGGCACTTGTGACTTAATTAAGTCACATTGAATCCAGAGTCACATGAGTCTAAGTCACATAAAAAAGGGGTTGAGCAAGAAGGGTGGAAGAGGAAGAGGTGGAGCTAAAGCAGAGCTGAGAGAAGATAGAGAGCAGTCAGAGTTCAGAAGGATGCAGAAAAGGAGGGAGCTGGCTAGTATGAGTGACAGAGCTTGTTTGTGATTTTCCTTAAGGGAACCTGCTTATGATTTCTTTAAGGCAGTTGATTTGTGGGAAGCCTAACAGAGGGAAGCTTTGGGGATGATGTTGTCCTCTGCATTATTACTGTGTATAGATTTCTTTGTTTTTGTGATGAATTTGACTTTCCGGTTTTGGAATTTAGCTTCTGGTATCTAAATATATGTTTTGGTACTGTCTTCCATGTGGAAAACCTGCTGCATTTCCCAACTCATACTTTTGCTGGTTTATTCATGCCTACCATAGGTACTGTGAATATTGTGTTCATGCAGCATATCACCATGAAGATGGAATTGTAATATATCAGACCTCTGTTTAAAGATAGAAAAGCTTTTGAGGAAGAAATAGATTTCCTAAAAATGGGAGGATTTACCTTATTCCTGTCTAGAAAGAGAATGGGCTAAAAAGTACAAGGCTCTGTGAAAAGTGGTAAAAGAGGTTACAGGAGGAGCTAGAGATTTAGAAATATGTTTGAAAGAAATAATAATGGTACAAGGAAAAGCACTGGAAGGCGTATGAAGGAGAGGCTGGGCCTTGCTAACAAGTTATCATCTAATGTGTAAAAGCAGAGATAATCTTCTGGAAGAGAAAGATCAGATGGAAAGGGTATTGTCTGGTTTGTATGCAAAGTTCTTTCTGCTGCAGTATTAAACTCTCCTTTAGAAGAGTGAGCTAGAATGTCACAGGTGGTAGAAGAAAAAGCTGTTGTTAGTTTATCTCACAAAAAAGATGAAAAAGGTTAATATAGTCCTTGCACAGGCTGGGCTTGATGGGATTCAAACCCCTGCCAGCAGAATGTGTGGGAGGAGAATGAAAAAAAAAAAGTTTAATTAGGATACTGAAGTTCACCCAATACAACAGGAGAATTGGGGGGGGGGGGAGGCAGAGAGGTGGCAGATAATATTTGGAAAAGGAATTGAGGATTTTACTCCCAGGAGGCCACAAATATTTTTACTTGGATCACCCAAAGTATAGGAGAATTTTGGATATCTTGGATGTTGAGAATCAGTGAAAAAATAAATTTCCTTGGGAGAGAAGTGTGAATAGCAAGCAGATTAAAAGCCAGAAGGGTGGTCTTTGCTACGCACAAAATTCTCCTGGTTCTGCTCCTTTCACTCAGCATCAGATCACATAAGTCTTGCAGGACTCCTTGAAATCTTCTTGTTCATCATTTCTTATGGCACAGTACTACTTCTTTATATTTATATATCATAATTTATTCAGCCATTCCCCAATTGATGGTCATCCCCTTGATTTCCAGTTTCTGGCAACTACAAAGAGTGTTGCTATAAATATTTTTGTACATGTGGGATCCTTCCTCATTTTTATGATCTCTTGGGGATACAATCCTAGTAGAGATATTTCTGGGTCAAAGGGTATGCACATTTTTGTAGCCCTTTGGGCATAGCTCCAAACCACTCTCCAGAATGGTTGGATGATCTCACAGCGGCACCAACAATGAATTAGTGTTCCAACTCTCCCACATCCTGTCCAACATTTATCATTTTCCTCTTCTGTCATGTTTGCCAATCTTATAGGTGTGATGTGGTACCTCAGAGTTGTTTTGATTTGAATCTCTCTAATCAAAAGTGATTTAGAACTTTTTTTCATATGATTATAGATATATTTAATTTATTCCTCTGAAAATTGCCTGTTCATATCCTTTGACCATTTATCAATCGGAGAATGACTTGTATAGTTGAACATTTGAATCAGTTCTCTATATATTCGAGAAATGAGACTTTTATCCCCAAGATTAGCTGTGAAAATTCTTTCCCAATTTACTACATACCTCTGAATTTTGGATTCGTTGAGTGTGCCATGCAAAAACTTTTCAGTATAATGCAATCAAAATTATCCATCTTGCATTTCATAATGACTTCTATCTCATCTTTAGTCAAAAATTCTTGCCTTCTTCATAAATTTGATAAATATACTATTCCTTGCTCTTCCAGTTTGTCCATGGTACTAATCTTAATACCTAGATCCTGTATCCATTTGAATGTTTATTCTTGTGTATGGTTTCAGGCATGGGTCTATGCCTAGTTTCCACCACACTGTTATCCATTTCCCAGCAATTTTTGTTGAACAGTGAGTTTTTATCCCAGAAGATGGGATCCTTGGGTTTATCAAACAGGAGGTTGCTCTATTCCTTGCCTACTGTGCCTTGAGTTGTTAGCATATTCCACTTGTCTACCCTTCTGTTTCTTAGCCAATACTAAATGGTTTTGATAATTGCTGCTTTATACCACAATTTGAGATCTAGTAGAGCTAGGCCACCTTTGCTAGCATTTCTTTTCATTAATCTCTGATATTCTGGACCGTTTGTTCTTCCAGATGAATTTTGATATCACTTTATCCAGCTGTAGAAAATAAGTATCTGATAGTTTAATTGGTATGGCACTAAATAAGTAAATTAATTTAGGTAGAATTCTCATTTTTATTATATTAGCTCGACCTACACATGAGCAGTTGATGCTTTTCCACTTACTTAAATCTTATTTTATTTGGGCAAAAATTGTCTTGTAATTGTGTTCATATAGTCCCTGAGTTTGTTTTGGCAGGTAAACTCCCAAGTATTTTATAGTGTCTACCCTAGCTTTAAATGGGATTTCTCTTTCAATCTCTTGCTCTTGGATTTGTTGCCAATATACAGGAATGCAGAAGATTTGTGCGGGTTCATTTTGTAACTTTGCCAAAATTGTTTATTATTTCAAGTATCTTTTTACTTGAGTCTCTGGGATTCTCTAAGTATATCATTATATCATCTGCAAAGAGTGATAACTTAGTTTCTTCTTTGCCTATTCTTATTCCTTCAATCTATTTATCTTGTATAATTGCTTCAGTTAATATTTCTAGTACCATATAGAATAATAGTGGTGATAATGGACATCCTTGTTTCACCCCTGATCTTATTGGAAATACATCTAGCTTACCCCCATTGCATATAATGCTTCCTGAAGGTTTTAGGTAGATACAGCTTGTTATTTTATGGAAAGTTCCCTTTATTCCTATTTTCTCCAGTGTTTTTACTAGGAATGGTTGTTGTATTTTATAGAAAGTTTTTTCTGCATCTATTGAGATAATCATGTAAGTTTTGTCAGTTTTGTTGTTGATATGACCAATAATGCCAATAGTTTTCCTAATATTGAACCAGTTCTGCCTTCCTGGTATGAATCCTACCTGATCATAATGTATTATTCTCATAATAAGATGCTGTATTCATTTTGCTAAAATCTTATTTAAAATTTTTGCATTTATTTTCATTAGAGAAATCGATCTATAATTTTCTTCCTCTGTTTTGTATCTTTCTGGTTTAGGTACCAAAACCATATTTGTATCATAGAAAGAATTTGGGAGAAGTCCTTCTTCCTCAATTTTCAAAAATTGTCTATATTGTATCGGAATTTACTGTTCTTTAAATATTTGATCAAATTCAGTTGTAAATACGTCTGGCCCTGGAGAATTTTTCCTATGGAGTTCATTGATGGCTTGTTCAATTTCTTTTTCTGATATCGGGTTGTTTAAGTATTTAAATTCCTCTTGTGTTATTCTGGGCAATTTGTATTTTTTAAAATACTCATCCATCTCATTTAGATTATAGAATTTGTGGGCATGAAGCTGGGCTAAGTAATTTCCAATTATTGTTTTAATTTCTTCCTCACTGGAGGTGAGTGCACCCCTTTCATTTTTAGTATTAATAATTTGATTTTCTCCTTTCTTTTTTCAAATCAAATTGACCAAAGGTTTATCAATTTTATGCAATTTTTTCATAAAACCCACTATTGGTTTTATTTATTACTTGAAAAGTTTTTTTCTTTTTAATTTCTATTTTATTAATCTCTCCTTTGGTTTTCAGTACATGTTATTTGGTATTTACTTTGGGATTTTCAATTTGTTTTTTATCTAGCTTTTTCAGCTGCATGCCCAAGTCATTGATCTCCTCTTTCTCTATTTTATTTATGTAGGCATTCAAAGATATAAAACTTCACCTAAGAACTGCTTTTGCAGTATCACATAAGATTTGGTAGGTTGTCTCATTACTGTCATTCTCTTGAATGAAGCTGTTGAGTGTTTCTATGATTTTTTTTCTTTAACCTACTCATTTTTTAGGATTAGATTATTTAGTTTCCAATTGATTTTTGGTTTATCTTTCCATGGCCTTTTGTTACATATAATTTTATTGCATTATGATCTGAGAAGAATGTATTGATTATCTTTGCCTTTCTGCACTGAATTGTGAGCTTTTTACGTCCTAGTACATGGTCAATTTTTGTAAATATGCCATGTACCACTGAGAAAAGATATATTCCTTTCTATTCCCATTCAATTTTCTCCAAAGATCTATCACATCTCCCTTATCCAGAGTTTTATTTACCTCCTTAACCTCTTTCTTGTTTATTTTGATGTTAGATTTATCAACTTCAGAAGGGGGAGGTTGAGATCCCCCACTAGTATAGTTTTTATGTCAATTTCTTCCTTCAACTCCCACAACCTCTTCTCTAAGAATCTAGATGCTATACCACTTGGAGCATACATGCTTAATTATGATATTTCTTCATTGTATATGGTGCCTTTTAGCAGGATATAGTTTCCATACTTATCTCTTCTGATTAGATCTGTTTCTGCTTTTGCTTTGTCTGAGATTAGGATTGCTACTCCTGCCTTTCTTACATCAGCTGGAGCACAATATATTGTCCTCCAACCTTTGACCTTTATCCTGTGTGTACTCCCCCCGTTTCAAATGTGTTTCTTGTAAACAACATATTGTTGGATTATGGCTTTTAATTCATTCTGCTATCTGTATCCATTTTATGGGAGAGTTCATTCCATTCACATTCACAGTTACGATTACAATTTGTATATTTCCCTCCATCCTCTTTTCCACCATTTGTGGTTTTAGCTCTCCCATCTCCCTTCCCCTCCTCAAGAGTATTCACTTTTCACCAGTTCTCCTGCAGCTTTCCCTTCCTTCTTTTAGCCCTCCTCCTTTTACTCCCCTTTACTCTTCCCTCCCTTTTAGTTTCCCTCCCTTTTCTTCCCCCTTCCCCTCCTCCTGCTTATAGAGCTAGTTAGGTTTATGTACCTAAGTTTATTGTTCCCTCCTTGAAGCAAATCAAATGAGAGTACCTCTCAAACAATGCTCATCTCCCTCCCCTATTGTCTGTACTATAATTTTGTACTTCTTTCTGTGATGTCAGTTACCATTTCCTGCTTCCTCCTTTTCACACCTCCTGTTACAATCCCTTCCCATACTTAAATCATATTTTTAACATGACTTCATTTACCTTATATCTGTTCCCTCCATGTATATCCCTTTTATATTTCATAATAGATGCACAATTCTCAAGATTAACAGGTATCATCTTACTTTACAGGGCAGTAAACAGTTTGCCCTAATTGAGTAATACATTTTTCCCCACTGTTTACCTCTTTATGATTCTCTTGAGACCTGCATTTGAAGATCAAATTGTCTATTAAGTTCGGGGGTTTTTGTCAGGAAGTTCTGGAAATCCTTTACTTCCTTGAATGACCTTCTCCTTGCCTGAGATTTTATGCCGAAAGTTGCTGCTCCACTAGCTTGCCTGCTGCTGTCAGGTTTCCAGGGGACCTTCTGCTTTGTTGCACTGGACATGCTGTGCTGTAAGCTGTGGGCTCACCCCTGTGGAACAGATCCTTTCTGTGGACCTTACGGTCTAACCTGGGCCCCAAATCTGTCACAGTCTGTCTCCCATTGGATTCCACACCTCCAAAATTTGGTCAGATTCTCCTTTCAGAGCTATCCGAAGGAGTTTGTCCAAGAGCTTAGGTGAGTCATTGCTCTCACTCTGCCATCTTGGCTCCTCCTTCCCTTATCTGATAATTGTGAGGTATTATCTCAAAGTTGTTTCAATTTGTATGTCTGTAATCATCAATGATTAAGAGCATTTTTTTATGTGACTTTAAATGTCTTTGATTTTTTTCCCCTGAAATTTGTCTGTCTGAATCCTTTGACCATTTATCACCTTGTGAGTGGCTCTTCTGTTTCACTTTTCAGTACAAGCTTTTTGATAGTACTGATTTATAAAATGATATTCTTTGCATTCCCCTCAATATGTCATGACTCCTACATGTAGATACTCAAAAAAAAAAACAAACCAAAACTTATCAAATCAATTGCTATCCAACAAATTAACTAACTCTATCTGGAATATTGTTCATAAATTTGAAAAAAAAATATTTGCTTCCTATGTCTTCTTTTATGACATTAATATATATATTGAATAGACTGCTTCTTAGGATAATCCCTCTCAGGGTTGACAGTCAATTAATTAACATCCTTTGGATATGGCAATTCAATTCATTCCAAATCTATGTAACTATACATATTCATTTTGTCCTATGTCAAATATTTAGTTGTAATCAAGATGCAGTGAATTATAACTTTCTCTAATATCAATGTCTACTGGATCATAGGCTACATGGAAGGGAAAAAAAAATCTAAAAAAACTGAAAAGATAGGAAAGGGCTATTATATGCATTAATGGCATAACCTGAGCCATGTTTTTCCCTATCTTGAGGCTTGTCTCTCTATCCACTATTTATCACTTTTATCATCACTGTGCAAAAATGGCACAAGATCTAGTTCTCTATTCTGATATTCAGGATGGAGTGAGACAGTGTCATACTTAGTCTTTGAGTTCACCTCTGATATATGTATTAAATCATTGTCTTATTGGGTCACTTAATCTGTACCTCCTGGCGTCATTTCTGAATCTTCACTGCTTGTAGAATCCTCCTGCTTGGTGCCTCTTACACAACTATTGGTGAGAAAACAGTACTCATGCTTTTCTGTTCTATTACAATTAACTGGTGATGAGTGAAATCTCAATTTTAGGGAGAAGATTACAAGAAAACACCATCAAGGACTGGGGGAAATGGGAAAGAGGCAAGTCATCAATGATACCACTTTCAGTGTGAGATGTATTATCTTTTTTTTTCCTTGAAAGATGAAAACTGTATTTGCTTAACACAAATTTAATTTAAAATCAACTAAGCTGTTTTTATTCCAAAGAGTTTTAAAAAATTATGAGAAATTATTATAGATTTGTCAAACTTAGTCATTTCTCTAAAAAAATAATTTGTAGCAGCCTGAAATTTTTGAACTTGGAGAATGAAAAAGATTGCTTGTTGAAAAATGTTTCAAAGATAAAATGATAACACTCAAACTCAAATAGATTTTCATTCCATCCAAATTAATGTTTCTTCTTGTAATGGAATAATTCCTCAAGGCATCTGTGCTTCCTCATTCTATATCACTATTATTCACATCTTTCTATAAATTTGAAATGAGTGTTCTCCAAATACCATTAGAATATTTCTTGTTTTCTTTTATAATGTGAATGATTTGGGAGAACAACCATAGTTGTCCATTATTGATTCCTCACACCACATCATTGATACACTTTCTTGTTCAATAATATACTTGGTTAATGTCATTTATTTGTTCTTTAAAACTGCTTGTTTTATGTTTTTCAGTTCTCTTCACATCTTCCATGTGCCTGACTTTTTGGTGATACTCTTTTGTGATTCATCAAAGTACATGGTATTCCATTTAACAGATTTCTATAATTCCCATGAGGCAACTCTGTCTACCTCTTTAGTTTTGGTCCAACCCACTGTTTATTTGAAGTATCCTTACTGTTAAGAAAAAACATTATAATAAAAATGATAAATCATGTATGTGAAGTTTAATACCTATGAGCTACTTTCCTCATAACAATTTTTGAAGTGGATTGTATGAGATTTATAGAGTACTATAATGGTATAGCAATACACAAACATTCTTTACAATATGCATTTACTACTGATTTCTAAAATCTTATAGATTGCTGCCCTTTGACATTTTACTCTTGTTTAATATATCACATTGTATTTTGGATAATTTTAAAAGTTTTCCTTATAAAAAGTAGGAAGCTAATTTTCTTTTATTTTTATATAAACTTTCTAGTTTTATTTTTTTTGGGGGGGGAACAAGCAGAAAAACTTATCCAGATTTCATATTCTAGTCCTTTAAATAAATCTAAATTTAGCTATATTTTGACTGGTTAGACTTGCATTATTCATGCCAAGTAATTAATCTCAATTTTTTCTACTGATTCTTATTTCACATAATATTCAGCTTCTTTTTCATTCAGGTCATCCTCTTCATTATGTATGTTAGAATGTTTATGTATTACTTAAAACGTGGCATTGAAAACAAAATACAATATTCAAATTTGTTACCCAACAAGTATTTATTATGTATCAGAATTTGTGCTCAAGCATTAATGATACTCAGAAAGGTAAAAATAGTCCTTGCTAGCAAGGAATTCACATTATGATGAGTGAGAAAACATACCAAAAATATATGCATATAACATTTATGGAATATAAATGGTAGGTAATATCGGGAAGACATTAGTAGTCTGTGTGTGTTTATGTTTGTGTGTGTGTGTGTGTGTGAGAAAGAGAGAGAGAGACAGAGAGACAGAGACAGAGAGACAGAGACAGAGAGAGAGAGATCAATTAAAGTTTCTTGAAGGTGGGATTAGAATTGAATCCTACAAGGTCAAGGAAAGCCTGGAAGTGGAGGTGAGAATATCAGAAGATTGGGTCAGTGAGAGGAGAAAGCATAACATGGGTTGTTTGCCAAAAATAACACATAAGCTACTGAAGAGGTGTGCAATCTGTATCCTTCAGGTCATATGTGTTCCTCTAGGTCCTCAAATGTGACTTTTTGACTGAGCCTGAGTCTTACAGAATAAATCATTTTATTCAAGGGATTTGTTCTGTGAAATGTGGATTCAGTCAAAGGGCTACACTTGAGGAGCTAGAGGGTCACATATGACCTCAAAGCTTCAGGTTCCCTCCTCTGGGCCAGTGTTTACTAGATTGCAGAGTACACTGAAAAGATAGCAAAGAGCTAGTTTGTAAAAGAAAAATTTTGAATGTTGAGATGATAATTTTATAATTAATCCTAGAACTACTGGATATTATGGAGTAGAGAGAAAGATATGCTGAAACCCACAATTCAGAGAAATCATGTTGGATTGGAGAAATTTCAGAGAAGTGGACCAACTAGAAGGCTATTGCAGGAGACTATGTATGAAATTGTAAGGATTTGAACTGTAGTGGAGAGTTTGAGTGCAGAGAAGTCTGATGATGTAGCTCCAATTCTTCATAGCTATTCAAGATTAAATGTTAGCAATCAAATCAGAAAATTTTTTAATTGCCTTGGATAAGAGCAAAATCCCTTTTACTTAATGTCACTGAGAATAGCAAGGTGTTATCTTATCATTTCTTCAGCAATCTGGGTTTTCAATTCCCTTTTAATTTTTGTTTCCTCCTTTTCTTTATCTTTTCCCTTATGGAAAAACCTTAAAAAAAGTTTAGTATGTCAAATCGTTCATTATTCCCATCACATCAATCCCAAGCAATAGTTCTTTCCTTTCTATTATTTTCCTATTATCCACAAAGTAGCTTTTCATTTTTATGCCATAATCAAAATATATATTAATTGTGAGGGCTGCTGTTTCAAGTAATATTTCTTTTCACTTAATTGTTCAAGGAGCAAAATTTTCCAGGCAAATATAGAGAACTGACTCAAATGTACAAGAATACAAATCATTCCCCAATTGATAAATGGGTAAAGGATATGTGCAGGGAGTTTTCAGAGGAAGATACTAAAACTATCAATAGTCATTTGAAAAAATGTTCTAAATCACCGTTGATTAGAGAGATACAAACCAAAACAACTCTGAGGTACCACATCACACCTATCAGATTGACTAACATGAAAAAACAGGAAGATGATAAATGTTGGAGAAGATGTGGGAGAGTTGGAACACTAATTCATTGTTGGTGGAGTTGTGAGCTGATCCATTCATTGTGGAGTGCAATTTGGAACTATGCCCAAAGGACTACAAAATGTGCATACATTTGACCCTTTGACCCAGCAATATCACTTCTAAGAGAGTATCCCAAAGAGATCATAAAAATGGGAAAAGGACCCATATGTACAAAAATATTTATAAGCAGCTCTCTGTGGTGCATAAAAACTGGAAATTGAGGGGATGCCCATCAATTGAGAAATGGTTGAACAAGTAAGTTGTGGTATATGAATATAATGGAATACTATTGTGCTGTAAGAAAGGATGAACAGGAAGACTTCAGAGAGGCTTGGAAGGACCTAAATGAACTAATGCTGTGTGAAAGGAGCAGAACGAGGAGAACTTTCTACACAGCAACAATCACAGTGTGCAAGGAATTTTTCTGGTAGACTTAGCTTTTCACAGTAATGTAAGGGCCTAAAACATTCCCAATGGGCTCTTGAGGCAAAATGCCTTCCACATCTAGAGAAAGAACTATGGAATTCCATCACAGAATGAAGTAGACCATTTTCTCTTGTGTTATGTTTTCTTTTGTATTGTTTTGTTTTCACTTTTTTCAGTTCATTTTAAGTTTTCTATGCAATATGACTAAGATGAAAATGTACTTAATAAGAATATTTGTGTAGAAACTATATAACATTGCATGCCATATCGTTAAGAGAGAAGTGAGGGAACAAGGAATATGGGGAAGGAGGGCAGCAAAATCTTAGATATATGGAAGGGATTGTGGAAAACTGACAAATTAAATAAGAAAAAAAGAGAAAAAACTTCCAGGCAGCTCACTGAATAGCTATATAAAAGAAAATTTTAAGTTGATGAAAATACATGTATGTGTGTATATATATTCTTTTTTAAAATTTATTTTAACTTTTCAACATTCATTTCCAAAAAACTTTGATTTCCAAATTTTGTCCCCATCTGTTCTCTCCTCCACCCCAAAATGCCTTGCATTTTGATTGCTCCTTCCATTAATGAGCCCTCCCTTCTAAGAACCCCTCCCTTCCCTTATCCCCATATTATCTCTTGTCCTGTAAGGCAAGATAAATTTCTGTACCCCATTAACTGTATATATTATTTCCCAGTTGCACACCAAAACAATTCTCAACATTTACTCCTAAAACTTTGAGTTCCAACTTCTCTTCCATCCTCCCTCCCCACTCATCCCCACTGAGAAAGTAAGCAGTTCAATATAGGCCATATGTGTGAAGTTTTGCAAATGACATATAATAGTCATATTCTATAAAACTAACTATATTTCCCTCTATACTATCCTGCCCTCCCATTTCTTCTATTCTGTCTTTTCATCTTGTCCTTCCCCAAGAGTGTTTGCTTCTAACTGCTCACTCGTTCCTTTTGCCCTCCCTTCCATCATCAGCCCCACCCTGCTTATCAACTTATCCCCTACTTTCCTGTAGTGTAGGATGGATCTTCATAACAAATTGAGTATGCATATTATTCCTTCCTTGAGCCAAATGTGATGAGAGTAAGCTTCACTTTCCCTCTCACATCCCCTCATTTCCCTTCCATTGCAAAAACTTTTTCTTTTCTCTTCTATGAGAAATAATTTGCCCCATTCCATTTCTCCCTTTCTCCTCCTAATATATTCCTCTCTCACCCCTTAATTTTATTTTTTAGATATAATCTCTTCCTATTCAACTCACCCTGTGCTCTCTATCTCTGTCTCTGCCTCTGTTTCTTTCTCTCTCTCTCTCTCTCTCTCTCTCTCTCTCTCTCTCTCTATATATATATATATATATATATATATATATATATATATATATATATATATATGCATATATATGTGTGTGTGTGTGTGTGTGTGTGTGTGTGTGTGTAATCCCTCCAACTACCCAGATACAGAAAAAAGTTTCGAGTTATAAATATTATATTTTCATGTAGGAATGTAAGTCATTCAAATTTAGTAAGTCCCTTGTGATTTTTCTTTCCGGTTTACGTTTTCATGCTTCCCTTGATTCTTAAGTTTTAAAGTCAAATTTTCTTTTCCACTCTGGTCTTTTCCTCAAGAATGCTTGAAAGTCCTCTATTTCATTGAATAACCATGTTTTGCCCTTAAGTATTCTAATCAGTTTTTCTGGGTAGGTGATTCTTTGATTTAATCTGAGTTCCTTTGACTTCTGGTATATTATATTCCAAGTCCTTTAATACCTTAATGCTGAAGCTGCTAGATCTTTTATTATCCTGATTGCATTTCCATATTATTTAAACTGTTTCTTTCTGGCTGCTTGCAATATTTTCTTCTTGATCTGGGAGCACTGGAACTTGGCTACAATATTCCTAGGTGTTTCTCTTTTTGGATCTCTTTCAGGAAGTGATGGGTGGATTCTTTCAATATTTATTTTGCCCTCTGGTTCTAGAATATCAGGGCAGTTGCCCTTAATAATTTCATGAAAGATAATGTCTAGCCTCCTTTTCGGATCACGGCTTTCAGGCAGTCCCATCATTTTTAAATTTTCTCTCCTGGATCTATTTTCCAGGTTAGTTATTTGTCCAATGACATATTTCACATTATCTTCCATTTTTTTTTTCATTCTTTTGGTCTTGCTTTGTAATTTCTTCTTTTCTCATAAAGTCATTAACTTCCATCTATTCCATTCTAGTTTTTAAAGCACTATTTTCTACAGGGAGTTTTTGAAACATCTTTTACATTTGGATGATTCTGCTTTTTAAAGCATTGTTCTCTTCAATGGCTTTGTGGACCTCTTTTGCAAATTGAGTTAGCCTATTTTTAAGGGTGTTACTTTTCTGAGCACATTTTGGGGTCTCCTTTTGCAAACCTTTGGCTTGCTTCTCATGATTTTCTTGCAACGCTGTCATTTCTCTTCTCATTTTTTTCTCTACCCCTCTTATTTGATTTTCAAAATCATTTTTGAGCCCTTCCATGCCCTGGCAGAATTACATATTTATTTTAGAGGTTTTGGATGCAGAACCCTTGACTTTTAGGTCTTCCCCTGGTACTACACATTGTTCTTCCTCACCTGAAAGGGTGGGAGAGAATATCTGTTCACCAAAAAAGTAACCTTCCAAAGTCTTATTTTTCCCCCTTTTTTTTGAGCATTTTGCAACTAGTTGCCTGACTTTTGGGTCCTTTGTCAAGAATAAGGTATAGTCTGGGGATCTGTATGTTCTAAGTTCCTTCAAGGTGGCACAATCAAGGGAGAGGGGTTTACTCCTCAGAGACCTCCAGCTCTACCATGCCCAGGACCATGCTCATGATTCAAATCAGCTGCTCAGTTCCTCTGGGGGCTTTGGTGGGGGTGGGGGGGCGGGGTGATCACCATTCAGGGCTGTAGTTCAGATCAGCTTGTCAATTCCCCCAGGGGCTTTAAGCTGAGCTGCTGCAAAAATGGATCCTGGCTGCTGCCACTGCCACTGCAGCTACGTGCTCCCCACTGCTGCTGCTGCTGTTGCTGCTAGCACCTGAGGCTGGGGTTAGGGGAGGAACCTGCTACCTTCTCTCTCTGATTGAAAAAGCCCTCTTATTGACTTTTGGTGTCTCTGGACTAAGGGATCTGTGAACCACCACTGCTGCCAGGGATTCAGTCCCCGAGGACTACTCCAGTCTTGCTCCTCCTAGCACTGTATGGTTAAGGCTGAGCTGGGCTCCTCTCCACATCCTGTGCAACAGACCTTTCCTGTTGGCCTTCCAGGTCACCCTTGGAAATCTCCTCGACCCCATTTTTCTATGACTTCTGCTGCTCTAGAATTTTTTGAGAACCTTTATTTATAGGTATTTTATGGGCTGTGGGGGAAGAGCTAGAGTATGTGCATTTTTCTTTTCCACCATCTTGACTCTGCCCTTTGATGCAAATACATTATAAACTTTAAATATTAACTCACAGATTATATTAAGCTCTTATTTTAATTATTTTTTTCATAAAATCTTAAATTTCTTATATATTTCAAGTGGATACTACATTATTAGTCTGTATTTGACTTCACAGACAATGCATATGATATTTAGCATTCACAGGAATTCAAGAAGAGATTAAGAAACATAAAGTATACCATTAATATATCAGACCCACTTTGAAAGAAGAAATGTCATGGTGTCATGGTGAGACAGCCTTCTCTCAGTGAATTCTTCTTTGCCAAAGAGTCTCCCAGGACTCCTTAAAACTTGTGAACACATTGTGGTTTCAGCTCACATCAAAAGATAAACTTCCCTCATGAATTTACAAATCCCATCTAGAAAGAGTAAAACCATCTGTATAACCTACTGGCCCTACTCGCCCCAAATTGGACAGTACAATGGAGTATGTGAAAAACATTTTTTCTTTCAGAAAATAAAGTATCAGAACATCTCCCTCAGGAATGTTCAGTGCTTGAACTCTCAAATTCAGGATGTACTGAACTTGGATTAACCACAAGGCACCCTCAAATCTGCCTTTCTGACTTCCTCAGTTAGTCTTAGGATCAGAACTGAACTGCTTTGGAAACTGTTTACCTTTGGGGAGTTGAAAGGAGAGAAAATGTTTTTTCTTGGGTATAAATTTTTGTGGAGGAGTATAAGAAAATGCTTTTTCTTAATATCATAGTGTGATATATTTTCATGTATTTATTTTCTTAGTTTTAAAAGGGTGGTTTTCATTACAATAAAATTAGAAATTATTAAAAGATCGAAAAATATTCTCCTGTCAAAGTTTTCATGCTATTAAAATCACATCTTGAAAAATATGAATCATTTTTATATAATTTATTTCTTTTCAGTTTTCAATAATCAGTTCCACAAGATTTTGAATTCCAAATTTTTCCCCATCTCTCCCCTCCCCCCACCCCAGAACATCGTGCACTGCAAACTTCCTTTCCCCTAATCTACCCTTCCTTTTATCACTACCCCTGCTCCCATCCTCCTGTTCCCTGTTTCTCTGTACTAAAAGAATGTAGGTTGCCGATACATCTTATTTCCTAGTAACATGCAAAAATCATTTTTAACATTCATTTTTAAAGTGTTGAGCTCCATTTTCTCTCCCTTTGTCTCTCCCCACCCTCTCTCATTGAGAAAGCAAGCAATTTGATTTAGGTCACACATGTGTAGCCACACTTCTGTAATAGTTATGCTGTGAAAGACTAGCCACATTTTCCTCTATCCTGTCTTGTCTTCCGTTTTTTCTTTCTCTCCCTTGACCTCTCCCTCCTCAATGGTGTTTGTTTCTGATTAGCCCTTCCCCAATCTACTGTCGCTTCTATTGTCCTTCCTCTCCTATTCCCTTCCCCTCCACCTTCCTGCAAAGTACTGTAGATTTCCATACTCAATTGAATGTGTATTACCCACTACTTTAGCCAAATAGGATGAGAGTAAGGTTCACTCATTCCTCTCACATCCATCTGCTTCCCCTCCATTGTAAAAGTTCTGTCTTACATATTTTAAGTGAGATGTCTTACAACATTCTACTTCTCTCTTTCTCCCAGTACACTACTTTCAACCCTCAATTTTATTTTTAGGCACCCTCCCTTCATATTCACCTCACCCTATTCCCTCTGTCTCTCTCTCAGTATACACACACACACACACACACACACACACAAATGCAAACATACATACATACTTATAAGTATGCATACATATATATATATCTATATATACATTAACATGTATAACATACACATACACACTGAGTCTGGGGCTGGGGTCAAACCACTTTCCTCTCTCACTCACATGAGAGAGCTTTCCCACTGACCTTTGGAGCTGTCTTTGGCATTTTTTGTTTGAGAAGTCTGAAAACCGCAGTTGATACTCGAGATTCAGCCCCCTGAGGCCTCCTGCAGTAACGTCTCTGCCATCATAGTATGTACTTGGCTGTGCTGCACTCCAAGTCCAGTGCAAGAGACCCATCCTATCAGGTTTCCAGATTGTCTTGGATTGGAAATACGTTTCATTCCGTCATTTTGTGACTTCTGCTGCTCTATAATTTGTTTAGAGTCATTTCTGCAGGTATTTTAAGAGGATTGGGAGGAGACTTCAACTTCTAGTCTGACAAATTGGGTCTGCCCCAATAACTTTTTAAATAATACTGTGTCTAAATGATTGAGTAGGTTGAAATTGAGAATTTTAAAGTAGACAGCAGCCAAACCAAGAGTCTACTATCTGATCCCAGAGGAAGCTACCAGTAAGCTATAGGAAGACAGTATTTGGAGGATTGACCACATACATACTAATCTATTTTTTTAAAGTCATGCTTGTTTTAAACTGTTGAAGATTCTCTGTAAAAGTCCATTAATCTGCAGACAAACATGTTTACCTTCACACCATTAAGTACTTGAAACATTTCCAAATTAGTATGATACACCATAAGTCACATTATAAAGTCAAAATCCTTAAGAATAGCATGACCAATATATTATAACTCATTGAAGGAAGGCATTAATACAATGTTACTTTATTTTGTCTGAATGATTACTTATAATCAATGCACTTTTCCTTAAATTGATTAGTATTATCTAGTTAAAACTCATTAGCAAGCATCTAAAATAGGGTAAACTATAAGCCTCCTCAATAAGATCAGAGGTGAAGCAAGTATGCCCATTATAACCACTATTACTAAATATTATACTAGAAATACTACTTGTAGCAGTAAAGGAAGAATAAAATTAAAAGAATTAAAATAGGAGATAAGGTAACAATATTATCACTGTTTCCAAATGATACGATGGTAAAATTAGAGTATCCTAGAGTATCAAATAAAAACTAGTTGAAATAATTACCTTCACCAAAGTTGCAAGATATAAAAGAAACACACACAGATCACTAACATTTCTACGTGTTACCAACACAGCCCAGGATCAAGAGATAGAAAGACAAATCCTATTTAAAACAACAGTTCTTTTTGTTGTTGGTTTATTTTTTCAGTCTTTCACTCATGTCCAGCTCTTCATAAGCCTGGTTGGATTTTTCTTAGCAAAGATACTGACTGGTTTGCTATTTTCTTTGCCAGCTCGTTTTACAGATAAGGAAACTGAAGGAAATAGCACTAGGTGACTTCCCCTGGGTCACACAGTTAATTAGTGTCTGAGGCTAGGTTTGAACACAAGATGATGAGTTTTCTAGTTTCTATCCCTCCTCACCCCCCAAAAAATTATAGACAATATAAAGAATTTCAGAGCTTAATTGTTAGATATCCTTAGCAACTATGTATGAACACAATTAAAAAAAAAACGCTTTTTGCTCAAATAAAATTTCATCTAAACAATTGGCAAAATATTTATTGTTCATGGGCAAACTGAGCTGATATAATAAAAAAATGAAAATACTATCAAAATTGATTTACTTATTCAGTGTCCCAGCAAACTACAAAAATATATTTTATAGAACTCGAAAAGATTAATAATGAAATTAATCTGGAAGAACAAATGGTCGAGAATATCAAAGGAATCCATTAAATAATATGAAGGAATGCAGCCTAACAGTGCTAGATTTCAAAATATATTACAAATCAATAATCATGAAAAAATATTATATTGACTAAGAAATAGAATGGTTGATCAATGGAATATTAGGTGCATAATACAGAATACTAAATGATCTTAATATTCTTGAGTTTGATAAAATCAATGCTAGAAGATTTTAGAAATGGAATTATATGATGACCAACTGTGAATGGCAGTTACTCTCATCAACATAATGATCCAAGACATTTCCAAAAATTTATTATCAAGAATTCTATCCACTTCCGGAGAATGAAATGATGGAGTCTGAATGCAAATTCAATCACAGTTAAAAACAAACAAACAAACAAACTTCTTTTCTTCTTTATTTGGGCTGTTTTCATTTTCAAGATGACTAATATGGAAATATGTTTTGCATGACTGTTCATGTATAATTTATATAAAATAACTTGTTTCTCAAGGAGGAGTGAGGGGAGAAAGGGAAGGAGAATTGGGAACCAAATATGTTTACATGAATGTTAAAAGTGTTTTTACGTGTAATAGGAAATAAAAAAATATTTAAAAATTAAATAATTGTTTATCTATAATACTCTTAATAATCTAGTAAAAGAGTATTCCAGACGCTTGAAAGGAGGAATATATAATTTTAAAATTCATTTTTATTTTTGATGTTTGGGGAAAAAAAGGTTGTAAATCTATGATTTAGAATGGATTGTAGAAAAAAATTATTTGAAATTAGATTTTCTGTTGTCTCTATCTGTTTGACTGAGAAGACATAAAAGAATGGTTTCTCTCATGAAAGAAAAAAAGCACTTTGCCCTCAGGTACATATAAAAAAAATATTCTTTCATCTTGGACAGTTGAATGACTTTTCTATTCAGATGTGTGATTGAGTACAGCACTTGTCTAATGGTATAGCAAAAGTGTGGGAGCAATGAGGTGGACTCTGGTGTCCTTCATTTTCCTAATAGTCAGGATGGGTGTTCAAGTGTCACCCACATAGCTATTATAATAATTCTTCTGCTCATCTCAAAGCCATTGGCACAGGAGTCCAGATAATAACAGCTTCAATCAACAGACTATTAAATTTGAGGGTTTTTTTGATAGAAGAGGAAATGAAAAACTCTAAGATTTAATCTCTTTTATACTGTGAATACTCAGGCTTATCTATAGCTAGCACTTTTTATCTCTCTTATTTTCTTAATTTCAATTCATTTCCATAATTATTGAATGTGTATTATTTGTGCTTATTTCATCCCTCTATTTATAATAACAGAAATAATTTTTACAATGCATTTATATCTACCTTAGTGTATGGCACAGCAAATAACATATGATAAAACTCCTCCACTGGAACGATGATTTGTCTTTTCAATAGGAGTATTTCCTTGAATAATGAAGACAATAATGCACTTGCATCTGTCTAGATTTGGAGGCAGATTATGGCTCAGGGGACAGAATCTTGAGCCTAGAGTTAGAATGTTCTGAGTTCAAATCTGACCTCAGAGACTTGCTATGTGACCCCTTAACCTCTGCTTGCCTTAGTTTCCTGAAGGAGAAAATGAAAAACCACTCCAGTATCTTTTCTCAGAAAACTCCATGGACAATGTGATCCATGGGGCCACGAAATGACTGAAATGAGTAAACAACTGAACAGCAGCAACAACAAATACATGGATATAGTATACACATGTATATGTATATTTGTGTATATATGTATATACGTATATGGATATGTGCACAAATATTTACAGATAGATAGATAGAAAGATAGATAGATAGATAGATAGATAGATAGATAGATAGATAGATAGATAGATAGATAGATACAAACATACATTCTTGGAGATAAGCAGTATTGGTTTTTCATCGAAGTGTGCATCATAGCCTCAAGCAGTGATTCTTCACATTTTTATTCCATGAAGACTACTTTCAACAAAATATATATTGTGAATGCTAGGATCATTTAATATGATAATCACAATATTATTTTGAATTAATTAAGTGCTTGCAATAATTACAATAACTTTTGCGTTGAAAAATTCTAAATCACTTCAAAAATTAGTCACAATTCTTCAAATGTGTACATACATTTGTAAAAGAGGCAAAATGTATTTGGAACATAACTGGGTATTTACTCATTGTTTGAGGCACAATTAAAAAAATTTATAGTGCCAATCATTTGGAATGGGATATATCAAACCCGTAGAAAGGAAAAACAACGGAGAAAAACTGATCGTCTTGAAATATTTCCTGGACATTAATGTAGAATACATATTATATGTCGATAAATGTTGGTCCCAAAAGGCAGAATTAGAAAGAGTGTGTGGAAATATCAGGGAAGCAAATATCATTTTGGTATGACAGGATTCATAAAAACTGTAGCTATCCAAAGGTTCAGTGGGCTGCCTCATTATAAATTTTCTTTTATCCCCCCTATAGATGTTTATTTTCAGCTTTCAACGTTCACTTCCACAAAATTTTGAATTTCAAATTTTCTCCCCACCGTCCCCCTATCCCTCTACACACCATGTATTCTGATTTCCCTTTCCTCCAATCTGTCCTCCCTTCAGTCATTCCCCATTGCTTATCTCCTTCCCCTCTATTTTCCTGTAGGATAAGATAGATTTCTATACCCCATTGCCTATATATCTTATTTTCCATTTTCGTGTAAAAACAATTTCTAACATTAAATTTTAAATCTGTGAGTTCCAAATTCTCTTCCTACCCATTCTCTTTGAGAAGGCAAGCAGTTCTATAAAGGTTATACATTTGTGATCATGCAAAACGAGTCCACTACAGAGATGCTGTGAAAGAATAATTATATTTTTCTCTATCCTGTTCTGCTCTCTGTTTATTGAATTGCCCCTTGGAATTTTGTGCTTATCAAAATATTTGATTCCAATTACCCTTTTTCTCAATCAGCCATCTCTTCTATTATCCCCCATCTCTTATCTGCTTTCCTGGTGCTTTCCTGTAGGAGAAGATAAACTTCCATAACCAATTGTGTGTGTATGTTATTCCCTTCTGAAACCAAATCTGATGAAAGGAAGACTCACTTATTCCTTCTCAACTTCTCCTTTTTCTCCTTTGCAAAAGCTTTTTTTTTTGCCTCTTTTACATGAGGTGATTTACTACATTTTAGCTCTCCCTTTCTCTTTCTCCTATTACATTGCTTTGAGCCCTTAATGTTCTTTTTTAGATATCATCCCTTCAAATTCAGGCACTGTGGGCCACCTCTGTCTGTCTGTCTGTTTCTCTGTATATATGTTTACCTACATATACACAAATACATATATGCATTATACATATATGTGTGTACGTGTGTATGTGTGTGTATTCCCTACAACTATCCAAGTACTAAAAAAGGTGTCATGAGTTACAAATATTGTCTTTCCATGTAAGAATGTAAAGAGTTCAACTTTAGTAAATCCCTTATGACTTCTCTTTGCTGTTTAGCTTTTCATGCTTCTTTTCATTCTTGTGTTTGAAAGTCAAATTTCTTATTCAGCTCTGGTCTTTACAACAAAAATGCTTAGAAGTCCTCTGTTTCATTGAAATTTAATTTTTTCCCTGGAATAATATACTCCTTTTTGCTGGATAGATGAGTCTTGGTTTTAATACTACCTCCATTGGCCTCTGAAAAATCATATATCAAGGCTCCTGTTCCCTTAATATAGAAGTTGTTAAGTCAGATGTTATTCTGATTATGTTTTCACAATACTTGAATTGTTTCTTTCTGGCTGTTTTTAATATTTTCTCCTTGACTTGATAACTGAAATTTGGCTACAATATTCCTAGAAGTTTTCATTTTGGGATTTCTTTGAGGGGATGATCACTGGATTCTTTCCATTTATACTTTAGCGTCTGGTTCTAGAATATCAGGGCAGGTTCCCTTAATAATTTCTCAAAAGATAATGTCTAGGAGGTGGAGCCAAGATGGAGGAGTGAGAGCAACGACTCACCTAAGCTCTCGGACAAACTCCTCCAGGTACCTCTGAAAGGAGAATCTGACCAAATTTTGGAGGTGCAGAATTGAGTGGGAGACAGACAGTGACGGATTTGGAGCTCAGGTTAGACTGGAAGGTCCACGGGAAGGATCTGTTCCATGGTGGTGAGCCCACAGGGCACAGCGCAGGGCAGCCAGCGCAGTGGAGCAGAAGAGACCCAAGAAACCTGAGTGGCGGACGAAACCAGGGGAGTGGCACCCAGGGCGGGAGACAAGCCGAACCGAGTCAGTGAGAGCCATGGAATGCCAGATTATCAGCACAGCAGCTCCTGAGACCTTCAGCCCGAAGATCAAACTTCGTTAAGTCACCTACTTGAACTTCCGGGAGCCAGGATGGCGGAGTGATCAGTAAATGCTCTCTCCTCCCCCCTTGATGACCGTGAAAGAACCATAAAATATCTCCCCAGAAAAATCCCAGATCAGTAGAAATAGAAGAAGGAGACTAATAGTCTCATAACATCTGAGATGAGGAAAATAGCTAAGGGGGATTCCTCCTATGGTGGCAGAGGCAAACTGGAAGGACAGAGGACCCAGGGCAGAGAAAACTCACACTAGGACCCAGACAAGCCTCAGCACCAGGAGAAGAGCCCCAGGAGGGGTGGGAACATGCATTAGCATCTAGGCGTGCCTCGGCTGTCCAGGGGAATCAGAAAGACAATAGAGCAGCTGGGATTAGCAGCCCCTGAGCTTGCCTTTGCCTCAGTTCAGCTGAGGAGATCTCCTGTGACCAGACCACCCCTCCCCCACACTTAACAAGTTAAACCCAGGGCTGATCAGGGAAACACCAAACAAAAACCTGCTTTCAGCTTTCTCACACATCAGCTCAGCAAAAAGTTCTCTAGCTTCTGACTGAAAGAACCAGAAGCCACAACACTCAATCAAAATCATGAACAGGAAAAAGCAGAGGGCTGAAAGAACCATAGAATCTTTCTATGGGGATAAGGACCAAAACACAAACCCCAAAGAGGTCACAGCTGAGACTGTACTTCCATCTGAAACTTCAGAAGGGACTATGAACTGCTCGCAAGCACAAGCAGCTCTCCTGGAACAGCTGAAGAAGGAAATAGAAGATAAACTGGCTAATGATTTTAAAATTATTAAGAAAGAATTCACTGATGAGAACATCTCCTTGAAAAGGAAAATTGAACAAATGGAAAAAGAAGTTCAAAAATTAACTGGAGAAAATAACTTCCTAAAATGCCAAATGGAAAAGGAAGTACAAAAATTAACTGGAGAAAATAACATCCTAAAAGGCCAAATGGAAAAGGAAGTACAAAAATTAACTAGAGAAAATAACTTCCTAAAAGGGCAAATGGAAAAGGAAGTACAAAAATTAACTGGAGAAAATAGCTTCTTAAAAGGAAAAATTGGGCAGATAGAAAAGAAGATACAAAAGTTAACGGAAGAAAACAATTTGATGAAGATTAGAAATGGGCAAGTAGAAACTAACGACTCAATGAGACAGCAGGAATCAGTCAAACAAAATCTAAAGAATGTAAAGATAGAAGAAAATGTAAAATATCTAATTGGAAAAACAACTGACCTGGAAAATAGATCCAGAAGAGAAAACTTAAGAATTATTGGCCAGCCAGAAACCCAGGATGGAGAAAAGAGCCTGGACAATATCTTCCAGGAAATCATCAAGGAAAACTGCCCAGAAGTACTAGATTCAGAGGGCAAAATAGTCATCGAAAGAATCCACCGTTCCCCTCCTGAAAGGGATCCCAAACTCAAAGCCCCAAGAAATATAGTTGCCAAATTCCAGAGCTATCAAGTGAAGGAGAGAATATTACAAGCAGCCAGAAAGAAACAATTTAAATATCAAGGAGATACAATCAGGATTACACAGGACCTTGCAGCTTCTACATTAAAAGATCAAAAGAATTGGAACCCAATATTCCGTAAGGCAAAAGAGTTGGGCTACAACGAGGGATCAACTACCCAGCAAAGTTCAGCATAACATTTCAGGCAAGGAGAAAGTCATTCAATGAAGTAAGGGATTTCCAGAGTTTCCTGACACCAGAACTTAATAGACAATTCGATCTTCAAATGCAGGTCTCAAGAGAATCATAAAAAGGGAAACAGTGCGGGGGAACAACTTGCTACTCAATTAGGGCAAATTGTTTACCTCCCTATAAGGGAAGATGATATCTGTTTATCCTGAGTACTGTGTGTCTATTAAGAAATATAAAAGGGATAAGCATGGGGGGAACGGGTATAAAATAAATGATATAATGACAAAAAATATGATTTAAGTATGAGAAGGGAGTGTAATAGGAGGTGTGAAAAGGAGGAAGCAGAAAATGGTAAATTACATCACAAGAAGAAGTACAAAATCATAGTAGAGGGAAAGAGGGGAGGGAGATGAACATTGTGTGAGAGGTACTCTCATCAGATTTGTTTAAAGGATGGAACAATAAACTTTAGTAGAACATCCTAACTAGCTCTATAAGCAGTGGAAGAGGAAGGGGGAAGAAAGGGGAGGGAGGCAAAAAGGGAGGGAAGAAGAAATAAGAGTAAAGGGGAGTTAAAGGGAGGGGGGCTAAAAGAAAGAGGGGAAGGCGGCAAGAGGAGGTGGTGAAAAGTGCATACTATTGAGGAGGGGAAGGGAGACAGCAGAGCTAAAAGCACAAATGGTGGGAAAGAAAATGGAGGGAAATGCACAGATTGTAATCATAACTGTGAATGTGAATGGAATGAATTCTCCCATAAAACGGAGATGGATAGCAGAATGGATTAAAAGCCATAATCCAACAATATGCTGCTTACAAGAAACACATTTGAAACAGGGGGATACACATAGGATAAAGGTCAAAGGATGGAGCAGAATATATTGTGCTTCAGCTGATGTAAGAAAGGCAGGAGTAGCAATCCTAATCTCAGACAAAGCAAAAGCAGAATAGATCTAATCAAAAGGGATAAGGATGGAAACTATATCCTGCTAAAAGGCACCATAGACAATGAAGCAATGTCATTACTAAACATGTATTATCCAAGTGGTATAGCATCCAGATTCTTAGAGGAGAGGTTGAGGGAGTTGAAGGAAGAAATTGACAGCAAAACTATACTAGTGGGGGACCTCAACCTACCTCTTTCTGAACTTGATAAATCTAACCTCAAAATAAACAAGAAAGAGCTTAAGGAGGTAAATAAAATTCTAGATAAGGTAGATATGATAGATCTTTGGAGAAAATTGAATGGGAACAGAAACGAATATACCTTTTTCTCAGCGGTACATGGAACATTTACAAAAATTGACCATGTACTAGGACATAAAAATCTCAAAATCCAGTGCAGAAAGTCAGCGATAATCAGTGCATCCTTCTCAGATCATTATGCAATAAAAATTATATGTAATAAAAGGCCATGGAAAGATAAACCAAAAATCAATTGGAAACTAAATAATTTAATCCTAAAGAAGGAATGTGTTAAAGAGGAAATCATAGAAACAATTAACAACTTCATTCAAGAGAATGGCAATAATGAGACAACCTACCAAATCTTATGGGATACTGCAAAAGCAGTTCTTAGAGGAAGTTTTATATCTTTGAATGCCTACATAAATAAAACAGAGAAAGAGGAGATGCCCAATGACTTGGGTATGCAGCTGAAAAAGCTAGAAAAAGAACAAATGGAAAATCCCCAAGAAAATACCAAAATAGAAATACTGAAAACCAAAGGAGAGATTAATAAAATTGAAATTAATAAAACTATTGAATTAATAAATAAAACCAATAGTTGTTTTTGTGAAAAAACTAATAAAATTGATAAACCTTTGGTCAATTTGATTAAAAAAAAAAGAAGAAAATCATATTACTAATATTAAAAATGAAAGGGGTGAACTCACCTCCAATGAGGAGGAAATTAAAACAATAATTAGAAATTATTTTGCCCAACTTTATGCCCCCAAATTCGATAATCTAAATGAGATGATGAATATTTTAAAAAATACAAATTGCCCAGATTAACAGACGAGGAAATTGAATACTTAAAAAACCCCATCTCAGAAAAATAAATTGAACAAGCCCTCAATGAACTCCCTAGGAAAAAATCTCCAGGACCAGATGGATTCACAAGTGAATTCTATCAAACCTTTAAAGAACAGTTAATTCCAATACTACATAGACTGTTTGGGAAAATTGGGGAAGAAGGAGTACTCCCAAATTCTTTCTATGATACAAATATGGTTTTGATACCCAAACCAGGAAGAGACAAAACAGAGAAAGAAAATTATAGACCAATTTCTCTAATGAATATAGATGCAAAAATTTTCAGTAAGATTTTAGCAAAAGGAATACAGCATCTTATCAAGAGAATAATACATTATGATCAGGTAGGTTTCATACCAGCAATGCAGGGCTGGTTCAATATTAGGAAAACTATTAGCATTATTATTCATATCAACAACAAAACCAACAAAATCCACATGATTATCTCAATAGCTGCAGAAAAAGCTTTCGACAAAATATAATACCTATTCCTATTAAAAATACTGGAGAACATAGGAATAAAGGGAACTTTCCATAAAATAATAAGCAGTGTGTACCTAAAACCTTTAGCAAGCATTGGAGATAAGCTAGATGCATTTCCAATAAGGTCAGGGGTGAAACAAGGATGCCCATTATCACCATTATTATTCAATATGGTACTAGAAATGTTAGCGGTAGCAATTAGACAAGATAAAGAAATTGAAGGAATAAAAATAGCCAAAGAAGAAACTAAGTTATCACTCTTTGCAGATGACATGATGATATACTTAGAGAATCCCAGAGATTCAAGTAAAAAACTACTTGAAATAATAAACAACTTTGGCAAAGTTGCAGGTTACAAAATAAACCCACGCAAATCTTCTGCATTCCTATATATTAACAACAAAGTCCAACAGCAAGAGATAGAAAGAGAAATCCCATTTAAATCTAGAGTAGACACTATAAAATACTTAGGAGTTTACCTGCCAAAACAAACCCAGGATTATATGAACACAATTACAAGACACTTTTTGCACAAATAAAGTCAGATTTAAGTAAGTGGAAAAACATCAGTTGCTCATGTGTAGGCCGAGCTAATATAATAAAAATGACAATTCTACCTAAATTAATCTACCTATTTAGTGCCATACCAATTAAACTATCAGATAATTATTTTCTAGAGCTTGATAAAATAATATCAAAATTCGTTTGGAAAAACAAAAGGTCCAGAATATCAAAGGGACTAATGAAAAAAAATACTTGGGAGGGTGGCCTAGTGCTACCAGACCTCAGATTGTATTATAAAACAGCAATTATCAAAACCACTTGGTATTGGCTAAGAAACAGAGGGGTAGACAAATGGAATAGACTTGGCACTCAAGACACAGTAGGCAAGGAATATAGCAACCTCCTGTTTGATAAACCCAAAGATCCCAGCTTCTGGGATAAGAACTCACTGTTCAACAAAAATTGCTGGGAAAACTGGTTAACTGTGTGGCAGAAATTAGGCATAGACCCATGCCTGACACCGTACACAAGAATAAAGTCCAAATGGGTACATGATTTAGGTATAACGATTGATACCATGAATAAACTGGAGAAGCAAGGAATAGTGGATTTATCAGATTTATGGAGAGGGGAAGAATTTTTTTTCTAAAGAAATGATAGAAAGCATTATGAAATGCAAGATGGATAATTTTGATTACTTTAAACTGTAAAGTTTTTACACAAGTAAACCCAATGCAACCAAAATTCGGAGGGATGTAGTAAATTGGGAAAAAAAAAAATTTACGGCTAAGCTCGGGGATAAAGGCCTCATTTCTAGAATATATAGAGAACTGACTCAAATATATAACCATACAAGTCATTCCCCAATTGATAAATGGTCAAAGGATATGAACAAGCAATTTTCAGGGGAAGAAATCAAAGATATCTATAACCATATGAAAAAGTGCTCTAAATCACTATTGATTAGAGAGATGCAAATACAAACAACTCTGAGGTACCACATCAGACCTGTTAGATTGGCAAACATGACAGAACAAGAAAATGATAAATGCTGGAGACGATGTGGGAGAGTTGGAACACTAATTCATTGCTGGTGGAGCTGTGAAATCATCCAACCCTTCTGGAGAACGGTTTGGAAATATGCCCAAAGGGCTACAAAAATGTGTATACCCTTTGACCCAGAAATAGCGCTACTAGGACTGTATCCCCAAGAGATTATAAAAACGGGAAAGGGTCCCACGTGTATAAAAATATTTATAGCAGCACTCTTTGTTGTAGCCAAAAACTGGAAGTCAAGGGGATGCCCATCAATTGGGGAATGGCTGAATAAATTATGGTATATGAATGTAATGGAGTACTATTGTGCCATAAGAAATGATGAACAAGAAGACTTCAGGGAGGCCTGGAAGGACTTATATGATCTGATGCTGAGCGAAAGGAGCAGAACCAGGAGAACTTTGTGCACAGCAATGACCACAGTGTGTGAGAGTTTTTTCTGGTAGACTTGGAACTTTGTAATAACACAAGAACTTACTGAGAAAAAAAAAAAATCCTAATGTTGGTCTTCTAAGGCAAAATGCCTTCCACACTCAGAGAAAGAAATATGGAAGTCATTCGCAGAATGTAGCAGATCATTTGTGTGTGTGTGTGTTTCAGTGTATTATGTTTTGATTTGTTATATGATTTCTTCCATTTATTTTAGTTCGACTACATAGCATGACTATAGTGAAAATGTGCTCAATAGGAAAGTATATGTAGAACCTATACAGAATTGTATGCTGTCACGGGGAGGGGGGAGTATTGCGGGAAGGGTGGGGGGATAAAATCTTAACTTTAAGGAACTGATTGTAAAACATTAAAAACAATTAAATAAAAAAAAAGAAAAATGATAATGTCTATGTTCTGTTTTTGATCATGGTTTTCCAGTAGTCAAATAATTTTTAAATTATCTCTCCTGGAACCATTTTCCAGGTCAGTTGTTTTTCCAATGAGATAGTTCACATTGTCTTCTATTTTTTTTCATTCTTTTGGCTTTGTTTTACAATTTCTTGATTTGTCATAAAGTCATTAGCTTCTGTTTGCTCCTTTCTAATTTTTAAAGAATTATTTTCTTTAGTGAGCTTTTGGACCTCTTTTTCCATTTGGCTCATTTTACTTTTTAAGGAATTCTTCTCTTCATTGGCTTTTTCTACCTCTTCTGTAATTTTGATTAGTCTAAGTTTAAAGCTGTTATTTTTCTCAACATAAAGCTGTTATTTTTCTCAACATTTTTGCAGGTTTCCTTTAGCAAGCTATAGACTCATTTTTTTTCTTGATTTTCTTGCCTCATTCTCATTTCTTTTCCCAGATTTCCCTCCATTTCTCTTACATGATTTTCAAAATTCTTTTTGAGCCTTTCCATGGTCTGAGACTAATTCATATTTTTCTTAGAGGCTTTGGATGCAGGAACTTTGTTGCCTCCTTCTGGCCATATGTTTGATCTTCCTCCTCACCAATGACATAAGAAAATACCTCTTCCCCAAGAAAGTAAGAATTTATAGTCTATTTCTCCCCTCATTTGTTCATTTTCCCAACCAGTTACTTGACTTTTAAGCTTTGTTAAGTGTAGGGCTCCAGAAGTAGTCTCTACTTCATCAGTAACTGCAGCTCCCCATGGATTGGGGCCAGGACTGGGGTAGAGGCCAGTCCACACTCCTCTCTCAGCCTGGTAAGAGACTCTTCACACTGACCTTTGAAGCTGTTTTAACACTTGTAGTTTGAGAAATCAGAAATCCACAGCAGCCACCAGTGATTTGATCCACTAAGACCTAAGATCTGCTCCACTTCTATCCCTACCTACATGGCCCATTGATATAGACCCTTTTCATCCATCTTCCAGAATGTTGTGGGCTGGTAATTTGATTCTGTCTGTCATTTTGTGACTTGTGCTGCTCTCGAATTTGTTTAGAGTCATTTTTCATGGATTTTTTAGGTGTTTGAGGAGAGAGCTGTAGCAGGTCCCTGCTTTTCTTCCACCATCTTGGCTCTGTCCCTTGCCCCACAGAGATTTTCAATAGGAATACCCACTTCCTGGGGTTATTTAGAAGAGAAAATTGATCCAGTATACGTGAATAAATACCTGTGAGGTCTTTACTAACTCTCAGATTCGATAGTCCCCTGATCTCCTGCCTTATTCTTCAGCCATGTCCATTCATAAAGATCTACCTGTCTATTATTTTTCTATATTATTATACTTCATTGTTTATATATATACATATATATGTATATATATATATATTATATATATTTGTGGATGGATATATACTAATGTGCCCTGTACTAATCTAGTAATTTCTATGAAAATTACTATTATTTATGACTAAAGTTGAAAATTGGAGTTCAACAGTCCTATAAGCAATTTATTCGAATCTGGGTGTATTACGAAGAAGTAATATGCATTTGAGTTATTATTGTGGTATGAGATATTTAGGGAAAACTAGTATTTCTGGTGTAAGGGATGACTCATTTCTACTTTTGCAGTCCATATGATTCACTCATCTCTCATCTATAGATTGAAAAAAAATGTGATATGTTCAGCAGTGACTGCACCTTTGTAAACTGTTTCAGAAGATGGGTCAACGAGGTTGAGGGTAAATAAGGAATTCACAAGACCATTAGTGAGTTAGGGGGATGCTTGCCCCAAGTGTGTGCAAACTTCCCTGTTAAAATTTGTGGATGACAAAGAAAATGCTGAGAAATACTAAGAGCTTAGGTGAACATCAAAGATACCAAGGTCATCCACTGCATCCTGAATCATTACTAATTTTAACTCTTGTCACTGGACTCTGGAAGAAAGAGTGAGACTGACAATTTTGTGCAACTCTCCCTCACTTAATCCAAGTAATGCACTAGTCAAAAGACATGACCCATACCATTTTAACATGTTTTTGCCTACCTTTTCAAGATTCACAAATTTAGAGATATCTCTGCTAAAATGTTCATATAAACTGTTTGTTTTCCTTTACTTCTCTTATTTGATTTTCAAAATCATTTTTGAGCTCTTCCATAGCCTGTGATAAATTTGCATTTTTCTTGCAGGTTTTGGATAGAGGAGCTTTGACTGTGTTATCTTCTTCTCAGTCTATATTTTGATCTTTCTTTTCACTAAAGTTTCAATGACCTGGCTTTTTCTTCCCATTTTTTGCTCATTTTCTGAGCCTATTACTTGACATTTTACCTCTTTGTTAAGATAGGGCTCTGATTCCAAGGGGGATGGCACACTGTCCCAAGCTTCAGGAATTTTATGCAGCTGTTTTCAGAGATAATTCTAGGACCTGTAAGTTTTCAGTTCTTTAAAGGTAGTATGATCTAAGGAGAGGTGTGTCCCTGTGGCCTATGCTGTGGCCCTCTTTTCTGCCTTGGTACTATGGGGAGAAAGCAGAGGAAAGTGCCTTCTCCTCTACTGCCACAAGCTCTGATACACCAGTGCTCCTCTTCACCCCAGGACCATCACTCATGAATGTGACCCATTTCCAAGTATGGAAAAAACAATAGAGTCCTCCCTCAGTGCTAGCAAAGAGACCCCTGTAATATCCTTCTCACCATTTGTTTGATCCCTTTACCATCTGTGGGCTGAGAGCTCCCTTAAGCAGCCACCACCATTGCTACTGCTGGCACCACCACCACTGCTGATCCAGTCACACCTAAGGCCTGTGCCTGGTTTACTGGGGCCAGAGCTGAGCTGTGTTCCTCTCTCACTCAGGTTCAACAGACTTTTACTACTGCCTTGTCAATTGCCTTTGGTGTTTGTGGGTTGATAAGTCCGGAAACTGCCATAGCTGCCAGTGATTCAGTCTCCTGAGGCCTGTTTCAGGTTTGCTCGGGTTTTACTGTGCAGGCCAACATGTGCTGGACTGCACTTGTCTCTCAGTCTGGTACAAAAGACCTTTCCTTTTGACCTTCCTGGTTATCTTAGGTTGGAATTTGTTTTAATCTAATTTTTTGTGGGGTTTGCTGCTCTAGAAATTGTTTAAAGTTATTTTTGCAGGTATTTCAAAGTGTTTGGAGGAGAGTTCAATTGAGTCCCTCCCTTTACTCTGCCACTGTAGATCTGCCCTTCATATGAACTATTTGTGCCTGACCTATGGTAGAGCCTTCCAAGCTCATATTGATTTGGTTAGCCACAGTCAGACTCACTTTACTTGTGTTCCAACATAATAATGTCAATTTGATCCTCTTTGAAAATGAAGGACAGCAACCAATCAACTAGGGTGGGGGGTGCAAAGAAATATCCATTGGCAAGGGTTGGGGTATAATTTGAGGGAAGGCAAATGATTGTTTCACCCACCTTCAGATCTCACACAAAGTTTGGAGCCACTTATACCCTGGCCCAATACTGTGAGATAAGGGCTATAGAGACCTTCCCCAACATTTTGTAATATTGGCAATTTCCTTATTCTGTCTCATTGATCACTTCTGTTAGTCTTTTATATGGAAGATTTAAGATTAATGAGTCATAGTAACTTGGGTTCTTTATTTTGGTGTAAATTAAGGGAAATAATTTACATGGGGGTACATGATACTCTCTTAGAAGGAACTTGAAAGAATTTCTAGGGAATATGGAGTCACGTAAAAGAAAACGAAGACTTTAGATACAGATGTGATATTTATACCACTACTTCCATTTGAAGGCAGAACCTTTTGAAAGAATGAACATCTGCTTAAGAGAATGGTGTCTGAGAGTAAGAATTGGATATCTCATTACTTGGCTTAAAATATTTGTACTTAACTTGGGGTAGAGTATGCCTAATGTGCACTGGTAAAATATATATTTGTCTTTAGCCCTGCAAATCTAATCAAGGGGCTCTTAAATTGAAAAGGGAGGGGGAGAGATGAAGTGTTGACAAATAACAACAAGGCTATATATCACAGAAAGTCAGTATGACATAGAAAGAAAAATAATAGCATAGATTTCCTGTAATTCAAAGGAGATAAAACCCAAGAAAGGTACCAACAATAGAACAAATGAGAAGAGATGCGAGGAGAAATAGTGTAGTATTTTAAATTAAGAAACTACACTAATTAAACTTTCAATTATTAAATACTTATATTAGCATTATGATAATTGCTATGAGACACACATAAAAATGCAAGAATCTTTGAAGGAAAACTGAGAACATTTAGGGGAAAATCAGGAGAAAGAGAAACAGAAAAATGATATTGTGCTGGAATAAATTACAGGACACTTGGACAGAAATGCAAAAGTAAACAGATCCCAAGACTGCTAGAAAGGCACTACATAGGTATGATGGGAGACTATAATTACGTGAATATCTGCAGGGACATTCTTAGGGAAAAGATGAATGTCTTAATAAACACACTTTTTATGGGTGAATTTATTGACTTGGTTGGGGAGGGGATCTCTTTAGCAGTCATATAATTTATTAGTCCTATTATGAAATATAAAAATGCAGATAAATATTAAAACAAGATGTGGAACTTTGTGATGAGGGTTGCACATCATTACCTCTTTCTCCATTTCTACACTCTTTTTAAACTCAGTCTGATATGTGACTTTTAAATAAAAGATTAAAATTTCATCTGAGAAATTTCCCTTTTCTTAAGCACTGAGGAAACAGGACAAAGAAAGGTGATATTAAGTAGATTCTGAATTTAAGCTTTCCAAATGCTATGATTGCTGTAGGTCTCTTCTCATATCCAATGAGCTTCAGCTATCTATCACATTCTCCATACCCTATATTTACCATTATATACATCATTACCCTTCACCCCTCATTCAGTCTTTTTCCTAGGCCTGCCAATTTCACCTTTGTAACACCCCTCCCACATCTTTCCTCTAATATTGCTGCCACTTTGGTGTAGGCCCTTATCTACTTATACCTAGGCTATGTTAACAGCTTGGTGGTTCATTACTTGGCCATGAATTTCTCTTCATTCCATTGCAGTCTACAGATGTACTACAAAACTTTCTTAGAAGGCAATTTTGACCAGCTCAACCTCCCATCATTAATAAAGTCCAGTCAATCTCTATCATTTCTCGGATCAAGTGTATGGTACTCTGTTTAGTGTTCAAGGTCATTCATACTTTGCTCCCTTCTCTAATACCTTTCCAATCTTCTTTTATCTTATACCCCAACCACATTTTCTCATATATAATAAAACTGGCCACCTGGCTGTTCTTTAAACAAGACACTCCATTTATCAATCCTAGCCATGTTCACTAGCTGCCACCCTTTCTGTGCTATTGTCCCTTCTCATCTCAATTTCTTGGCTTCTTTATCTTACTTCAACTCCCAACCAAAATTCTACCTTTTATGTGAAGCCTTTCCAGTAACTCTTAATTTTACTGCTTCTCTCTTTTAATAACTTTCTATTTATCCTAAGTATAGCTTATTTATAAATAGATGTTTGCAAGTTGTCTCCTCTATTAGATTGTAAACTCCTTTGGGGCTTTCTTTTTAAAATCCCCTTGCCTCCTCAAGCACTTATCATAGTGTCTGCCATATAATAAGGCCTTAATAATTGCTTATTGATTAACTGTTACTCTCCACTCTGCTCATCTGTTTGTGTATCACTTTCACTTATCTCCCTTGTCTGGTGTTCCCAAACTAGTCCCCAGGAACCAAAAGAGTGGTTTTTTTTTTATTTTTCCTGAATACCTGATAATAATTTGGCATAAGAATTCTTTAACAATCCAAGAAGGTCCGTTGATCTTTGTGATCTTGTGGAGCTCTTACAAAACCATGCTTACATGTGCTGCAGTAACATATTTGACAAGTGCAGGGTATTTCATCTTTAAAACATATCCATTGTAACTAACGTTAGGAAGAATAAATTAAGACAGGATTAGGAACAAAAGTTTATTCTAATAAAATTACGATTTTAATGAGAGAACAATAAATATTCATAGAGATAAATGGATTGATCAATTGATTAGATAGACAGATAGATAGATAGATAGATAGATAGATAGATAGATAGATAGATAGATAGAGCATATTTTGTGCTGGGCACCTAGCCAAACTCAAGTAAAAAATAAAGTTCCTGTCTTCATGGAACTAACACTATAAAGGGGGACTAGAAAAGAAGAGGGGATGTAAAGTGGAATTATATGGAGAAAGCCAGAAAATGAGGAAGGTTCAAATAGGGCAACATGAAAGCTCTTTTATCTGACCCCTAAATGTTTCTGAGCACAGAGTACAAAGGAAAGAGCTTGTAATTATGTGTATAGTGGTAAGAGTATGGTATGATAACACCAAAGACAGCTTCAAAGGTCAATGAGAAAGCTCTTACACCTGGGTGAAAAGAGGACAGAGTCCAGTCCTGGCAACAGGGTGGCAACAGTCACTGTCTCAGCCACGTCCATTTTTGGAGCCCTCCACCTAAAGACCCTGGGGGAACTGAGCAATTGATCTGGATCTCAGTTCTGAGTGGTGGTGCTGGGGAGAGGACAAACAGTGTTGGTGGAGATGGTGGAGCCTCTGGAGAGGAAATTTTTCCTGCAGATCTTGGGCAGAAAATAACTTGTGGTTGCTTCCAGACCAGAGAGCAGACCAGGAGAGGAGTAAACTCCTCTCCCTTGATTGTGCCATCTTGTAGGAATTGAGAATTTACAGTTCCCTAGAGTACACCGTCCAGTTGACAAAGGAATCAAAAGTCTCAGAAAATGCCCCCAAAAGGGAAAAGTAATACTATAGAAGGCTAATTTCTTGGTTAAAATGTATTTTCTTCCATCCTTTCAGATGAGGAAGAACAAAGCATACCATCAGAGCAAGATATTAAGTCAAGGTTTCTAAATCCAAAACCTCCAAAAAAAACAGGGAAAGGTTGTAGGCCATGGAAGAGCTCAAAAAGGATTTTGAAAATCAAGTAAAAGAGGTTGAGGAAAAATTTGGATAAGATGTGAGAGTATTGCAAGAAAATAATGAAAAGAAAGTGAACAACTTGCTAAAGGAGACCCACAAATGCTAGAGAAACTAACACCTTTAAAAATAAAGTAACCCAAATGTTAAAAGACTTCCAAAAAGCCAATGGGGAGAAGACTTTAAAAAGGAGAATTGGCCAAATGGAAAACAAGACTCAAAAGCTCACTGAATAAAATACTTTTTAAAAAATTATAATGGAGCAAATGGAAGTAACTACTTTATGAGAAACCAAGAAATTACAAAACCAAACCAAAAGAGTGAAAAAAATGGAAGACAATGTGAAACATCTCATTGAGAAAAGCAACTGACATGGAAAATAGATCCAGGAGAGACAATTTAAATATTATGGGATTACTTGAAAGCCATGATCAAAAAAAAAAAAAGAGCCTAGACATCATCTTTCATGAAATTATTAAGGAAAACTTCTCTGACATTCTAGAACCAGAGGGTAAAATAAAAACTGAAAGAATACACCAATCACCTCCTGAAAGAGAGTCAAAAAGAAAAAAAACTCCTAAGAATATTGTAACCAAATCCCAGAGTTCCTTGATCAAGGAGAAAATATTTCAGGCAGCTAGAAAAAACAATTTGAGTATTGTGGAAATACAGTCAGGATAACACAAGACATAGCTCCTTTTACATTAAGGGATTGAAGAACTTGGAATATGATATTCTAGTCAAAGATACTAGGATTAAAACCAAGAATCACCTACTCAGCATAACTGAGTATAATATTTCAGGGAAAAACAGTGGTCATTCAATGAAATAGAGGACTTTAAAGCATTTTTGAAGAAAGACCACAGTTGATTAGAAAACTTGACTTTCAAACACAAGAATCAAGAAAAACAGGAAAAGTTAAACAGGAAAGAGAAACCATAAGGGATTTGCAACTAAAGTTGAATTGTTTACGTTCCTACCTAGAAAGAAAATATTTTTAACTCCTGAGACTTTTCTCAGTATTTGGATAGTTGCAGGGATTATAAACATAGACAGATGGCATAAGTTGAGTTTAATAGAAAGGGATGATATCTAAAAAATAAAATTAAAGAGAAAGCAAGAAATGAAATGGGGCAGATTATCTCTCATAAAAGAGGCAAAAAAAGCTTTTTCAATGGAGGTAAAAAGAGCAGAGGTGAGAGAGAAAATGTCAAGCTCACTCTCATTACATTTGACTTAAGGAGGTAATAACATGCAATTTAGTATGAAAATCTGTCTTACACTACAGCGAATTAGGGGAGAAGCAGATAGTATGATGTGGGGGCATCATAGAAGGGAGGGCAAATGGGACAAGGGAGCAATTAGAAGCAAACTCTTTTGGGGAGGGTAAAGGTCAAAAGACAAAATAGGATAAATGGGTTGCACAATAAGATGGATAGTCTTCCACGACATGACTCTTATGGAAGTCTTTTGCACAACTACACAGGTACAACCTATTTTGAATTGCTTGCCTTCTCAGTGGAAATGAGTGGGGTAGGAGGAAGGGAGAGAAGTTGCAACTTAAAGTTTTAGCAATGCATGTTGAGAACTGTTTTTTCCATGGAACTGGGAGATAAGATATACAGATAATGAGACATAGAAATCTATTTTGCCCTACAAGAAAAGAGAGAAGATGGGTATGAAGGAAGGGAGGGCTGTGATAAAAGGCAGAGCACATTAGGGGAAGGGGTAGGGGGAAGGAAGAGATGGAGAAAAAATTCTGGAGCTCAAAATCTTTTGCAAGTGAATGTGGAAAACTAACAATAAATTAATAAATTTAAAAAAATGAAAAGGAAAAGAAAACAATTTGCAACAAGCATGAAGTATTAAGTAAAATAAACAGTGCATTAGCCATGTTCAAAATTTTTAAATCAATTCAGCATTCTTAAAGTTTATTTAAGAAGTAAATCATTGTTCCATATTTGTTTTAAATTGTTTTAAAATGTTCTATTGTTAGTATTGAAGCAGTAAAATTGAGAAGAAATGATGCCATTGGGCTCTAACACCTGTCCTTTAGGGGACAAGCAGCTGCTTTCTACAGCTGTGAAACAATATCTAGTAGTAAGCCTGATCCAACTATCAGAATAAACATGTATTACAGCAATCATCAAATTTACCTCTCTTTCTATGTCTGCAAGAATCACAATCATATTATATAGCTAAGAAAAAGAGCTATTATGAAGCAGGAAGTGTTAATGAGACTTTGATATCCTGAATCTGTTAATGCCCAGAGCTCTGAAGTTCTTGAGAGTTGGAGAGATCGAATAATGGCAAACAGGATGACTACTGAGTTAAGTCCTACTAAATGGACATATTTTAATTGTATTATACAGAGATAGAACTCAATCCAGTAAGCATTTCTTAAATGTCTATTATGTGCAAGAAAATGTTTTAGACACTGGAAATGCACAACCAAGAAAACAATTAATTCCGGCCCCAAGAAGGGTATTGCATTGAATGTTATGACTGTTCTACAATAGCACTTCAGTCCAAGTGAGGTTCATGGAGAATAACAACTACATAAAATATCACTGAAATTTCTACTCAAGTTAAAATATTCTTTGCAAAAATCTTAAAAATGAAATAATAGATTGTTAATATAATAATCAAGGGCACCACTGAAGAAAAACAATTTTAAGCCTTCCTGAAAGGAGAATAAACACATATTGCTAATCAATACATGTCCTAATATTTGAAAATCTCTCCACGCCATGTGCAGAAGGGAAGGCATTCAGATTTGTCTGAAAAAGAGAAGCTAGGTGGAGTGGTCAGAAACTAGACTTCTCAGGTGACTGGCAATTAAGTTTTTCTCCCTTCTTTTATTCTAGGCTAATCATATTCTAATTGATTTGCTTGCTTTTTAGTTCCTTTCTCTTTGAGATTTGGATAAAATATTATATAGCATTCTAAATTTGGGGAAAGGAGCCCAGATGATGGATAAAAGCCAGGAACCTACCTGAGTTCTACAAAATTCCCCACCAAACAACTTACATCATGCCTCAAAATGAATTCTAGAGTGGCAGAACCCAAAAGAGGAAAGGTGTAAAACATTTTTCCAGCCAAAGACAACATAGAAAATTGGAAATAATGGTGTGTCACCCCCAAGTAATCGTGGATCACAGTCCAACATGTGCTGTGTCAGGCGCCAGCAGACTAATGGGCCAAACTGAAACAGCAGTGTTTGTTCTGAAACAGATGATAAAGGGTTCTGACAAGGGTTAGAGGGATATCATACAAGTCTCTTTACTGGAAATACATGCAGGATTCTATTGCATTGCCCACAAGTGAATCCAATTTTCAGTCCTGCATTGCAGAATGAAGAGGAGTATTAGCACACCTGAACTTTTAGCTGCAGGAAAATGAGGCCTCAAGCCACAGTTCCAGGACAGAACCACACCAGAACACAGAAGCGGTGAGTAGTAAGCAAATCCCTCCTTAAATCATACCACTTTGGAAGAAATGAAAATTACAGTTTCCCCTCCTCCACTAACTCTGAAAACAGCTGCATGTGCATGCGTGTGCGTGCACACACACACACACATGCACACACACACACATGCACACACACACACCTTGAAGCTTGGAATAGTAGCTTTTCCATCATTCATCTAGAACCCAACCTCAAAATCAAGTAAAAATTCAAGATATTGCCAGGAAAAATGAGCAAATAGCAACAACAGTAACCTGACCATAGAATGCTACAGTGCAACAGGGAAGATTGAAACACAAATTCAGAAGAAAGCAACAATGTTGCAACTGCTACATCCAAAGCCTAAAAGAAAAATGGCAATCAGGGCAAAATTTTTTTTAAGGATCAACGGTGAAAGGCAAGAGAGTTTAGGATAAATGGGGAAACAGGATGGAGAGAAATACATAGTTAGTAATCATAACTGTGAAAAAATACAGCAAATTTATATGACAAAGGCCTCTTTTCTCAAATATATAGAGACCTGAGTCAAATTTATAAAAATAAGAGTCACTTTCCAATTAATAAACAGTCAAAGAAAATGAAAAGGCAGTTTTCATAGAAAGTAATCAGTTAGGGGGCGGAGCCAAGATGGCGGAGTAGAAGGACGCACATTTACGAGCTCCGAGCCCACAACCCATGGAATTGAGGTAAAAGGAGATCCCCATAAATTCTGAATCTCTGCAGGGGGTGCATAAACATAGGGGAAGAGATTTCCGTTCCACTGAACCCTGGAGGGCCTTCCCCGGGGTCCATCGCACCCCGGAAAGCGGACCCCACCCCCACCCCTGGCCGCGGCCCCAGAGAAGCTGACCCGAGCAGACTTCAGAGAGGAAAGCTCCGGGGGAAGCTCCGGCAGCCGGGAAAGTCCCTCCGCCCACAGAAGCTACAGGTCAGTAAGAAAGAAGGCTGCGATAGGGGAGGGGAGCAGAGCTTTTCCATGACTCGGGCCCCCTCAGGAGGAAGCGGCTGCGGCAGAGACGGGGGCAGGAAGCAGCAGAGGCAGAGGCGTGGGCGGGCGGCTGAGGCGGCAACGGCCCGGGACTCAGGAATCCCCCAGCAGCAGGTAGGATCTTCAATACTGAAGGTCTTTCCAACCTGAGGGAGCCGAGCAGGAGAGACGGCCCTGCCCCCACCCTGCTCTACTGCTGAACGCCTCTGAATGCACAGCAGGCGGGCCCCCCACCCCGCCCCCACCCGCTCCGTTCCTGAAAGTCTCTGCAGAAAGCCCCTGAGGGCCCAAGCTTAGGAGGCGGCCCTGCCCCCACCCCTGCGCCAGAACTAAAGCTTGCCGCGGGAAAGCGCATTTGAATCTCAGAGGCCAAGCACTAGCTGGGTGGATCCAGGCGGAGGTGGAAGGGAATCTCAGAAGTCAAGTAACTGGCTGGGAAAATGCCTAGAAAGGGGAAGAAAAATAAGACTTTGGAGAGTTTTTTCCAACAAATGCAAATGATCCCGACCTTTGGATCTGATGGCGAGGACGAGAACGTATTTTTCCCATCAGGGAAAGACGTGGAGGGCGGGGCCTCAGTACCCCAGACACCCCAGGGGGGTGTTGGGTGGGCTCAGGCCTTGGAAGAGCTTAAAAAAGATTTTGAAAAGCAAGTTAGACAGGTGGAGGAAAGACTGGGAAGAGAAATGACAAAGATGCAAGAAGAGTATGAAAAAAAGGTCAATATCTTGGTAAAGGAGACCCAAAAAATGCTGAGGAAATTAACACCTTGAAAAAATAGGCTCACTCAATTGGCAAAAGAGGTTCAAAAAGCCAATGAGGAGAAGAATGCATTCAAAAGCAGAATGAGCCAAATGGAAAAAGAGGCTCAAAAGCTCACTGAATTTAATAGTTCTCTCAAAATTAGAATGGAACAGATGGAGTCTAATGACTTTATGAGAAACCAAGAAATCACCAAACAAAACCAAAAGAACGATAAAATGGAAGAGAATGTGAAATATCTCATGGGAAAAACAACTGACCTGGAAAATAGATCAAGGAGAGACAACTTAAAAATTATGGGACTACCTGAAAGCCATGATCAAAAAAAGAGCCTAGACATCGTCTTGCATGAAATTATCAAAGAAAACTGCCCTGACATTCTAGGACCAGAGGGCAAAATAAATATTGAAAGAATCCATAGATCACCACCTGAAAGAGATCCAAAAAGAGAAACTCCTAGGAACATTGTGGCCAAATTCCAGAACTCCCAGCTCAAGGAAAAAATCTTGCAAGCAGCTAGAAAGAAACAATTCCAGTACTGTGGAAATACAATCAGGATAACCCAAGATCTAGCAGCTTCTACATTAAGGGATCGAAGGGCGTGGAATAGGATATTTCAGAAGGCAAAGGAACTAGGACTGAAACCAAGAATCACCTACCCAGATAAACTGAGTATAATACTTCAAGGGAAAATATGGGCTTTCAATGAAACAGAGGACTTTCAATCATTCTTAATGAAAAGACCAGAGCTGAAAAGAAAATTTGACTTTCAAACACAAGAATGAGAGGAAGCATGCAAAAGTAAACAGCAAGGAGAAGTATTAAGGGACTTACCAGAAATGAACTGTTTGCATTCATACAGGGAAGGACAATATTTCTAACTCTTAAAACTTTTCAGTATCTGGGTGTTTGGTGGGACCACACATACACATGTACATGCATGCACACACATACACACATGCATTCACATGCAGAGACAGAGAGCACAGATTGAACTGAATAGGATGGGACCATACCTTAAAAGAAATTAAGGTAAATGGTGAGAGAGAAATGTAGTGAGAGGAAAGAGGGGGAAATGGAAGGGGGTAACTATATGTCATTTAAGAGGCAAGTAGGAGATGTTTTTAGTGGAGGGAAAAAGAGGAGAGCTGAGGAAAAAAACAAACAAACAAACAAACAAACAAAAGTTTACCCTCATCACATTTGACTAAACGAAGGAGTGAAATGCACACTCATTTTGGTATGAAAACCTATCTTACAGTATAAGAAAGCGGGGGAGAAGGAGATATTGGGGGGGGGATGATGGAAGGGAGGGCAAAGGGAGGAGGGAGTAATTGAAAGTCAACACTTGGGGAGGGACAGGATCAAAGGACAGAAGAGAAACAATGAGGGGCAGGTTAGGAGGGATGGCAATTCAGTTAGTCTTACACAAGACGACTATCAGGAAAGTCATTTGCAAAGCTACACAGATATGGCCTATAATGAATTGCCTGCCATACCAAAGGGAATGGGGGGGGGAGGGAGGGATGGGGAGAATTTGGAACTCAAAGTTTTAGGAACAATTGTTTAGTATTGTTGTAGCAACTAGGAAAGAAGACATACAGTTAATGAGGAATAGAAAGTCATCTGGCCCTACAGGAGAAAAGAGAAGATGGAGACAAGAGAAGGGAGGGATGACAGAAGAGAGGGCAGATTGGTGATAGGGAAAATTAGATTGCTTGGGGTATTGGGGTGGGGGGAGGGGAGAAAAGGGGAGAAAATTTGGAACCCCAAAATTTGTGAAAATGAATGGAAAAAGCTAAATAAATAAATAAATAAACAAAATAGTAGACTTGGAAAAAAAAAAGAAAGTAATCAGTTATCTCTACTAATATAAAAAGGCTTTAAATCCTTATTGATTAGAGATATGTAAATTAAAATAAGTTTGAAGTACCACCTGATATGTACCAGGTTGTCTAATATGACAGAAAAGAAAAAGGATAGATGAGGGAGTGGATGTGAGAAATAGAGAAATTAAAGCATTATTCATGGAGTATTGAACTGCTTCAATCATTAATGTAAAGAAATATTGAGCTATATGGAAAAGGCTATGAAATCATGTATATCCCTTGACCAAGCAATTACCCTACTAAGGCTGTATCAGAAAGATTTTTTTTAAAAAAATGAAAAGGACCTATATAAATAAAATTTTCATATCAGCTCTTTTTGTGGTGACAAAGATCTAGAAATTGAGGAGATGTATACCCACTTGAAAATGTCTGAACAAGTTATGGCAAATAATGGTGACGTAATATGATTGTAATATAAGAAATAATGAGCAAGACGCTCTTAGAAATAACTGGCACTTAAGTAAAATGAAATTAGCAGAACCACAACACTGTACACAATAAACACATTACTATACAATTGTCAACAAGGCAATTCTGAAGTAATTATTAGGAAAAATGCTATCCATCTCTTGAGAAAAAAAAAATGGAGTCTACATGTAGACTGAAGCATTCTTTTAAAAATTTCTTTACTTTTGTTCTTGGTTTGGTTTTTTTTTTTTTTGGATGGAGGGTTTTTTTTCTTTTACAATATAACTAATGTGGAAATGTATTTTGCATTATCACGTATGTATAAGTCATACCATATTCCTTGCCTTCTCAATAAGTGGGGAGGTAAAAGAGGGAGGGAGAGAATTTGAAACATGTTTCTAATAAATGAATATAGAAATTGTTTTACACGTAATTTGTGAAAAAAAAATTAAAAACAAAAGAAAGCCAAAACACTAAATTCTTATTTCTGAGACAGTGTCACCAAGCTGTTTCTTCAATCCATTGAGAACATGAGTCGCTTTGGAATCAAAGAATAGGAAGATAATCTCTTATTTTAGCCTATTTAATCTCACTTAGTCTACTGACATGACTGGATTTGGATTGTGGGCAAATTATTATTCCCCCCCTCCCAAATGTGATTGGCTGCAAAGTACTTTGTTAAAGGTTGTAATTACATATTACCTAGAAGGACTCAGCAAATGTGTCCCTAGGATACTGAAATCAACAAAATGAAGGACATTGGTAAGAAATATGCCCTATTTTTCAAGAAAAATGTATTAATTTTACATGTTACAGGAGTGTGTATGAGGTATTCAAGGACAACTAGTATATTTGCTGATAGGTCTTATCAAACCCTTTTCAGACATTCTCATCCAATTTTGGGTTGCACCTATCACTGAAGTTTCAAATGTGGGTCCAAGACACTATAGCATGTGAAGGAGCCACACCCTGACAAAACCATCTTAACCATTGGCCTCAACCAGACTGAAGGTAACCAATGGGCCTCAAACACTTTGGTGAGCTAGGGTGAAATCTACACTAAGTATATGAAGACTTCTTTTAGTAGAATGTGTGGACAAGAGCAATTTGTTCCAACAGTCACGAAGGCAGCTGAAAGGGACTCTGTGGTGTGCTTATAGCTTGGTCAGACATAAAAGACATCAGTATCATCTGCTATATGCTGGGCCATTGTATTAGCAAGCACCCTAGCACACCCAGGATGGTCTGCTAGCACAGATTCTTTGACCTGTTTTGCTAACGGAAAGACAACTTTTAAAGGTTTCAATAATTTAATTACATTCTCTTCTTCAGGGGAACGATTTGCATCATGAACATGGAGAAAAAACAAGCAGAGAAATTAGCACAAAGATCGACAGACAGGGCTCCTAATATTTGAACAAAGTAATACAACCACCTACATACACAATCAGATTAGGACAGCAGAAACCTCTGAGTTGGGAGGTGCTCCCACTTTACTTGGGCATACAGCTGACACTATTCTTCTTGAATTTTGTCCTGTCATTGGAATTTTATTTCTGGAAGTGAGAAAGAGGCTGATGATTATGCAACTCTGTCTCATTTAAAACAGTTCATGCACAAGTCAAGACATCACTCATCATTCACTGTGTTACCCTCAAATCATGATGTCACTAGTTCTCTTAAAAAGAAAGAAAAACAAACTGCTGAAGTCCTCAGGAATTATTAGTTCCTTTACTTAACTTTTTATTAAAGCCTGCCATAGTAGAAATACTGAAAATAAACTCCAAAATGTCATGTGAATGCATAGTGCCAAGGAATAATGATAGCTAGAATCAAAGTCAAATGTTCTACTGATGTTTTAACAAGTGCGATGATGTCAAGTCAGGATCAAAGTAAATTTCTCCATAAAATTTACCAGAGTGGCACTCCTGAGACTCCTCAGTAAACAAGGTACACAAACCAGAATAAATCCAGGGAAGACACTTGAAAGATACAGCTTAGCTCACAATGAAGGTATATGAATTAGAGATTCCTGTTGTATGGAAGTAACCTTATTTGTTAAACCTTTTCATCATCTGGTTTACAGTAACCCCTGTATACTCTCATAGATTGGCAGAGGAGAGCTATTAGAGATATCATTTCAAATTTTTATCATTCATCATTTACCATTTTTATCACTTTCCAGATGCTAAAGTCACCCTTCCATTTATATGGATTATATGACTTTGAATTAAAAACATTGTATTAAAGTCCCAATTCTGCTGTTTAATATACATGGGACCTTAATCTTGTCCTTGAGTGTGACCAAAATTATTGAACTTTTGTAGCAGCAAGTACCCCAGCATGCGCAGGAGGGCCAGCTGTACAAGTTCTTAGATCTGCTTTTCTAAAAGGAAAGCAACTTTTCAGGGGTCAGCAATTTGTTTCAAATACATTCACCAACAGAGGAAATATAAGCAGAGAAATAAAGAAAAAACAGACAGGGTTTCTAATTATCTGACCATAAGCTAACTGTGATATTCAACTGACTGACCATTACATACATACATAGTTACAAGAGAGAGAAGCACCAATATCTGAGGGGGCATGGCTACCCAGAGTCTCATATAGCACGAGACTTCTTCCAAAGAGACCCCTCCCAAAGAGAATCTCACCTCAGAGTGACCCTTTTCAGAGTCAGATGTCGCAACACTTGTGACCCAGTGCTTCATTAATTAACAAAAAATGTGGGCATTCCTACAAAACAAGCCTCCCCTAATGAACTCTCCTTAATGGGTTCCAGGCAGGGTCTATTAATGGCCAGAGAAGATCTTTAACTCTAATTAACATTACAACCTTGAATTAAAAGACATATTACAGTACCAACTCTGTTGCGATAATAGGCATGTTACCTTGGCCAAACCATTTTATATCTCTAAATCTCATCTTAATCAAAAGTAAAACGAGGAGTTTGGAAATTTATTGAGAAAATTTAGACCATTCAGAATGAGATTTCTTTTTTCTTCCTCTCTGTATGTGAAAAGTTTTGATATTGCCCTCCACACTCCACAATTTTGCCCTATTTTGAAAAATAGGTAACTGCTTTCATTGCCAAGAATAAGGCTATAACTGTGTCCTCCATTGCATCCCTTTATAACCTACCCTCTAAATGAATTGAGTAGATTATGCCCTTAATCACCCCTTTGCTTTTAACGATTTTGATCTCTGTCTACTTACCTCACTCTTCCTTACCTATAAACATGAGCAAGTTTCACCAGTCTTAAAAATTATTCGACCAGGGATTCTTGATGCTTTGAGCATTGTGGAACTTCTTGGCAGTTCAGCGAGGCTTATGAACAACATGGAAAAATGTTTTAAAATCAGCTAATAAACTCTAAATTTCAGTTCAAAATTAGTTAAATTTTGATAAACTTTCCCTTTCCTTTCCCTTTCTTGGATCGCTGAAATCCATTGAAATTCCTTGGAGGTCTCTAGTCCCCTGCTTAAGAAGCTCTAGATTATTTCATCTCTTGAGAATTCATCTTCATCATTCAATGGTTAATGATTGCACCCTGCACTGTTATACTGGACTAATAATTTGAACATGAAGATGACACCTATCCACAATGAGTCTTTCTATCATACTGATCCCATGCAAATTGTGGTCCTAAACATTTATTTTCTATTTCATTTCATCTTGTTGTGTGGCTTTGAGGAGTGGGGCAGGCCAGGACTCATGAAAGACTGAAGTACCAAATACATTTCAGAAAGGTAGAGATGGATATGTAGGATTGGGTATTTTTTTTAAATTACTAGTAAAACTTAGTTGAAATATATGGCTGATGTAGATAAAGTTACGTGGTCAAGCTGTGAATAAAACAGTAAATAAGTTTTTCTCCAGAAAAGCAGTCTGCCTGATCTTTAAAGGTTATTTAGATCTATTGTTGATAGTTTGGCACACCAGAGTTGGAAGTAGTGTCTCCCTCAGTGAGTATTCCCTTACTATCAGTGTCTGTGGGTAACTAAATATCTTTATTAAGGTCCTTGTCTGGAGTAAGGGGAGAATTTCAATTTTTCTCTTGGATTGTTTGAAAGACTTACCTAGGACATTCATTTACTTCATCAGCTTCACAGAGTCATAAAATGGAATTCTCTCCCTTGAGGTAAAATGACTTTGAGAAGAAGGGGAGAGGCAGAGTTTAAAGTTAAGGAGCAAAAGGGGCATTTCAACAATGGATGCACTTAAACTGGGAAAACTAGAAACTAGAAAATTTGGTTGAGAGAGAGCAGACAGTGATAAGAAGTCTAAGATATATAGATCGATAGATTGTTTTATTTATATATCTATATAATGCTATATCTATGTCAATATGGATACATCTACACATATGTAGAGAAAAACAGTGAGAGACAGAGAGAGAGACAAGAAGAGAGACAGAGAGAGAGACAGAGACAGAGAGAGATTTCCATGTGGTAGCTAAAACTGGTAATGACCCCTTGAGAAGAGGCACCTAGATGGATGATACCAAGAGCAGGGAATATGCTATCATGAATGCTTGAATTCAAAGGGGAAAAAAAGTCCTATTCACCTGACAATGGTTAAGGTCCTATCTCTTCATTTAGAACTCTTACCTTAGAATATCTTACCTCTCTCCAGAGATAGGATCAGGGAGACCTCTGAAAGGCGACTTTCTTAAAGAAAATCTACTTATATTTCAGTAAAATACAGTAAATTCAGTCACTTTTAATTTGACCTACATCTTTTTTAACAGCTGAAGAAGTTGTATTACATTTGGACAAACAGATGCATTTGGAAAGTTAAGCTGATATCCATATCTATCCTAAACAGAAATCATCTCTTTTATAATGTATATGGTAGTCACACAATTTCAAAGGATTTTTCGTCTAATATTGGCAAAGTTTAGCCTTTCCTCAAAAGTTAAGCTTTTAAACTCTGCCAAAATTTGCATGTAGAAAAATCTTTGACTCAAAGTTTTTGAATGTGTGATGAAAACTACAAAACTAATGTAAGTTTTAAACAAGCAAATTAATTACATGTCTGTGAAACTGATTTATCAGATCCATTTGATGTGGGTTTTTTTGGAAATGTTACTTATTCAACTTATAAATTAATACTTCAAGTTGATTAAACACTTAATGTTCTTCTATGTGAAGAACACTATGATAAATATTCTAAGTTAAATAATAGGTCAAAAGATATTAAGGAAATTGTTTCATAGCAAGTATGTTTTAATTCTTCAATAAATAAAACCTTATTCAAAATCCAAAAATATTACTTTAAATAACATTAATTTGATGGTCAGTGAATTTTTGAAGTGATCTGGGTTCAACCTTGAGATTATTTTCCTCTAAATAATCTGTATAATATGTGTTTGTCCTCACCCAGAAAAACCCTGTGAATGTGTGAATTTGAAAAATTTCTAGTTTTGTCTCATGGTATTCAGTTCTCTTGCAAGAACTAGAAAAAATCAGCTACATAAAGTAAACCAAAAAGACTCATATCTGTAATGCCAATGTGATACTCATAGCAGCTGCTATGAATATGCATCTGTATTTCCAGAGTAGATTTGCAAAATATAATAAACTCTCTTCCTCAAAGGAAAAACCAAAATAATTATATAGAGCATCATTAACAGGATGATAGGAGTTTGGATTTAGTAAGGTACTCATCACCAATCTTTAGAGAGTCTACATCTTAAGTATTCTCACTCTTAGGTCTCTCAAAAAACAAGTTCCCCTAGGGAAAATTCTTCCATCCACTGATGCTCCTTCTCTCTCCTTAACATTCTATTTCAGTTAAAATTCCCCTGGGCATGCTCCTTCCACCCTTTTGCCATTGGCAAGCTCCTCCCACAATGGGCTTCATGTGACTCAGACTCCATGTGACTCAGGATGTATTATAGTTGTGAGCTGGGCCAGAACTCCAAGCAGGTCACATAGGCCTATTAATGGACTGAGGAAGATCTTCCTATTCTATTAGCATTACAATAATTGAACACAAAGTCAATGAAACTCCCTCTTTGTTCTTCCTCCTCAGGTGTTATGAGATTGGGTCTGTGGGTCTTGAGACCACCATCACACTTAAACGAGGCTCAGGCTTACAGAATCTATGCATAGAAACTATTGTTATAAGATTAGCCCCATTGTTCTTGAAATCATCATTACAATTTCCAATTAGAGAAGCTACAAGATTATAAAATATACTGATGAAATAGTACTGACCATAAAAATTTTTCAATGGATAAGAATATCTGTGAACCACAAATAATATTTTGCCTACAGTCAGTTTGCTTTTTTGTCCTTCTTCCCAATAACAAAGCCCTAGAATATTAATTTGTCCGGACAATTGATAAGCAACTCAGTCAGCTCCTCCAGTATCAGGGTGGAAGAATTCAATTCTCACAACAACACTTTGGAGGACATCCTACCCTTTATCAGGATCACACCTTCCTATTAGAGCCCCATTTTCCTGTTGTGTGTTTCTGTGCTCTCCAAAGTAACACCACTCTTTCATTAGATGTACTTTATGTTAGTGTATATGTCCGAGTTGTATGTTGAGTCCTCTTTTTTCTCTTTTCCATTTTCCCTTTTCCCTATTGCTTCTGATTATCTTTTGCCTATTCCTATTGGCATAAATATCATTCTAAGCACACAATACACTAAGGGATTTGTTTGCCACAATGTCTCTGGATGGTCCACAGGCATTTTCTTAGATGTAAACTAAGTATGGAGAGAAGGACTTAATATATTGATAGTTACATCTACACTGTGGGAGTTAAAAACTATGATACCACCTTTAAAAAGAGATGAATTCATATGACAAAAAACATCCAAAAAACCAATGAGGAGAAGAATGCTTTAAAAAATAGAATGAGCCACATGTAAAAGGAGGTTTAAAAGCTCACTGAAGAAAAAGGTTTTTTAAAACTTAGAATGGAGCAAATGGAAGCTAACCACTTTATGAGAAAGCAAGAAATTACAAAACAAAAAGAATGAAAAAAATAGAAGACAATGTGAAATATCTCATTGGAAAAACAACTGGCCTGAAAAAAAAATCTAGGAGAGACAATTTCAAAATTATGGAGCTACCTGAAAGCCATGATAGAAAAAGAGCCTTGGCATCATCTTTTATGAAACTATTGAGAAAATCTGTCATGATATTCCAGAACCAGAGGGTAAAACAAATATTGAAGGAATCTACTGATCACCTCATGAAATTGATCTGAAAAGAAAAACTCCTAGGAATATTGTAGTCATATTCCAGAGTTCCCAGATGAAGGAGAAAATATTCTAAGCAGCTAGAAAGAAACAATTCAAGTGTTGCAGAAATACAATCAGGATAGCACAAGATCTAGCCATTCAACATTGAGGGATTGAAGTGTTGGGAATACAATATTCCAGAAGTCAAAGGAACTAGAATTAAAACCAAGAGTCACCTACCCAGCAAAAGTGAGTATAATATTTCAGGGGAAAAATGGTCATTCAATGAAATAGAGAACTTCCAAGCATTCATGATGAAAAGATCAGAGCTGTATAGAAAATTTGACTTTCAAACACAGGAATCAATACAAGCATAAAAAAGTAAACAGGAAAGAGAAATGATAAGGGACTTACTAAAGTTGAACATTTTACATTCTTACATGGAAAGATAATATCTGTAAATCTTGAAACTTTTCCCTGTATTTGTGTAATTGGAAGGATTATACATACATACATACATATATCTATACACACATACATACATATATGAATATATACATATATATACACACATACATACATATGTGTGTTTGTCCTTTGCTGAAGAAGACCATGCCATCAAAGAAACGATGACATGACTTGCACTTGACTTTGTTTTGAATGAGGAAGGGTTGTGCAGGTCACCAGCCTCAATTCTCCTGTGAAGCCATCTGAATCCAGTGACTAGATATTCATCAAGATGACTGAAGATGATCCAGGATGAGGCAATTGGGGTTAAGTGACTTGCTCAAGGTCTCATAACTAGTGAGTGTCAAAGTGTCTGAGGTGAGATTTGAACTCAGGTCCTCCTGACTCCTGAACTGGTGCTCTATCCACTGTACCACCTAGCTGCCCCATACATACATATATACATACATATATGTATGTGTACAGAGGGCACAGGTTGAGTTGAATAGTAAGGGATGATATCTAAAATAACAAAATTAATACGTGAGAGAAGCATATATTGAAAGGAGAAAGGAAGAAATAGGATGGGACAAATTATCTCTCATAAAATAGGCAAGAAAAAGTTTTTTCAATGGAGGGCAAAAGAGGGGACATCAGAGGGAAAAAATGAAGCTTACTCTCATCACATTTGGCTTAAGGAGAAAATAACATGCATACTCAATTTAGTATGAGTATCTATCTTATATTATAGGAAAGTAGGGGAGAAGTGGAAAAGTGGGGTGGGGGATGATAGAAGGGAGGACAAGTGGGAGGAGAGAGTAATAAGAAGTAGTCACTTTAGGGGAGGGACAAGGTCTAAAGAGAGAATAAAATAAATAAGGGGCAGGATAGGATGGAGTGAAATATAATTAGTCTTTCAGAGCATGACTATCATGGAAGTCTTCAGCAATACTATACATATTGAATTACTTGCCTTCTCAGTGGGGATGGGTAGGAATGGAGGAAGGGAGAGAAGTCGGAATTCAAAGAATTAAGAACGAATGTTGAGAATTGTTTTTGCATGCAACTGGAAAATAAGAAATACAGGTAATGGGGTATAGAACTCTATCTTGCCCTACCAGAAAAGAGAGAAGATGGGGACAAGGGAAGGGAGAGGTATGATACAATGAGAGCAGAATGGGGGAAGGGGTAATCAGAATGCAAAATGTTATGGGGTGGGGGGAAGGGAGAGATGGGGAGAAGGAAACTTAGAAAGGACACATTTCTTGCCCTCTAGGATTTTAAAAGTAATTAGGTTTATGAGGGGACAAGGGAAGATAATATGCATACAAATAATTATGATGTAAGGTAGAATATGAGAGTGGCAAAAAAGGAAGAACAAATGTCTCAGGAAAATTTATTCAGAGAATACTTTAAACTGGGAAGAATTAAGGAAGGCTATAGAGGAAATAGTTTTTAAGACAGTTCTCTGACTCCTAATTCACAATGTTCCTAAGGCAGAGTTATATGCTATTTTACCTATCTCTAAGCACATTCCATAATTTTTATTTATTTTTAATATTCAAAATTGCTTGCCACCTTAGGAGACAAGATACAGTGATAACTTTATCTGGCTGAAGGGGAAAAAGGAGAAGGTATGTAGGAGACAGTGTTGGCTTAGAAGTCTAAATTTATCAGAAATACTTGGGTTCAAATTCTTATTTCTGAAGCTTCCTAACTAGCTATATTACTTTGGACTGACAAATGATAAATTTTTATTAAGGATCCATTATGCATCAACTAATATGCTAAAGAACAGATGGGCATGAAATTCAATCTCTTTGAGTCTCACTTTCCTCAAATGCATCATGAGAGAGACTATATTATCTTAAAGGTTCTTTCCATTTCTAAATCTATGATTTAGATTGCAGTCTAAATTTTATGATTAAATGAGATCTGATGACTACTGCCTGACACCAACTTGATATTCACAGCAACTCCTGCAGCCTATGATGAAATTTTGAATCACAAAATACAACACACTCTCCACACCACATGGAAGACAGAATCAAAACATTTATTCAAACACTGGATGTCCATCAAAATATGTACACAATAACAATGCAGAGAACAACACAATCCCCAAGCCTTCCCCCTGCTAGGTTTCCCACAAACTAGCTCCATTTAACAAATATCAAGCAGGCTTCCTTGAAGAAGATCACAAAGAAGTTCTTTCATTCATGCTAGCCAGCTGCCTGTTTGCCTGCTTCCTTCCTAGCTCTGACTGCTCTCATGACCAAGTTTCCTCTCAGCTCTGCTCTAGTGCCTCCTTTTCTCTGTTCCATCCTTCCTGTTCCACATGTTTGGCAAACTCCTTCCAGCACAAGCTCCATGTGACTCAGACCTCCATGTGACCCAGGCAGGTCACATGGACCTATTAATGAATGGGAAATATCTTCACTTTTAAATTACTCTTACATATCGTAGCTTTATATTTATGATTCTAGTGTTTGAAATAAGGGACTAAGTAATGTGGTTATAACTAGCAAATGACAGTCATTTTTAATTAACTGTCCAAGAAAATCTCCTCTCCCACATTTTTTTTTTGAAGAGGTAGGATATTATTATGAGTGGGGCAATGCATAAAATGCTAAAATTTTTGATGTGTCAATAAATTTTACTGAACTGCTTTCTACTTCTATCCCTTGTCTCCTTCTATCCCTTCCATATAATAAAGGGTGACTCTCTGGGAGAGGACGATGCATTGTGGAATGTAAGTAATATAATAAGCAAAATATCGCAATAGAATTTACTTTAAAAGTGAAAATTACCCTGTTAGGCCAATAACTCTAAGCTTTCCAAAATGAGGAAAAATAGTGGTCTTTTCCAAAGTGATATCTATGCCTCTTTCCTAGCCCCTAAGTCAGATGATCAAAGCTAAGTAATTTCTGTATAAGCCATTTTCTTTACATTAAAAAAAAATGTTAATTTAGAAAAGTTATCATGCATGGTTAATGTTTACCCCTTTTCTCGTTGTTTTCCTTGTTGTCTAGTTATTTTCCATCATGTCTGATGATTTGAGACTCCTGTTGGGCGTTTCTTGGCAAAGATATTGGAGTGGTTTGCCATTTTCTTCTCCAGATGATTTTACAGATGAGAATATTGAGGCAAACAGGGCTAAAGGGACTTGTCTAGGATCACAGAAATAGTGTCTGAGAACACATTTGAATTAAGATCTTCTTGACTCTAAGTCCAGAACTCTATTCACTCTGAGAAACCTAGCTGCCACCTTTAACCCTAGGAAACTTCAAATCTTAATATCTTTATAGAATACATGTTTCCATGTATCTATGCAATTTTTTTAGTGCTGGATATCAGATTTAGTTATGTGGAGTTTTGAGATCCGAAGTATATGGGCAAATTCACTCTAGATAGGTTAAGAAAATTGCTCAAGGTAATACAAGTATATTTAAGAATAGAACATAGTTCCCTTGATCTTCCTACTCTTCCTTTAAACCCCAGGTTATGCTTCTTTTCTTAGAACTAGTTGGCAGAGCCACAAGTTCATAAAGAGAGAAGCATATGTGAAGTTGGCTAAGCCTGAGGGAAGAAACTTCTGGCAGCTGAGAAAAAGGAAGAAGATAGAGGGACTAAACCAGCTGTTCTACTTTTCCTCTAACATGGACCCTTAGGGAAACACATCTAGTCTCATTGAGCTATTGCAGTGTTCCTTCCAGCCCAGCTTTGCTGGCTATGGTAGTTCCTATTTAGGAAAAGTTCTTTTAGAACAGATAAAATTGTTGGCAGGAATGAATAGAAAAGAACAGTGCCTCTTTGTCGGATTGATGAGACAAAGCTTGGCTTTGTGCAAAGAGTACTCAGTTCCCATTTTAGGGGGTCTGGTTTTGATATTCTGCCCCCAGAGTTAATTAGCTCAATTATGATAAGCAAATTAAAATTTCTTAGCCTCAGTTTTCTCATTTTAACAATGGGGATAATAATACATTACCTACTTCACAATGTGGTTGTGAGAAAATTGTGTTGTAAACCTTTTACTGTTAGTAGCATTTTATATTGGTAATCCTAGGCATTTGCACAGAGCCTGACACATATTAAGTGTCTAGTAAATGCATATTAGCTGTCTGAGTGCTTTATATAAGTTGAAATTTCAACTACTCTGGGTGTCTGCGGGTTGGAAACTCTAAGGAAGCAAGATTTTCTGTTGACAAAGCAGATCAACTTGTCCATACTCCGACAACAAATTTAATGCAAATGTGTGTAAAGAGAAGGAGTCCTATAGGAAGGCAAGTATCCCTGGTGAGCTTGAAAGAATACTTCAATGAAAGGACTAATTTCTGGGTTCAATTAAGACAATTTGATACAGAAGCTTGGACAAGTCATTTGAAACCTTTAGTAAAATTAGCCAATTGGACTAGCTGTTCAGATTCTGATTCTTTTAGATTCTGACATTATGAGAGATTGAATTTATCATACCAAAGATAAGACTGTACAGCATCAAATGGATGTTATTTGCTCAGTTCAATATTAGGTATTAAATAATGAATTTTCTCTATTCTATCTCATACAGAAACGGCTATATTTAGAAAAATGGTTCATGGTATGGATTTCTTCTTTATTGAACATAACAGTCCTTGAGGTTAGGGATTATATATTCATATTTATCATTTGTCATAATCTCACCTGCATGTCATATGAATATTTCATTTAAAATCATAACTATTATATTTTAATAATGTTAATAGTGATAATATAATTTAATTTGTTTGCCCAGGGATACATTTCATTAGACATTTATTCATAGCCTTAAAATTTGTGTTTTCTGGATTCGTATGGAAAAGTACCTAATTTGTTTGCCAAATGGTTAAAAAGAATGCAAAGGGATTAAACTAGACCATTTCTTAGCAGATCAATTGATATTTATTTGGAAAGTAAAATTTGGAAAGTAAAATTTATTTGCAAAATAGAAACTTCAGGGCCAGATAACATGAATAATATCAAATGATCACAAGATGAATCATATCATACACTTGACAAAGGAACGTGATTCAGCATTTTATCTCAACTAAATTTAATAAAGTTCTTCTCATGACTTAGTAATTTTTTTTTATCTTGGCATTAATGAGAAATTATTTGGCAGAGTGGATAGAATTCTGGATAGAATCAGGAAGGCATCCTCATAAATTCAAATCCAGCCTTAGATACTTACGATCTGCATGACCGTGGGAAAGTCACTTATACTCTTTGCCTCAGTTCCTCATTTGTAAAATGAGTTTGAAAAGGAAATGGCAAAACACTTCAGCTTCGTTGCCAAGCAAATCCACAAAAAGTGGTCATAAGGAGTTGACACAACTGAACAACAACCATAAGAAGTTTTCAGTTAACTGGAAATATTTGTCAGATATCTATGTATCTATAAACAATCAACCAGGAAGAATAATATTTTTAAAATCATAATTTTGCTTGTTTGCTGTCTATTCTGTCATTCTCTTTTAATGATGGAAAAGATTGAAATGACAAGAAAAAAACTTGATATTCTTGTTTTTTAAGGCACCATCTATTATATATCATTTTCATGTTATCATGTTGAATTCTAATTGTTTACAAAGTAGATTTAATTCTATAGTATAAATGGAAACTTTCAGTTATTTTAATATAGGAAAAGTGGTATCTGTTTGTGTGGCCTATTCTGGATTTCCTTTAAGAAAGTGGGGAGCCTGTTCTTGAAATTTTCATAAATTTGGAATTTTTGGACACATGAAACAAAAGACTGAGCCCATGGCAATTCCATATTAGAGTTTGGTGCAGTCTTCCTTTATTGAAAGACCATTCTTGAACTTACATATGTCCAGTTCTGGTGAATGAAGGTAGAGAGGGGTAACATTTTACCTGAATTAGTACTATTTTAACCTTAGGATGTCTATCCTTTGGCATCAGAAAAGTTTTTCTTTATTCTTTTTATTGCATTGCACTTTATGGTCCACAAGTGCCTCATTGAATTCTAATCCAAGAACCTTAATCACTAGACCAATTTGTGTAAGCCATGGCTCAGAATATCAAAAGTGTCGCAAAACCAGAATACCATATCTCCCAATCATTCTGAGTAAATAGGAATATGTGGTATAGCATATATTTCACATTTTACCTAAATATATCTTGTACTGTTAAAAAACTATTTCTCCATGCATATATAACTTCTATTTTTATCTCCTATGGATTATTAACTTTTTATTGCTGTTTTTACAGTTGGAGATTAGTAGGAGTTTCTTTTAGACAATATGCTTTGTCAAATATAACAATGATGTTATGGCTTTACTAGGGAGTTCTGTTCATTGAAGTATTCTAGATTATATCTCTAAAAGAAATTGTTTACCCATGCAAGAAAAGATAACATTTTGAGAGCTTAGAAAATATGCCTACTTGTCAAGATACATACCCACATACTGACATTAATATGTGCCCCAGGAAAAAAGAATTAACCTAATAGTTCCCTGGTTTCAGGTATGTTAATTTACATGACCTAGGAAAAGAACTTTGCATCCAGATAATACTTGATTCCTCTGACACAAAGATTTAGTGGAAATAATAATGACACATATTTCACATCTATAGCCTCTTGTCATAATATTACTAAGATGTGAAAAGTGACAATAGAGATATATTTAAGATGAATTATTGTCTCCTTCCAGTTATAATTTACAAGAAAAGCATGTAGCTCCAAATTGCATCCTAATAACTAAAAAAAATCACTAGAAATAGTTTCCACCACTTTGCCTCAGGTAGAAGGAGTGAACAAATTGCTTTCTAGGGATGAAAAACTCTTAAATTGATGGCTTTATCTTTCTAATAGAAGATCTAAATTCTTGATGCTTAAAGCTATAACCCTGCTAATATTATTGCTATTTGGCTTTAAACTTTTCAGTAACTCCCTCCTTAAGATCTCTTTTCTAGTTCCAGAGGTGTAAAGTCCTTTTGAAGTGAGATTCCTCTATCTCCTGCCTTTATGAGCACACTTTTGAAACAGATTTTTTTCTAACATTTCTACCATCAGTTAATTAATTTTCAATTTAATTCAACAAAATGTTATAAAAATGATCACTTTCTGTCCATTCTGTATGGAGGAGAAAAGTTGTACTTTCAATTAAGTGTACACTTTCCCTAGAGTCAAAAACAAATTGTTTCTTTTTGTGATTTTGACAGTATTGCAAAGTGTTCATGTGTCCATAAGCTGTTGTTGTTAAACTTATTTTTTTTTACTTTATTCAGTATTTCATTTCCCCTCAATATGAGCACAAGCAAGATGAGATTTTTGTTGTTTTGTTTTGTTTTGTTTTTTGGGAGTGCATTTCCCAGGCTCATGATAAATTGTAAACTTCTGAAGGATTAAATTCTTTGAAACCTGGTAACTCACAGCTGTAACACATCAGGTGCTGAGTTTCATCACTGTTCGGGTAAGCTCTCATGGCTTTCTCTGCTAAGTCAATCAGGTGATAATTTTCTGAGCTACACAAGTGGGCTGTCATGCCTTTCTGTGCTGAGTCAATTAGGTGCTGGCAAAAATTGCATATGCATAGCACTGAGAAAATGAGTGAGCAGAAAATGAGCATGGAGCATTTAGAAAACTAGCAGCAGAAGCAGAAGCAGTAGCTTTGGCAGTGACTTGCTCCACAGGAGGAACTTGCAGGAACTCATAATTTACTTAGAGAAGTGGAGACCTCTGAGAGTGAAGCAGAGACATCTGATGAGAAAGAGGAGACCTCTGGTAGCAAAGTAGAGATCCCTGATAGATCAAGAGTGAATATGTGTTATCAGCCTTTCTGTTGGCAGGATCTATGCAGTCTAACGCAAAGTATGGGGTGTAGTGAGACTGGGATAGCTGTCCATTGTTTCCCAGTTATTGTTTTACTTTTTGTAGCTAAAACTCTATACAGATAACAAAGGAACCAGTGAGAAGTTTCTTTTGAACTTCTCAAAGCCAAGGCTATGACCATAGGCAGAGATTAAGAGGAGTAACCCCAGACAAATTGGACCCTAAGGGTGAGGGCCCTAGAAGAGAGCTTTGTCAAGAGCCCCTCAGGACTTGGAAACTGGGGCTGGAGCAGTGTCAGAACTTGGACTCTTTGGCTCATTCTAGTATGTGTGCCCCTGAGAATGCCAGTTAAGAGCTTACAGTGGCAGTGTGGAAAGGACACACCCCCAAGAAGACTTTTAGAATTTGAACACTTTCTATTTTGATTGAAAGGTTTGTTAACCTACTGTGACCTAGGGGTGGAATGTGTTTGTGTACTCTCTACTACACCTGGGTAGGGAATACTCTGGCTTGGGATCTCCTGACTGTATAAACAAGTATTTTGGCACTATGTTATGTTATATACTATTGTAAATACTTTTGTGTCTGTTTCAGGTCATGGAACCACCTTCTTGAAAAAAAGTTTAATTTTGAGTAAATAGAGTGCTATTTATATTATGTGATTTGAGCCTCTGTCTCTCTGTCTCTGTCTCTGTCTGTCTGTCTCTCTTTGTCTCTGTCTCTGTCTGTCTCTGTTTCTGTCTGTCTCTGTCTCTCTCTCCCTCTCTGTCTCTCTCTCCCTCTCTCTCTCTCTCTCTCTCTCTCTCTCTCTCTCTCTCTATATATATATATATATATATATATATATATACCTATATGTGTGTATATTTGCAGCAGCTATTCTTGTATCTCATTGTGGTTACACAGAATTACATAGAAAAATAATTTTTAATATTTGTTTTTAAAATTTTGATTTCCAATTTTTCCCTCCCTCCCCACTTCCCTCATCAAGAAGGCCAACAATTTGATATAGTTATACATATATATGTATATGTAACTTGACATAGGTTATACATGTATGTATGTATGTGTGTGTAATATTTACAGCAGCTTTTTATGTGGTGGCAAAGAATTGTAAATTGAAGTGGTGCCTGTCCATATGGGAATGACTGAAGAATTGTGGTATGTAACTGTGAAGTAATAAAATTGTGCTATAAGAAATGATGAGCAAGGTACTCTCAGATAAAAACCTGAACTGATGCAAAGTGAATAAGTAGAACCAGGAGAATATTATATGCAATAATTTTATGTTATAAACAATATTGTAAACTAATAAACAGTAAATATCTTAGCTATTCTCAGCAATGCAATGATCCAAAACAATTAAGAAGGACTTATGATGAAAAATGCTATCCATTGCCAGATAAAGAACTTATGGAGTCTAAAATCAGATTGAAATAGAGTTTTATTTTTACTTTTAGCTCTCCCGTTTCCCTCTCCATCCTAAATAGTTTTCACTTTTCCCCACCACCTCCTGCAGCCTTCCCTTCCTTCTTCTAGCCCTGGTCCCTTTTATTCCCATTCGCCCTTACTGCTTCTTCTCTCCCTTTTAGCTTCCCCTCCCCTTTCTTCCCCCTTCCCCTCCTATTGCCTACAGAGCTAGTTAGAATTATATACTTAAATTTATTGTTCCCTCCTTGAACCAAATCAAACAATTGAACCTCTCAAACAATTCTCATCTCCCTGTCCTCTCTCCCTCTACTATAAATTTGTACTTCTTCCTGTGAGGCAATTCACCATTTTCTGCTTCCTCCTTTTCACACTTCCTGTTACAATCCCTTTGCATGCTTAAATCATATTGTAACATAACATCATTTACTTGATACCGGTTCCCTCTATGTATAACCCATTTATGTTTCATAATAGATGTACAATTCTCAAGATTAACAGGTATCATATTCCCTTATAGGGACATAAACAGTTTGCCCAAATTGAGTAACAAGTTTTTTTGGTTTTACCCCCCCATTTATCTTTTTATGCCTCTCTTGAGACCTGCATTTAAAGATCCAATTTTCTATTAAGTTTTGGCGTTTTTATCAGGAAGGTTTGGAAATCCCTTACTTTCTTGAATGAACAATTGTTATGCTAAACTTTGCTGGGTAGTTGATCCTTGGTTGTAGTCCCAGCTCTTTGGCTTACTTAATATTAGATTCCAATTCCTTTGATCTTTTAATGTAGAAGCTGCAAGGTCTTGGGTGATCCTGACTGTAGCTTGTCAATACTTGAATGGTTTCTTTCTGGCTGCCTGTATTATTTTCTCCCTCACTTGATAGTTCTAGAATTTGGCAAGGATGTTTCTTGGGGTTTTGAGTTTGGAATCTCTTTTGGGAGGTGACCAGTGGATTCTTTTGATGACTATTTTGCCCTCTGTATCCAGCCTTTCTGGGACATTTCCCTTGATGATTTCCTGGAAGGTATTTTCCAGACTCTTTTTTTTTTGTCATGGTTTTCTGGCAGGCCAATAATTCTTAAATTCTCTCTCCTCAATCTATTTTCCAGGTCAGTTGTTTTTCCAGTTAGATATTTTACATTTTCTTCTATTTTTTCATTCTTTAGATTTTGTTTGACTGATTCTTGCTGTCGCATAGAGTCATTAGTTTCTACTTGTCCAATTCTCATTTTTATCAAATTGTTTTCTTCAGTTAACTTTTGCATCTCCTTTTCCATCTATCCAATTGTTTCTTTTAAAGAGTTATTTTCTCCAGTTAATTTTTGTACTTCCTTTTCCACTTGTCCAATTTTCCCCATCAGGTTTTGTGTTTCCATTTCAATTTTCCTTTTTAAAGAGGTGTTCTCTTCAAGTGAATTATTTTTTCATACTTTTAAAATCATTGGTCAGTTTTCCTGTTTCCTTGTTCAGCTGTTCCACATGAGCCGTTTGTACATGCGAGGTCCCTTCTGAAGTTTCAGATGGAAGTACAGTCTCACTACTGCCCTTTTTGGTATTTGTGTTTTGGTCTTTGTCCCCATAGAACAATTCTATGCTTTTTTTCACTCTTGTTTTGCTTTTTCTTGTTCATGATGGTGATTGTGTCTTTTGCTTCTGGTTTTTTCAGTTAGAAACTGCAGAACTTGGTTTTGAGCTGACTTATGTGAAAATGCTAAGAGCAGGTGTCTTTTTAACTTTTTGTTTTGTGTTTCCCCTATCAGCCTGGAGTTAGCTTGTTAAGTGTGGGGAAAGGGTGGACTGGTCATGGGAGATCTCCTCAGCTGAACTGAGTCAAAGGCAAGCTCAGGGGATGGTGATCCCAGCTGCCCTATTGTCTTCCCATTTTCCCTGGAATGCTGAGGCATGCTTAGTTCCTAGTGTGAGTTTTCCACCCCTCCTGGGGCTCTTCTCCTGGCACTGAGGCTTGCCTAGGTCCTACTGTGAGTTTCTACCACCCTGGGTTCCCTCCCTTTCTGGTTCGCCTCTGCCACAGTAGGAGAAATCCTCCTTAGCTATTTTCCTAGCCTCAAGTGTTATGAGGCTATTTGCCCCCTCTGTTGTTCCCACTGTTTCTTCTGGGGATACACACACACACACACACACACACACACACACACACACACACACACATATATATATATAATGGTTCTTTTGAGGTCATCAAGGCAGGGAGGAGAGAGCATTTGCTGATTACTCTGCCATGCGGGCTCCCAGAGGTTCAAACAGGTGACTTATAGATGTTTAATATGCGGGCTGAAAGTCTCAGGAGCTGCTGCAGCTGACATGTGGGCTCAGCAGCTGTCACTAGCTCAACTCTGTTGGTCTCTCACCCTGGGCTGCCACTCTGCTGGTTCTGCCTGCTGTTGTCTCAGCATACCCAGGGCCCTCCCTCTCCGCTGCACTGGATGTGCTGCACTGTGTGCTCTGGGCTTAACCCCATGGAACAGATTCTTCCCATGGACCTTCCAGCCTGTCCAGGTCTGGGAATCTGCCACAGTCTGTCTACTACTGGATTTCGCACCTCCAAAATTTGGTCAGATTCTCATTTTAGAGGTATCTGAAGGAGCTTCTCTTAGAGCTTAGGTCAGTTGTTGCTCTCCCACGGCCATCTTTGCCCTGCCCCCCCTAAAGTTTTTTTTTCAAAATACCACACCACCCACCCTTAGGTCACAGTAACAACAATCTTCTTAATCAATACACAGTGTTCAAGTAAAATCCTCTCTCGTCTTGACTAGAGGCTGACTTCTAAACCCCATGGCTCCTCCTCTGTGGGCTCCTCCTCCATGGTCTGACCCCTCCCAGCTCTTGCCTAAGTTCACACACAGGCTGCCCTCTGCTCCCGCTCCTTGTCTCAGCTCACATGGACTCTTCCACTTCAAACTCTTTCCTTTTTCTAGGAGAACAAAGCTTAAAAGGGCCATAATAATATTTTTACACTTTACCAGTGCCGTCATCTCAATTCTTTCATAAAAACCAACAGAAAGGACTTCTGTCTGAGCAATCAGTGCAGATCAATAAAAAGGACTTATGTTTGAGAAATTAACACAGATCAAAGACAGGGATTCAACATCACACACATTGTTTCTGTTAGGCCTCCCCACAAGCGAACTTCTGTCTCAGCTTTCCTTCTGTCTTTTCTCCCCCAACTTTGCTTTTGATAGCTCTCTCTACTGTAGGTGTATGACATATGCTTGTATATGCATATATACATGCATATATGTATGTGTGTGCATATGTGTATATATGTATGTATATATGTCTGTGCATATATGCATGCACACACATATATGTATATGTGTATTGCAGTGTACACACAATATACATATGTGTATAGTGTATATGCATGCACACATATATATGTTCATATGTGTATATATGTACATATGTTCATATATGTACTGTTTCTAATCAGGCTCTTGATTGATTCAAAGGCAAAGGCAAAAACTCAGTCAAAAGCATTTGATTGACTCAAACTTAAAACAGCAAAAGATCCTACTTTGCTAGCTGTTACAAGGTATTGAAAATTTCAAGGAGCAAATTTCTGATGGAATTATTTTTGCTCGTAGCACTTTAAAGAAATAAAATCAGTTGTAGGCAATTTTAGGTATTCTATTTCATGGAACTCATTAAGAAAATGATTTTTTAAAATCAATTTCAGTTCTCTCTCTTTTTTATTTCGTTTCAGTTTTGATTGATTCATCCTTGGCTAATATAAACAGTTTTCCTTATATTTATTAAGGTAGATGTGTAGTTTTGTGTTTGGGGGGATGCAAAGTAAAAGTGATATTTGCTCTCAAGTTGACACTTGCCCTACACATATCTCCATTAGATTATTATTTTTTAAAAATAGTTTTTACATTTAAATATTTTTTTTTTAGAAAAAGAGGACAGAAATTACTTCTCAGTGATCCAAAGTGTTTTATTTTCTTTTATCATTTAAATGAGAACATTTAGACCATAAAGTGAGTATTGAATGTGAACATAATACTTATCTTCTACGATTTTAGAGAGTCTCATGTGGAAGAAAGAAAAAAAGTTGCTGCTTTATTTAGATATAGGAGATCAAACCAGGAGCAGTAGATAGAAGTTTTACAGAAGCATATTATGCTGAATATCATGAGAAATTCATGAAACACCTTCCTAACAATTAAGATCATGAAAAATATGTTGCCTGTAATGGTTAATGTATCTGGTCTTAAAAAATCATCCTAGATGTCTGTTACGTATGTTGGGGGATGGTTTTATATTAGGCATAATTTAGTTTAGATGACTTGTGTGGCCCCTCCCACTTCTGATATCATGTTATGAAGCAAAATTTTTGTTTCTTCAATGATGACAACCTCTGGGATAATTCTTATGAAGGGGAGAACAATCATTTAATTATAATCATTTGTTTTAGATATTATGTTATCACATTTAATCATCTCAACAACCCAGATGTTTTTATGATCCCTATTTTACAGCTGAGGAAAGTAAAATAAATAGTGATTAAGTGATTGGTTCAAATTCACTTATCTAGTAAGGGTCTGAGGCCATTTTTGAGTTCAGGTTTTTCTTCTTCCAAGACTAGCATCTTATCAAATGTGACATCTAGCTTCCTATCATATAACAGCTTATAAATGTACACATTACTTAACAAATACAAACATACAATAATGCCTATAGATGTATATATACACATCTATACATATGTACATATAGATATGTTTATATATACATATGTGTGCATACTTATATATGAGATGTGCTAAAAGATTGAGTTAACCCTTGAACTTTTAAACGAAAATGAGTAGCTTACTTACAAAAAAGTCATCTTTGAGACAGTCATGGATTCTTGATGTAAAAAAAAAAAAGATACAAAAACTTTTGAACTGTATGAATTAAACCACTGAAAGTTTCTATCAATATTACTCATGCTAGACCTTCACATAGCTACAACCAATGGAACTGATACAGGAAAATTGATGTCAGAATGGGTGGTAGCAACAGTACCCTATTCCCTTTTCCAGATGAAAGGCTAATTTTCCTTAAAACATATCTAAATCATCCTAAAATCTTAATTTGATTTGTAGACTAAAGCTAACTCTGTTGATACCACTTTCTAATCTCCTCATAACAAAACATCTGTGAAGACCTCCAGAGAATTTCTCTGATGATTGAATGACCGCAGTGGTCATCTCAGACAAGGGAATTTTGTTCAGCTGAATCATGTTGAGATGACCTCTGTGTTTCCTTGGGGAATATTCTCCCCCTATGGCTAAGTAAATCTTATTTATCTAACTGCTTAATGACCTAAAACTTTCTCATTCTGTTCTGATATTGAACTTAAATTACAAGGATACTAGTCAGACTTAGGTATGTCTCATCTGTGAAGATGAAAAAGTTTGAAAGACATAGTTTCTTGGTAATTAATCATTTAAAAAAAATAATGCTAGCATATTATTCATAAGAGGATATTCATTTTGTTGTCTCTCTTAGAATAAAAATAAATTATGGAACCTATTTAACGTTTATATTTTGTTGGATGTATGGGTGTTCCTGAGGGTGGAAGTCAACTCTGACTGGTTAACAATTAAGGAGAGATGAATATTATAATTAGAGATGAGCCTATTCCAATGAGGGATTGGAGAGACATAACTTTGATCATGTCATTTACTTCCAGATCACTCCCAGCCTTAGGCAATTTAGTCAAAAGATTCATTACCACCAAATCCTGAGTAGTGCACAATAAGCATCCCAACCTGAGTGGGGTCTGAGCAAGACTGAGGGGAAATCCAACCCAATCTCATCATCAGCGATGTACTTCAGAAACTGAACAACCTAAAAACTTCTGAAAAATTCCTAGTTCAAATTCAATAATTGAAACCCCAATTTCCCTCACATGACAGGCTGATTTGGCAAAGTTTTTCTTATATTTATGTGGTTAGGGCATTATTGTCTAGTTTTCAGAATGGCAATGTGAAAGGAAATCATTAACATCATAAAAGACTAAATGCTCCATAATTACTCCTTTCCTGTTCATCTCACAAATCTCTGTTAAATTTGGAGGAGAATGGTTGGGGTAGTCCATTTGAATTTGGCTTGGGAGAATTGATCAGATCTGAGAAGTTGGGTGAACTGGAATGCTCATCATAGTCTTTTTTAAACACCTAGCTCTATCCAATACTCAATTCAGGTGTTGCCTTCTATATAAAGCTATTCCTGATCTCTCAGACTGCTAAGTGTATATAAATTTTCTGTGTGTGAAATTGTTAGTGCTGCCATGAACCAGAAACAGAACCAATATTCCCAAGCCAAAACTGTAACCTAAGACCAAGCTATGAATTCAGGAACCAACGAAGGCTTATGAGTTATATAGAAAGGGAGCCCCATCTACAGAACTGACAATTCTCCAAGTAACAAAAGCATAAAGCTTATATAGGTTTCAACTTAGTTACAAGGTGTATTGGGTATACAGTACCTTAAGATTGGACATGGCTGCTGCTGAGGGCTTGCAGGATAGTAATAGGAAGGTGTTATCCTATGATTGAAAAGGTATATTCCTGGGTGCTAGTAAGAGGAAATGCTTTTCTTCAGGCATACTGTCTCTTGTGATCTTGCCAAAATAAGATTGTCCTTGTTTCAGCAGTAAGGAAGGTCACAAACACAGTGGTGATTGCAAGACAACAAAAAATCAGGGGCAAAATAGAATAACTGAAGACAAAATGGCATTGCTTTAGTTTTCTCTGCTGATAAACACACAAAATTTTAACCATGTTTATATTTTTGTTTGTCTGTAGAATGTAAGTTCCTTGAGTGCAAGGACAATTATTATTTTTGTCTTGATATTTCCAGATCCTGGCACAATTACTTGTATGTAGGTAACATTTAATATAGGCCTGCACAAGTTGCTACCTCTTATGGTCACTTTGCAACATGCCAAAGGATTTTGGGGCTGTGAAAAATGTAGAGGAACATACTCTTTGCATGTAGAAGAAAGTCTTCAGCATGGTGCAAGCAGCCTGAGAACCATAAGTTATACATGGGACACTGATCGTACAGGCTTGATTTAATAAATGCTTGTTGAATTAAATTTAAAAAGGATCAAATAAGGAGATGTGCTTTGAGCATGTTACTCTGGATAAACCATATTATCTAAAAGGGTTAGCCTTAATTTTATCACTGGTAAAATCCTGAGTCTTGGAAGAAAGGAATTGGGAACATCAAAAAGCTTGTACTAAAGGCCAAGAATGTAGATGGTCATCTGTTAAAGTAAATACATATCTAAATGTAAATTTCATTGTCATCATATGTAAAATATTGAACAGTATATTAAATTTATTATGCAAAAGCATGAATGTATTAAGATCATATGGTTTTGAAAACATGAAATTCATAGCATGTGAATTTCCTCTAGCAATTCAGATCAAAATTCAATCTTTGGCTTAGTTCATAAATCCTAAGTAGTTGCCTGAGGCATATAAAGGTTAAGTAGTTTGTTTGGTCATACAACTAAAGTTAGGAGCCAATAGTCAATAAAAAATTTACTAAATGCTTACTAAATTCTAGGTACTTTGCCAATCTCCTAAGCACTGGTGATACAAATAAAAAAAGATGTAAGGAAATACAATCTCTGCCATCAAGGAAGCTCCTATCAAATGGGGGAAGAGAATACAAAAAGGAAGACATTTGCAATGTAGTGAAAAGGAGAGAGGAGGAAGATACTTGACAGTGGTATGGTGGAGCAGTCAAAAAAGTCCTAGGGTAGTGCATTCAGGTGAGAAATGAGAAGATACCTGAACTTAATTCCTTCCTTTTTTTTGTTTAAAGTAAGTTACTTGAAACTTAAATATTAAAACTTAAAGATATGGTAAGAAAAGGAAAAGAATCATTTAAATACTGAAACGAATCAAAACAAGAAAAGAAAGCATTGTTGTGGACAGGAGAAAGTAAAGGAAATTAAAAATGTAGAGCAATAAATTTCCACTTCAATAAATTTCAATTTCTGTAAAGTTTATATAATAAATACTACACATTGTGTTCAGAGCTGTACATCTTTTCTTTGCTTCCTTGTTAAGTTTTATTTTGTTTTCTGCTATGCAGTTTTTACTTTATTCCCTTTACGCACACCATAGGCTAAAATTAAATATGTATCTGTGAGTGTGTATATATGTATGTGTGTAAATTTGCATACATATATGTGTGTGGGTATGTGTATATGGATCAAATATATTTATGTATATATGTATGTACCTACATGTATATGTGCACCTATACATAGTCATGTGTGTGTTTGTGTACATGTACAAACATTTATGCACATATAGCCTTAGATATCTGTAATCATACTATTTATAGACATATACATTCCTGTGCATCTATATAAGATGGTAGCATACATCTTTGTCCTCTATCTTTCTGGGTGCAGATAATATCTTCCTTTATACACCCTATCAAGATTCCAACCTTATAAGGCCTAGTTAATTTAAATGTCTAAAACAATATTGATCAATATGGCTAATATATAGTGTAGTATCCCTATTTCTGTTTTGATTAGATCTATTTTAGTTTTAACCTTGTCTGAGATCATGATTACTACTCTTGCTATTTTCGCTAATAAATTCAACTTGTGATCTTTATTTTGTTTGTATGCTTTATTTCCTGTTCCTCCTGAATTTTCTACTTTACTTCTTTTTTATACCTTACCCTTCTATTATTTAACCTACCTTCCCTCCAGAGATCCCTCCGTTATCCTCCCCCCACCTTTTCCTCCTTTTCCCTTACCCTCTTGTGTGTATCTCAATTAGGAAGACATTTATAGCCTTCCACATATCTATATCTATATCTATCTATCCATCTATGCATACATACATATACACACATACGCATGCACGTACACACATATATGTATACGTGTGTGTACATGTATTATTACTATAATTAATGAGACTGGGATAAAGAAAGAATTATTTCTTTATCCCAGCCCCATTAATATGGGCACCATCTTATATACCTGTTACCTTATTCCCTCACCCTCTTATTTCTTTGTAAATTTAGAAGACGTTAATTACCTTCAGATTGTATGTATTGTTCTCTCTTTAACCAAATCTGGTGTAAGTAGAGTTCCTTCTAAAAACCCCTCCCTTATCGTCTCCCTCATTCCTATTCCCTTTGCCTCTCTTCTTTCTGAATTTGTTCCTACTTCAACACATGCCTGATGAGAGTAAGGTTCCAGAACTACCAGTCCTACTCCCCCATCCAATTCCTCTAAATCAATTCTTCATCTCACACTTCATTTGTATAAGATATTAACTCTTTTTTTTCACCTTTTCCTAGGTTGTATTACTTTTTAGAATAATATCATACTCAGGTCAATCCCAATCTTTCTTTCATTCTACCCAATCACTAACTATAGTCTTGGGACAGCTAGTTGGTGCAGTGGATACAACACCAGTACAGGAGTCACGTAGACCTGAGTTCAAATCTGGCCTGAAATACTTGACATGCACTGTCTAGTTTTGTGACCTTGGGCAAGTCACTTAACCCCAGTTGTCTCATCCTGGGTCACCTCCAGTCATCCTGCTGAACATCTGGGCACTGGAATCAGATGGCCTTGGAGAAGAAGTGAGGCTGGTGACCTGCAGAGCCCTCCTTCACTCAAAAAACAAAAACAAAACAAAAACAAAGTCAAATGCAAGTCATGTAACCATTTCTCTGATGGCATGGGTTTTTTCAGCAAGAAAGGATGAACACAATTACAATCTTATACATATAATTTATGTTTCTTCATATAAAAAGTAGACAGGCTGTATTGATTTCCTTGTAATTAGTCATTGATGTTTACCTTATATTTTTCCTGGGTCTTATATGTCAAATTTTCTATTAAGTTCAGAACTTTTTATAATAAAATCTTCAAATTCTGACAATAAATTGAATGTCCTTTTTTCCATTTAAAAAATTATGGCTGTCTTTGCTGGATGTGACATATTTGCTTGGAATTCCAGTTCTTTTGCTCTTTGATATGGAATGTTGCACGACCTGTTTTTCAAATTAATTAATTTTTAGTTTTCAATACTCATTTTCATAAGATTTTGAGGTCTAAAATTTCCCCCTGTCTTTCAACCTCATTCCTCAAGACAGCCTGTAATCTAATATAGGCTGTATAGGCTGTTTTTGTATGATTATATTATACATCTTTCCACATTAGCCAGATCTGTGGTTTTTTGATGTTGTCATTGCTATGTCTTGTATTATTTTAATCATGCCTCTGCCGTAATTCAATTTTTCTCTTGTTTCTTGTAATATTTTCTTCTTGAGCCTGGGATTTTGAAATTTAGCTATGATGTTCCTGTAGAGTTCCCTTGTAGGATATATTTTAGGTGATGATCAATGGATTTTTTTTTCTATTTCTACTTTTCTTGTTTGTTCTAATACTTCAGGATAATTTTCTTTAATTATTTCTTGTATTACTGTATGAACATTCTTTTCTTTTGATTTCAGCTTTAAGGTAGTCTGATTATTCTATGCTCCAGATCAGTAGTTTATCTTATCAGATGTTTTACATTCTCTTCTATTTTTGCATTCTTTATATTTCATTTTGTTATTTCTTGATCTCTTTTAATTTCACTGGCTTCCCCTTACCCAATTCTCATTTTCAAGCAATCATTTTCTTTATTAAGATTGTAGCTCTCCTTTTCAAACTGGTTGACTTTTTTTTTTCCTAATCTTTTTTTTTTTTCTTGGATTGTCCTCATTTTTTTTAAATTCCTCAATCTCTCTCATTTGATTTTTAAAGTTTTCTTTTTAAATTCTTCTATTAATTCTTTTTGGGCAGGTGATTATTTGATATTCCTCTTTGGGGTAAGAGAGGATTATTTTTGCTTAAGTATCCTCCTCTGAAGATGAACCTTGATCTTAACTTTCTATGGTAAAGTTCTTTCTCTTTGCCTGCTCATTTTTATTTACTTTTTATTTATAGCAACTTATTGTGATCACCTCTAGTCCTGGGGAATGGGCCACGGCGCCTCTAGCCTAAAATCCTCCTTCAGTTCTCCTCTCTGGCCTGTAACTAAATCCAAGAACTCTGCCTTCTTGTAAGTGGACACAGCCAGCAGCATGCCACTTCTTTACTCACTTAGTATGTGCTGGTTCATTCTCTATCAGGGAAATGTGTTAGCACAGCTTGACCTGGCATCCTTTATCAACAGAGGTTCTCTGGCAACTGCAGGGATATATTTGCAGATACCCCACTAAGGTGGATCAGTGTGAAGCTTTCCTTTAGATGTTATGTTTTGATGTTTTTTTTTTTCCATCCTGAAAGTAGTGCTTAGATTCATTTCAATGAGCAAATCACTTCCAGCCCCATGTCATAATTTCTCTCTCCATATAACTAACCTGAAGAAGTTGCCTTTATTTTGAAAAAATCTCTAAAATGCTTACTCTCTGAATAATAGCTGGATAATTCATTCTGGATAGGAATTTTATGTTTTCTTTCTCCTTATGGATGTTTAATATTTGAGTTTTCTTTCTCTTGAAATGTTTGGAAATTTTAGACTTTTCCCTCCTTACATTCTCCTATTCCTTTAGGGAAATTGGGGAGGCAACTAGGTGTCATAGTAGATAGAGTGCCAGGCCTGGAGTCAGGAAGAATCATCTTCCTTAATTTAAATCTGGTCTCAGACATTTCCTCGTTGTGTGACCCTGGCAAAGTCACTTAATCGTGTTTGTATCAGTTCCTCATCTGTAAAGTGAGGTAGAGAAAGAAATGGTAAACCACTCTGGTATCTTTGCCAAGAAATCCACAGATGGAGTCAAGAAGAGTCAAATATGATTGAACAACATTTACTTTCTTGCTGTTTCCTCTTTAATTGTGGTTCCCCCCAGTCAACCCCAGGCTGAATCTCAAAGCAGACTCAGCCTCCTCCAAAAGTGTACAATAGGAATTGGCCTCAATCTCTTCCCCAAGTGAATTCTGGGGGGACTGAATTCATCCTATTTGGATACTGGGTGCCTTGCTTCAGGCAAGCCTGGAAAATTCACATCCTACCTCAGCTTCCCCACATCCCTCAGTTTTCCAGCTGAAAAGTGCTGTAGTTTCAGTCAGAGCAAGATTTTTTCCTCTTGTTTTTTTCAAAAGCACTGAGAAGGTGATGGGAAATTTGGTAGAGTTGAATGTAGTTAAGCCTACCCATTGGCTAATTCAGGACAAAGTTTAGGCTGGGCTAAGGGATAAAGGATGGTAAATGCTTGAATTTGGGTGAAAAATTAACCTTCTCTGCAATTAATTCAACTGCTGTGCACCTTGTTAGTGTTCTTAGTGTCCCAAATCATGTGTCTGAAATTGCTTTATCTATTGGATATATTGCTATTTTGGAGAGGTTTCAGCGATCAGGAGTCATTCATTTTGTTGATCACTAGACGCTGAGCTTCATAGAATGTCTTGAAAGCATATTTTATTCTGTTCCTAGTCCTTGTTGTTGATCATTCACACATCCCATAGCCATTGACCTAGTAAGTGTCAAACAGTCCTAGTTTGTTTTAGAGTTTCCTTAGTCTGACTCATATACTTAAAGAAGACAAGAAGTAGGTAGTGGTGAGAGTTTACGTTGTTTTCTACGTTGGGTACTTTGACTATTCTTGGTAAAAAATGCAACCATTTTTTTCTTTTCCTTATGTTGTAGCTATTTGTAAAAAAAATCTTTTTCCTTTTATTTTTCTATGGAGAAATTATTAATTGTGTATTTCTTTTGGATGTATATTGTAGTTGTCTATAAAACAATCTGCTTGTGCATCTGAAGTTATGGGAAAAATGAAAGATGCACATTTAGTTTAATTTTTGTTAGTTTCTTGTTTATTTGGAATGTTTTTAAATATCAATTATTTACAGGAACACTTAATGAACTCCAATAGAAAAAAAGAAAATATGTACAAACAGCATGTTAGTGTGGTTATGGATACCGATGAACTGCATCTTTTAAAATAAAATAAGAAGTTATATAAACCGAGTGGACATAAGGGTAGATAAAATTCAAGGTCTCTATTTTTTAGGATAAACCAGGACCAGGTGCCATTAATCAAAAACAAGCCAACTGAACATTGTTTTCCTAGCAGTATGGTGCACTTGAGCAGGTGCTGATTTTCTTTTGCCAAATATGAGAAATAAAAAGACACAAGTGATTATAACCCTACCAGGACAGTTTCTAAATCTTCTACTAGTATGCCTAAAAAGGAAGGTATCATTTTTTTCCTATATGTTAGATATTTTATAGTGATATAACTAGTCTTTTATTTGGATTTAAAGTCACTTTTAATGTCAGCATTCAATATTAATTCAATAAGTAGATTAAACATATTATAAGTCTTAGCAATATTCTTTAGACATAGACAGTATGCCTTGACTGAGCAAGTCAAACTTTAGTAGCTGTAAGTACAACTCTTAGTACAACTAAGTTTTCTATTCTCACAATGATATGGCAATCATATCAAGAAATATTTATTAGAGATTTATTGCTATAGGAAAGTATTGTATTTCATTACTTTTGCTGTAAGAAATAAAAAGGAATATTTAGAATAGTTCTACTATCGGTGTCAATCCAACACAAATTTAGGTTATACTTTGCATGTATACCTGTATAAATATATATATGCGTATATAAACTCATAAGCATATATAAACATACACACATATATCTATCTACCTATCTATAGAGTAAATAGATTTTAAAGAAATAAGAAATGATAAAGGAATGCTGACAGCTTTTAAATTTATTGATGATATCCTTCAAAAGACAGATGTTGGAATTGGAAAGTAACATGTCAACTTTGAAGTTTTGCTGTAATATATGTTAAAAGCCATGGCATCATATCATACACATACACACTAACAAACACACACATTTTAGGTGGACTTATGTGTGTTAAATCTAGGAAACATCAAAAAAAATCAAGAATTTTTTTATCAATTGTGTATTTTTAAGGTGATCATTACCACTATGTATACTTACACGTTATTGATCAATACCCGAAATTATTTTTTCAAGTTAAATATCTGTCAGCACAATGTCAGCACAACTGAGCCTAAAACCAAACTCAAAGTGTGTGTGTGGAGGGAGAAAAGATGGGAGAGATTTATAACACAACAAATTCTGACCTGAATTTTCCTTTTGTTTTTGTATTGTTATAAGATACCTGTCCCAAGTCTTATTCCATTAATAATTTGCTTTAGCCATGAACAGTCACAATTGTAAATAATTTCAAATTTATAACTTAGCCATTCATTATGTATATTAAAAACTGTGGTTTTAGGTTGGTTTTACATTTTATTCAGGACTGTATAGTTAAAAATGTGGGGTTATGAAATAAAACCTTTTCCCTCAACTTTAGCTCTTAGAGAATATACAATTCATTTTTTTTCATTTTTAGCTACTATATTTTTCAATTAAATCCCAAGAAAACTGGTTTTGGTTTTTGTCTTGCCACTCAACTCTGATGACTCAGTAGGAATGAGGTTATTTTGCCCAGCTCTGCCTCACACAAATCCAATTCAAATACAAGTCAAGATTTCACTCTTACGATATTATTAGTCCTCTTTGAGAATTAAGGATCAACAATGATCAAAAACCATGTTTTTCAAAAAAAAAATTAACATACAATTGCTTTTCTCTAAGCTATGAAACAGTATGAACCATTTTTTTTGAGAACTGGAATGTATCTATATTAATAAGCTTCATCTATAAAAGTAAGGTTATAAAAACAATATTATTTTCAAATTTAGCAAGTTTTAAAAAATGAAACATTGGAGAACATAGGCTAATAATATTCTATAGTAAATCTCCAAATTGATACTTAGTAATATATTGAAAATTCATTTAAGTTCAAAGGAATATGTGTAAAAACTACTTTGAGCTTTCTTGTGACTATTGCAGATATTAATCTGTTCCTGAATTTCCTTTTATAAACTTTTGCTTCTCTGATCCATACATTAAGTCTTTTAAAAAAATTGAGACTTGGTAGACTAGGCAACAATTCAAATTCACACAGTTACAATTCAAGAAATCAGAATTTTAATTTGTTAAACATAAAGAACCTAAAATATATTTATTAATTGGTAAAAATTTAAGATGAAAGACATGTAGTCTTCAGTATCCATCAAAAATTATTCATTGACAAAATCGGATTGGTAGTTTGAAAGAGGATTTCATGTTGGTCAACTTTTAAGAATTTTACACATAGTGTATTTCATATGCAACCATAATGCATTAAAAGGAGATGTACAAAAAAATATAGAGAAGTGGAAAGAAGTACTGGAAGCTTTAAATTATAGGATATCTATATCTACTAGGACAGGAAAATAAATAACCCTTTCTGAGAATCCTATTGAAGAAAATGTAGTCACTATCATGATTTCCAGCACTTCAGACTTTGTAATGCTCTGATTATATATTAAGATGTATGTATGTACCCATAGCCTTAAAGTGCCTTTATGTAAATCAATCAATGTAATATGTTAGATAAAATTAATTTTAATGAGATGCAAGGCATTTCATATATGTACAAAAGAAAATGAACAAGAGGAATCTACATTATTTTAAATGATATGGTTTTTTAGAAAAAGAAAATATAACCTCAAACTTTATCAAAACTTATGAAAGTGGAAGAAAATTAAGAAAAATAACAAATTAAACTAATAAATTGCTATTTAATTCATTTTGTCTTTATTTTTCATAATAGGTCATGAGTGGATTTGAATGGAGGGAATGTGGCAAGAACATGAAATATTTTATTAAAACTAAGATGCTCAGAGTCATATTTTCTCCTTCAAAGACTTTGTGAACTTTTTCCATTTATGAATAAAGATGTCATGGCGATAAGAAGGTGGGGAAAAAACCACTAGAAGCAATAGTAAAGAATAAATGATGAAGAAATTCATATCAGGTAAAAATAAAATATTTACAGTTTTTCTTTATGAATAAACACCTGGGATAGAAATATACCAGTACCTATGCTAAACAGATGTAATATGTAAGAAAAAAGTAAAAGTGATGAGTTAGTATAAAGTAATATTTTGTGTCGGAGGAATTAGAGGCAAATACTCTAATAGTTTCAGATGTGTAATAAGAAGATAGGGCAGAGATATATGGCAGCCCACTTTTATATAATGCTTTATGATTAAAAACAATTTTGCATATCATTCCATTAGACAATAACAACTTATATTTGCTCAGTGCTTTATAATTTCACTTTAGATTTTCCCCTTTCATAATCACAACCATGTGACTTTTTCCAGATTGCCCAGATTATGAGTTTCTATGATAGGATGTAAACTCAGCTCTTCTGAATCAAATGGCTAGTTGAAATTGGTCCACATAGATTTTAGGCACATTAATTTTCTCCTTGTGTTATCCTTGAATGAAGAATGACTAACGGAAAATACTGTAATCATTTAAATATGTTTTCACCAGTCATGAATTTTTCCTGTAATAGAAGTGAGGAATGGTAGATGGGAAAAGAGAAAGTGTGTGCTTCCATAATTAGGATAATCATTAATAGAATAAAATGGCTTGATTAAATAATTGGTAGCATACTCAAATTATAATGAGTAAGATATTTCTAGAATAAATGTGTCAAGATCATGTTTTAACCTAAACACTTTTCAAAGAGAAAATCGGAGTTGAATTAGTTGTTCTTTTAGCAATACCAAATGGAATGAATAAATGTATAAGAGGAATATGACAGTGCTATTGAAAACGTGGATCAGAAAAAGTTTTATGGTCTTAATGAAGTGATCAATTCTTAAAACATCTCAATCTCAATTGCCTCATATGTAAATTGGCTACAATAATATTAGTTTTAGTAAGCACATTGAGGAATTGTTGAAGCTCAAATAAAAGAATTAATCTAAAATTTTAAACTTCATATAACTTTCTTTTTTAAAGTTTTATAGACTTGCCCACTTTATGGACTTTGGCAGGATAACTTCTAAAAGCTTGTACAGTCCTAGGATTATATGACTATGCTAAACAATTGGATAGGATTTGGTACATTTCTCAGTAGTTATTGTTAACAATCATCATTGTTTCTTCATTAGATTTTTTCCCTCACAAATCAACCAGCAAGCATTTATTAAGTACCTACTCTGTGTGAGACATTAAGAATATAATACAAAGAACAAAATAATCCCTACTTTCAGGGGGGCTAATATTCACAAAGGAAGAAATGAGTGCATATATAAGTATAACCTGCATGAATATAAAATTAATAAGCATGGTAATGTTAATTATAAAGTTCTTTTTATCTTTGGAGGAAAGGCACTAGTAGTTACAAGGGTGTGGATGAACAGAAAAAACTTCATGTGGAAAGTGTTACTTGAAATACATCTGTAGGTAATAAAGGATAGTATGAGGCAGATCTGACATGAGGGCTGGCTAGCATAAAAATACAGACAGGAGATAAGAAACGGAGTCCAGATTTTTGAGTTACTTCAGTCATGTATGTTTCCCTCCTTCAAATTCTACCTTGTCAGATTTATGTGGCAAATCTCCTCCACATAAACTGACTGTATTGGTGGGATTCCAGATTATTTGTGGATTCTGATACATTTTCTTCAAACTTTTTTTAACTATATAAATATGTTTGATGGTATTATTTATTTTGCATTATTGCTAACTAAATGTCATGTATCATTTTTGTATCAAGTATCATTGATACAAGTATCATTCTTGTGACTGGAAGAATTATGTAAATAGAAATGCAGTGGTGCTATATCTACATTAAAGTGGTGATTTGGGCTGGGTAGTATAATCCATCTCCATATAATTACCTCTAGAATTCTGAGATAATTTGAGAATAATTACATGAAAGCAACCCCTCTTTGGGAACATGGACATGTAAGTGTAAAAGTAGGTTAGAATAAGTAAGACAACCCAGAAAGCAAACATCCACATGCCTAAGTGAGTAATAAAAGGACTTGCAGTGGGAGTGGAGAAAGTTACTCACAATACAAATACACGCATACATACATATATACACACACATATACACACTTACATGAAGTAATCTCTGGACTCAAGGAGTTTGCTTCTGTTTTAATTGGTGAGATTAGTAAAGATGGAAGCATATGCAAAATGCTTACAAAATTAATAAAAGATTATTTTGATGGGGTAATGACAAGTGGGATAATTATCTAATCCTTCAAAGCACAGGTAGCACCTGTTTTCCATTTTCAAAGAAAGAAGGGATTCCAAGTGCTTTAGATAATACTGAATGCATCACAGATATTCAGATTAATCAAGTCAAAGGCACAGGATTGTATGATTAAGTCCAATGTGTGAAGAATGACAAGTTCACCCATATGATTAGACAGAGTACAAGTTGAAAAGTTAGGTGCAATAAGACTAGAAAGGTCCTTAAAGCTTTAAATGACAGGCATTTATATTTGCTCATGAAGGTAATAGGGAATTTATTGAAAAGGGAAGTGGAATGATCACACCTTTGCTTCATAAGATGAGTGAGAGTAGAGAGAAACAATGCAGGGAAACTAAACAGGAGTCTAACATGAGAAGCTAAAAATGATATTTCTATGAGTATGGAGATATGGCAAGAGGAATGATATGCAGTGGATGTAGAATCAATATCTGGTTACTGATTGAATAGGGAGAACGAGATAGAGAAAGGAGTCAAAGTTGATGTTAAAGTTTTATATCTATGCTGTGATGAAAGGTGTGTTGCAGTCACAGATTCAGACCCAAGCAAAGTCATTTCTTGAGGATTACCCTCTCAACAAATGGCCTAGGTTCCTTCAAGGAAGAAGCAACTTGCAAATCAAGACAGAAATTTTTATAAAGTAAAATATGCAATTACATAACAGAATATATGAATATTCATTATAGAATATAAGAATATAACAAGATGAGGGCCTTGCTAATTTGGAGAGGAGTCCTAGTCTTGGTGGAGCTGCACATGTGGCTACACATAATGCATACACAAAAGCCCACACAGGGACTATTAATGTATGATAATGATATCATAATAAGCCTTTCTTCAGCATAAGTTCACTTAAGGACAGTTCTTTGCTATTAGTTCATAGTCACCCACCTACGCTATGATTTAGTGGTCAAACATCCTACTCAACATCCTGTTGGTGCTGTTTTCTCATTGGCTAGCTATTGTGGTCCTGTCTAAAACTGGATGAATGACATGAGACAGTGAGACATATGAAGAAGTTGGAATATTGGGGCTGAGGACAGTGTAAGTGTGTGTGTTTACACACAGAGAGATATATAGACATATGCGTGTGTGTATATACATACATATATATATATATATATATATATATATATATATATATATATGCACATTTATTCCTAAGCATCATTTTCCCTTTCCACCTGCACTGATTTTGTACATTCAGCATCTTATAATTTCCTAGTAATTGGAATTATTAATTTTATGTTTCATGGTTGATAATATCCTTTCCTTAATAATTCTCCCCATATCCGCAGTTGAGAGATGCCTCATTTTTTCTTCTCTTATGGTTACATAAGTAGAGAGAAGGTAACAGATGTGAGAGATTTGATACTGATATAAGGGAAGAAAATCTGGCAACTAATTGCATATGTGCATGGTGAATGAGAGTGTGAAGTTGAGAATGACATCAAAGCTGTTCCCTGAATGAGTGAAAATGTATTTCCCTTCAAAATTATGGAGAAGTTCAAAAATGGGAGGATATTTTGGGGAAGGAAAATACATTATCTTCCTTTTGGACTGTCTTCATTCTTTAACAAGGACAATCATCCTCTTCTCTTTGATACATCTTTCTATGATTTACTCTCACCTGTTTTCCAGAGATAAGACTGATAAAGCAGACTGTGCCCTGTGATTGGAATAACAACAACCCTTTATTCTACCCTCTGGATGATGTCAGCTGCAAGAAAACCCTAGAATTTGAACTTAAGATTTCCCTCTTTCCCACAGGATACTGCCATAAGAGCAACCAACATCCTGCAGCAGAATATGATCAGTCATATCTCCTGACACTTTGAGCAATCCCTGCACTTACTGAACCAGGTACTTCACTCCTGTTCCTGCCACATTAATTGCTTCTGTACCCACTGAATGATCACAAGGCTTAATGATCCTTATGACATGGGACAACCATAATACTCAATGATTCTCATAAACTGGAAACTTCTTACAGGACCCAAGAATGCCTGAATTGTCCCAAAAATGCCTGAATGCATGGACTGCCTTGGGAACAGTTTATGCAAGACCTAAGACTGACTGTTTTCAGTCCCACCCTTTTGTGCTTTCCATCCATAAAAACCCACCCCTGCCACAAGTCAGCAAAACTTCCTTCTCAGGAAAACTTTGGTTTGCAGATCTGTTTTCCTTACTGTGAAATTAAACTTCTATCTAATTCCTGACTTACCTGTTTTTGGCCTGCTTTATTTGGCTCTGACCACCCACAGATTGCAGACAAGTCCAAACCAGACTTCGTTTAAATTCTTTTGTCAACTTCAATATCAAATATAAAACCCTCTGCTTGGACTTCTAATTCCCCTTATAACTTCCTTTCTTCCTAATTTTCCAGTCTAAGTACACTTTGTTTTTATCCCGTTCCCATATTCTCTGCACTCAAATGAGATTGACCTCCTTTCTCTTCCTTAAGTAAGACTATCTTCTGATTTTTAATTAAGGTCATTTTCACTCATGGATGCCACACTCCTGGAAATGTTTCCCTCCTCATTTCTTTCTACCTTTGGCTACCCTGGCTCCCTGTCAGTCCTGTACAGTATACTGACTTCTACAGGAAGCCTTTCTTTGTCTCCCTTAATGCCAATATCTTTTCTCTATGATTTTTCCCCTAATTTGCCCTGCATGTATCTTAAACTATTAGGCACACAGTGAGAAAAACAAGCAAATAAAACCTATCTCTTCCTTCAAATGTTATATTGGACTGGAAAACTTGACACGTATACAAATAAGTAAAAATAATGTGATGTTATATGAGAATGGAAAATATTAGTAAATAGGGGTATAAGCCTCAGGCTTCCTCCAACCTTTAGATTTCATTATTCTTGAACCTCTGTCTTCAGGTTATAAAACTAATTTCTTTGATTAGCACCACTTGCTGATACTTTAAAATGACCAAGGAAATGTATTGTTGGCAGTACTTTGAAGATGCGTTTGACATTGTATATAAAAATTTCAGGCCTATGCCAATGGAAATATGTATGACAGCCACTTTTAAAGGAGTCAAATGAATTACTTATGCTCACTATTATTACAATGAATACTAAATGTAGAGATAATGATAAGGTACTTAAAATGAAATACAGAAGGAATAAAATGAGAAGCCCCAACATTATAAATTCATGTGGTATCATCCTGATAGCAATGATCATAATTAATTCATTTTGCATTCCTATGAATGTAAAGCATGAATTTCTGGGAAGTTACATTATACATTGCTATATAGTTTCCCTGTAATGAATGCATATTTTGGTGGAAGAAAATTTTATTCCTGTTATGTTTTATTTCTTTCCTATAAGAAAATGTATGAAAAGAGCAATTGCTTTTTTTCTAAATGAAATTTTCTTTACAATAAATCCCTATTCATTTCCACTTGTCCTTTAGTATATACCAGAAAATGTCAAAGTATATACATGGAGCCACATAATGAACAATTTATTTAATAGTATTTTTGTAGTTTTAGAATGAAAGAGAAATCTGACAAGGAAATTTGTCAAAGAGGTGCCAGAGAAGGAGAAATGCATCCCAATAATCCCTCATCAAAGAAATATCAGTTGAAGGGAATTATTTTTAAGGTGAATCAATGAAAATTTAAAGGGAAACATCTATGTATTTCTTTTCCAGTCATAAATTATTCATTTATTTGAATTAGCAAAAAGAAGAATAGAAATTCTGTTATTCAACATTGATATGGGAATATGGCTAGACGGTAAATAAAGATGATATTAACCTTGGATTACATAAATGTTAATTTTTGTTGTTCGGTGTTTTTCAGTCATGTTCAAAAGTTTATGGCTACGTTTGAAGTTTTCTTGACAGAAAAACTACAGTGCTTTGCTATTTCTTTCCCCAGTTCACTTTATCAAAAAGGAAACTGAAGCAAATTGGATTAAGTGACTTGCCTAGGGTTACATAGCTAGTAAGTGTCTGAGGTCAGATTTGAACCAGGGAACTAGTCTTCCTGACTCCAAGCTTTTGTTACATCTATTTATACATAGATCTATTCTATCTATCCACTACCTGATCATAAATGTTAATTATACCTGATGTTCATATAGCATTAGGGTTTTCAAATCACTTTAAGCATTATCACAGACATCTGCAAAATCTCCTATCAGGAGGGGTGGAACCAAGATAGCACAATAGAAAGATGCACCTACTCTAGGTTCTTCCCCCACAGCACCTGTAAAATACCTGTAAAAAATAACTCTAAACAAATTTTAGAACATCAGAAGTCACAAAACTACAGAGTGAAAGAGATTTCCAGCCCAAGGTAGCCTGGAAGGCCAAGAAGAAAAGTTTATACCATGAAGTATGAAGTGAAGTGCAGCTCACAGAGCCCAGTGTAGCCTTGACCACATGACACTGGCAGGAACAGGAATGGAGCAAGTCTCGGAGGGCAGGATCCCCAGCAGCAGTTGATGTTCCCAGATTCCTCAAACCAGAAATGCCAAAGAAAACTTCAACGATCAGTGAGAAAGCTTTTTCACCTGGGTGAGAAGGGAGGAGGCTCCTCCACAGTCCCAGCCACAAGTGGAGGTGGCAGCAGCATTGCCCATTTTTGGAGCCCTTGGCCCAAAGACCCTGGGGCAATGGAGCTGCTGATCTGGGTCTCAGGCTTTTGTGGTGGCCCTAGTATGAGGAAGAGTGCTGGAGTGGTGGGCCTGTTGGAGGCTCTCAAAAGGGAATTCTAATTAGAGATACTGGGTGAAAAAACTCTGGTGTCTCCCAGATCAGAGTGTATGCCAGGGGAGAAGTAAACTCCTCTCCCTTGATTGTATCACCTTGGAGGAACTGAGAATTTACACTTCCCCAGAGTATACAGTCCTTTTGACAAAGGACTCAAAAGTCAAGTGCCTGGCTAGGAAAATGCCCCCAAAAAAGTGGAAAAAATAAGACCATAGAAAGCTACCTTCTTGGTGAACAGGTAGTTTCTTCCATCCTTTTGGATGAGGAAGAAGAATGCATTCTATGAGAGGAAGACCCAAAAGTCAAGGCTTCTGCACCCAAAATCTCCAAAATAAATATGTAACAGTATCAAATAATGGAAGAGCTCCAAAAGGATTTTGAAAATCTAGTAAGACAGGTGGAGGAAAAATTGGGAAGAGAAATTAGAGCAATTCAAGAAATAGCAACAGTTTGCTAAAGGAGACCCAAAAATGCTGAAGAAAATAAGATATTTAAAAATAGACTAACTCAATTGGCAAAAGATGTCCAAAAAGTCAACAAGGAGAAGAATGCTTTAAAAAGTCAAATTAGCTAAATTGAAAGTGAGGTTCAAAAACTCACTGAAGAAAATAGTTCTTTAAAAATTAGAATGGAGCACATGGAAGCTAAAGACTGTATGAGAAACCAATAAATTATGAAACAATACCAAAAGACTGAAAAAAATAGAAGACAATGTGAAGTATCTCATTGGGAAAACAACTGACCTGGAAAACAGATCCAGGAGAGACAATTTAAAAATTATGGGACTACCTGAAAGCGTTGATAAAAAAAAGAGTCTAGACATCATCTTTCATAAAATTTTCAAGGACAGCTGCCCTGATATTCTAGAACCAGAGGGCAAAATAAATATTGAGAGAAGCCACTGATCACCTCCTGAAAGAGATATGAAAAAAATAACTCCTAGGAATATTGCCGCCAAAGTCCAGAGTTTCCAGGCGAAGGATAAAGTATTGCAAGTAGGCAGAAAGAAACAATTCAAGTAATGTGGAAATACAATGAGGGTAACAGAAGATCTAGCAGCTTTTACATTTAGGAATTGAAGGGTTTGGAATATGATATTTCAGAAGTCAAAGAAACTAGGATTTAAACCCAAGAATCACCTATTCAGCAAAATCGAGTATAATACTTAAGGGGAAAAATGGTAACTTGATGAAATAGAGGATTTTCAAGAATTCTTGATGAAAATACCAGAACTGAATGGAAAATTTGACTTTCAAACACAAGAATCAAGAGAAGCATGAAAAGGTAAACAGAAAAGAGAAATCATAAGGGACTTATTAAAGTGGAACTGTTACATTCCTATATGGAAATATACTATTTGTAACTCTTGAAACTTTTCTCAGTATTTACGTAGTTGGAAGAATTAAGCATATATATATATATATATATATATATATATATATATATATGCATATATATATATATATACACACACACACACACATATATATACACATATATGTGTGTATGTATATGTATGTGTATATAGATACAGATAGAAAAAATATATAGATAATGGTATAGATACATATATATGTATCTATATCTTTGTATCTGTCTGTCTAGCTATATCTACCTATATCTATATCTATCTATCTATCTACTGACAACAGGATGAGTTGAATAGAAAGGGAGTGTATCTAAAAAAATGAAGTGTGAAAGAGAAATATATTGGGAGAAGAAAGGGAGAATAGAATGGGGCAAATTATCTCATAAAAGAGGGAAGGAAAAGCTTTTTCAGTGGAGGGGAAAAGCGGGGAGATGAGAGGTAAAAACTGAACTTTGCACTCATCACATTTGGCTTAAGGAGGGAATAAAATGCACACTCAATCTGGTATGAAAATTTATCTTATGCTACAGGAAAGTAGGGAAGAAGGGGATAAGTGGGGTGGGGAATGATAGAATGGAGGGCAAATGGAAGGAGGGAGTAATAAGAAGTAATAACTTTAGGGAGGGAAAATATCTAAAGAGAGAATGGAATAAATAGGGGGCAGGATTGGATGGAGGGAAATATAATTAGTCTTACACAATCTGACAATTATGGAAGTCTTTAATAAAACTATGTCTATATACCCTATACTGAATTACTTGCCTTCTCAGTGGGGATAGGTGGGGAAGGAGAAAGGGAGAGACGTTCAAATCCAAAGTTTTAAGAATGAATGTTGAGAATTTTTTTTTTTTTTGTATGCAACTAGGAAATAAGAAATATATGTAATGGGGTATAGAAATCTATCTTGCCCTATACAAAAAGAGAGAAGATGGGGATAAGGGAAGGGAGGAGTGTGATAGAAGGGAGAGCAGATTGGGGGAAGGAGTAATCAGAATGCAAAGTCATTTGGTGAGAGGAAACAGAGATATGGGGAGTGAATTTGGAACTCAAAATCTTGTGGAAATGAATGTTGAAAAGTAAAATTAAATAAATAAAGAGTCACAAAAAATAAAAAAAATGCCCTGCATTTGTGAGTTAAAAAATAAAATCAAAATCTCCTCTGATGCTTCAGTGACATTTTCATGTAATATTTCATTCATTTTTCTCCTTTCCAGATTAACAGGAATTATTTTTCTTTCTCTCCCTAATCTTTATCACTTATTACAACAAACCATATATATATATATATATATATATATATATATATATATATATAAAAGAACTGTAAAACTAATAGACATAGTCAAGCAAAATAGATACCCATAGAGATCTTATGTGAATATCAGGTCTTCCCCTGCATATTGACCAGTTAGTCTTGCTTGGCCAATAGAGTTCCAGGACAGATTAATTATCTCAGTGAAATTGCATAGATTTTAGTGAGAAATATGGTAGTCAAATTCAATAGAACTTCCTAATACAGTATTACTTCTTTTTCTCACACTGTATACAAACTTTAGCTTTTAGGAATTTAAACGTGCCATTGTCTACCTATCAATCCAAATTTCCTTCTTAGATATAATATCAAATGACCATCATGTTGTCTCCAAATAATGTCATTTTTTGTAGATACCAATTTTAAAAACCTGGAGCTTCCCATTGATTCTATTGCCAGTATCATAAACTCTTATTATATCAGCTGTGAATTTTGTCGACTTCATAGATAATGTTATCTTCCTAAATTTTAGGGCTGAAAATGATTTTTCTCCTCTTAGGACAAGAATAACTGTCTTTCTTCCCTTGTCTATTTAGAAAGCTCTTTTCTTTGTTTTTTCTTTGTTTTTTTTTCTGCAGTGTAAAACTTTGTTTAATAAGTACAAGATTTAACATATACATGCTTGCTTGTGATTCATATAAGTCTTTAAGGGACAGATGAAGATAGAGAAGGAAATTGCACTGGTAATTACATTAGTTAAGAATAGCTATTATAAATTATAAATGTCTCATTCAAGCAAACAATTATTAAACACTCACTATGTGTTAGGTACTATACTCAGGATTAGAAACACAATTAGGATTAGCATTTCGCATGCTTCTGTGAATTCTTTGTATTTGTACATATGGTGCAATAATATTCAACTATATTCATTATATCACAATTTCATAGAATCATAGCATTTCAGAGTTGGAAGGAATTTCTATGGCCATCTAGTCTAGCCTATACCTGACAAAGAAACTCTACTAACATACTAACAAGTGGTCATCCACCCCTTACTTAAAAACCTCCATTTAAAAAGGAATTCATTATCTCCTAAGGTATTTTGTTTCACTTTTGAACACTATTTAAAGTAAATCAGTAAAGAATGTTAATTGGACTCCACAACATCTGCCTTCAAGGCCTTATTGTGACATGAGATGAACCTGACTGATGTCCAGGATCCTTTTCTTTGATTTAACCAGATACTCATAATTTTGAAAAAAAATTTAGAATGTTTTACTCTTTACTTTTAAAATAGTCTCATTTTGCCCTCTTATTGCTAGAACTGACTGTTATTTCCTAAACACACATACACACAAATGTGTGTTTTTATGCATATACACATACATGTACACACACACATACACACACATCTCCACCCTATCCCTTTGTTCATAGCAAAATTGCAATTTCAGCTGCCCGAGAAAAATTCATGAATTTGGGTCTTTCATCAATTGCCTGATTTCCCAATGGATTCTAAAGTAGAATTGATTCATTCTCATCAATTTTTCCAACTTTTACCTTGTGTCAGCTTTACCCTATGTCCATTTATTAAAGGGACTGACTAATTTAGCTGCAAAGCCCACATAAACCTGACTCTCTTGTGGCCTCAGGCTTTGGAACTTCTGCCTAAAGAATTCCCAACTCAGCCTAAATCTTTTATTAATTGAATCTCTATATATTTGGTAGAACACCAAGCTCCACTGTGGCATGAAGCAATAGATACCTACAATTTCTCCAGTCAGCATTTCCAGAAGAAATTTCACATATATGTCATCTCAGTGGTTATACTTCTGCTCTGCATTTTGAAAGATGGATGGGAAGATGTGCTAGTATCCTCTAGCTATATAAGTGGCCATGTCTTAGAATGAAACTAAGGGCACTGTTTTCTAGTTCTAATTGCAATATTTTGTAAGTCTCTGCACGTATGTCTTTTAGGTTCGGTTCCAGAGTCATCTATTTTACCAGTGAGGTTTCTGAACTAATTATTTTTAGGATATCTCACATGAGAATGAATGCACAGGATCATGGTGACCCTAAAACTTCTTGTTCCCTGGTGATACTCAGAGTTCTGTGCATTTCTAATCCATAATTTATTAAAAGAGCTTGTATATTAGCAAGAACTTGAACACTGACATTTTAATTATACCCTAGAATCTTTCAATCAATTCTTTTCCTATATTAAGGTAAGCTTCCTTCATTCATTCATCAACAAACTTGGAAGAAGAAAAAACAAGAAGAAAAACAGACATAGATTCCATGGTGTGGAATCCATCTTGAGTCAGTTGGTTTCTTTAAATTCATTGGTTTTATTTGATTTCTTTTAATTCTTTTTTAAAAAATATATTTTAGATTTAAATACTGAAACAGATGCACAACAGAGAAAAGAAAAATAAATATGCTATAAACTTAGATACTGAAACTTAACTAGGAAATTAAAATTTGTCCTGTGCAGAGTAGTACATAAGAGGTGATTTAAAATATATAGCAATAAATTTCCATTTCAAGCAAGTCTACATAATAAATCCTATATGTGATGTTGAGAGCTTTCCATATTTTCTTTGTTTCCTTGTAAGTTTTCTTTTATTATGTGCTGTGTATACTTTTTCCTTTGTTTCTTTTCCCCCTCTTTCCTCTGAAGGCTAGAGTTAAGCATAGCTACATTTCTATATAAACATATGCATATACATATATACACATACAGATATATACATATATATATATACACATATACTTTTCTTGAAAAATTCTATTCCTGATCTTGTTTTTATGTTTGTGTGTGTTTCCTATGTCCTATCCCTCTGACTCTTCTATTATACTTTCGCCCACTTCCTTGCCCTCCTCTTACTTAACGTACCCCACTCTAAGTATCCCTCCCTTATGCTGCTATTTCCATAATCTAAACACCCTACTATCCTCACCTTTCACCTATTCCATCACTCTCCCCTCTAGAGATTCATCCCATATTCTTGCTCCCTTCCTATCCCCTTTAAAGTTTATTTCTTTCTGAATTTAGAAGACTTTTATACTCCCATATATATGTATATATACATACACTTATATATGTGTATGTGTCTGTATATACATTTATATATATGTATGTGCATATATACATATATAGTTAACTATATATAGTTATATGTAACTATATAGGTATATAGATGTGTGTATATATATATACATATATATATAACTATAGATATATAAATATATGTATAACTATATATGTATATATAGTTCCCTATTAAGCCCATTCCCAATCAAAATAAGTTTCCAGACCTAATAGCCCCTTTCTGAACCTCATTCTTCTCTGTCAGTTCTTCCTCTTGCACCTCATTTGTATAAAATAATGACTCTTCAGCTGCCCCTAAACAGTTCTACTTTGTCAAAATTTTATTTGTTTATTTTATTGTTCTACAATCACTACCATAACACTTAGATTTTCACACTCCTACACACCTACCCCCCCCACCCCCCTCCCTCCCCAAGACGGCATACAATTATATATAAGATCTACATATACTTTCCTATTGAATACGTTTTCACTACAGTCATGCTATGTAGAAAAACTAAAATAAATGGAAGAAATCATATAATAAATCAAAACATAATAAACACACACAAAAAAAATCTGCCACATTCTGTGAATGAATTCCATAGTTCTTTCTCTGAGTGTGGAAGGATTTTGACTTAGAAAACCATTGGGAATTTTGTTTTTTACATTCTTGCATTATTACGAAGTTCCATCGACCAGAAAAAAAAAAAAAAAAAAAAACTCTCACACACTGTGGTCGTTGCTGTGCACAAAGTTCTCCTGGTTCTGCTCCTTTCACTCAGCATCAGATCATATAAGTCCTTCCAGGCTTCCCTGAAGTCTTCTTGATGATCCTTTCTTATGGCACAATAGTACTCCATTACATTCACACACCATAATTTATTCAGCCACTCCCCAATTGATGGGCATCCCCTTGATTTCCAGTTTTGGCAACTACAAAGAGTGCTGCTATAAATAGTTTTGTACATGTGGGACCCTTTCCCATTTTTATGATCTCTTGGGGATACAGTCCTGGTAGCGATATTGCTGGGTCAAAGGGTATGCACATTTTTGTAGCCCTTTGGGCATAGTTCTAAGTCACTCTCCAGAATGGTTGGATGATCTCACAGTGGCACCAACAATGAATTAGCGTTCCAACTCTCCCACATCCTCTCCAATATTTATCATTTTTCTGTTCTGTCATGTTTGCCAATCTTACAGGTGTGATGTGGTACCTCAGAGTTGTTTTGATTTGCATCTCTCTAATCTAAAGTGATTTAGAGCATTTTTTCATATGATTATAGATATCTTTAATTTTTTCCTCTGAAAATTACCTGTTCATATCCCTTGACCATTTATCAATTGGGGAATGAAAAAGTTTTACTTTTTAAAGTCATATCAAACTCAAGTCTCCACCAATCTTTATTACAAACTGCCCACTTACTAATCACAATTTTAGACATACATTTTACATACATAAAAGTTAAACAGTTCATACTTAGTGAATCCCTTGTAATTAGTCTTTGGAGTGTATCATATTTATCTTGGCTCTTGAATGTTACATCTTCTATTAAGTTCAGGTTTCTTTTAGCAAAGTCTGACAATCTGACAATTCATTAAATATCTTTTCTATTACTCAGGATAATATTTAGTTTTGCTGGGTATGATATCTTTGGTCTGACCCTCAGTTCTTTTACTCTTTGATATATTGTGTTCCAAGATACGCAGTCTTTCAGGGTACCACTGGTAGATCCTTTGTGATTCTAATTGTAGTACTACCATATTTGAATTTTTTTTTTTTTATTGCTTATAGTATTTTATCCTTGAGCTTGAGGTTTTCGAATTTGCCTATAATATTCCTGTGGGTTTTTCTCATAGGATCTCTTTCAGGTGTTGATAGGTAGATGTTTTCTGTTTCTAGTTTTCCTCTTGTTCTAATGCTTCAGAACAGTTTTCTTTAATTATTTGTTGTATTTTTGTATCATGTTTCAAAAAAATTATTTATTTTTTGCTTTCAACACTCACTTTAATAAATTTTAAATTTTCTCCACCTCCCTCTCCTTTCCCCTACCAAAGATGCCATGCAATGTAATAGATTTTAAATACACAAGCTTATTAAACATATTATCACATAGCATGCTGTATAGAAGAATTAGAACATGTGGAGGAACCATGAGAAAGAAAAACAAAACAAAATAGAGAGTAAATAGTAATGTTTCTACTTGCATTCAGATTCCATATTTCTTTGTGTGGATGTAGATGGAATTTTCTATCATGTATCTTTTGTAGTTGTTTTAGGTCCTTACATTGCTGAAAAGAGCTAAGTCATCACTTGTTCTTGTGCAGAGTGTTCTCTTGGTTCTGCTCACTTCACTCGGTATCAGTTCATATAAGTTTTTCCAGGGTTTTCTAACGTCCACCTACTCATCATTTCTTACAGCAGAGTAGTATTCCATTGCATTCATATACTATAACTTCTTTAACTGCTCCCTAATTGGTGGACATCCCCTCAAATTCCAGTTCTTTGTCACCACAAAAGAGCTGCTGTAACTATTGTTGTACATATGGCTGCTCTCCTCATTTTTATGATCTCTTTATGATACAGACCAAGAAGTGGTATTGCTGGGTCAAAGGGTATGCACATTTTCATAGTTGTTTAATCATAGTTCCAAATTACTTTCCAGAATGGTTGGATCAACTCACAACTTCACCAACAATGCATTAGTTTTCCAATTTTCCTACATTTTCTCCAATATTCATAATGTTTTGTCATGGTAACCATTCTGCTAGGTGTGGTATGGTACCTAAGAATTGTTTTGATTTGCATTTCTCAAATCAATAGTGATTTAGAGCATTTTTTTCATATGACTATAAATATCTTTAATTTGTTCCTCTGAAAACTGCATGTTCATATCATTTGATCATTTATCAATTGGGGAATGGCTTACATTTCAAGTCTTTTTTTATCATAGCTTTCACGTGTCCCATTTATTCTTATATTTTCTCTTTTGATCTGTTCTTCAGATTAGTTGTTTTTTATTATTGAATGTTTCACTTTCTCTTCTATTTTTTCATTCTTCATATTTTGTTTTGTTGTTTCTTGATCTCTTATAACTTTTCTGGCTTTCCCTTGCTTAATTCTAATATATAATGAGCTGTTTTATTCCTTAAGATTCTGAACCTTCTTTTCTAATTGGTTGACTTGTCATAATCTTCTGGTTTTTCTTGAATTATTCTTTTTTGTTTGTTTTTTTTCCCTCAATCTCTCTCATTTGACTTTCAAAGCCTTTTTTAAGTTTTCTTATAACATTTTTTTTTCAGGTAACCATGTAATTTTACTCATTGTATTAGAAGAAGGTTTCTATATTTCACTATCCTCCTCTGAAAATGAACCCCAGTTTTCTCTATTCTAATAGTAACTCTCTATTGTTGGATTCTTTCTGATTTGTCTGTGCATTTCTTTCTACTTGAGAGTAGTTTAATTTTTATATTCACCTGTAATCCTGGGGTATGTGGAATAGTGCCTCTAGCCTCAGATCTTCATTTCTCCTCTTTGGCCTGGAACTGAAACCAATACCTTCAGTCTCCTGTAATTACTCACAGTCAGCAGCATCTTTGTCCCATTGCTTCTGCACTTACCCCACTATGTGCTGGTTCCTTTGCTGGTTCCTTTGCTGGTTCCTGTGCTGGTTCCTGTGCTGGTTCCTTTGCTGTCCAACTCCCACCCCCCCAAAAAAAATAAAAACAAAAAAAAACAAGAAACAATTTTCTCAGCACAGTTAAATCTTGCATTCCTTGTCATCGCTAGTCCCTTTGATCTTCCCTGGCTTAGATTTGCAACTCCTCTCATGATTCCAGTGGTAAAAGTTCCTGTGGCTGGGGAGCAGGGACAACCTTCAAACCTCACTTATCCCAGGTGTCTCTGCTTGTTGTTCAGGTGGACTTATGACCTAACCTGAAGGTGTTTGCTCTTCACATGCACCAAACTTAATCACGGTATTTTTCTTCAGATTTTTGTCCTGTTGTCTCAGGAGATTCCGTATTTTGTTCCTACAATCTATTTTTACATATCTATGTTCATCCTGACACATTGTTTTATATCTTCTGTGGGGGAAAATATTGAAAGCTTGGAATTTTCTGACCTACTCTGACATCTAACCAGAATCCTCTCCACTGGGTTTTATTCTTATGGCATAAGCATGAAGAATACCGCAAAGTTCATCATAAAGTGGGTGATGGTGGTACATGAGCCCCAGGGCAGCTTAGTGGATTGGCACACAGATTGTTGGACTTGAAGTCAGGAAAAGTATCTTCCTGAGGTTGTCTAGCTTCACACACATTTATGAGCTATGTAGTCCTGGAAAAGTCAATTAATCCTGTTTCCCTCAGTTTCCTCAATTTTAAATGAGCTGGAGGAGGAAGTGGCAAACCACTCCAGTGTCTTTGCCAAGAAAAATGGGGTCATGAAGAGTTATGGATGATAGAAAAACCACAGCATAAGTCCCATCCCTGGTAAAGTCGTATTTTTACCTTTTACTACCACTTGCAAGTTTGTTTGTTTTTGAAAAGATAATATTCTCAATTTGAAAATATATCTTTTATCACTCTGTCTTCTTTGGTAGCATATTACTTCTCTCATGCAGGCCACTACCTCTCTGTCCTCCTCTCTTCCTCCCCGCAACACCCTGACATAATAGCTTCAAATTCACAACTAAATTATCTTAATATATGAGGCAATTTCACAATACAACATTTGCACTGAACTCAAATGGATCTATGATTGCTTCAGTTTAAATAATCCCTCCAATGAATCAGATTACAAACCATCCATTCCTGTCTGTTCCATAGAACTTGTCTATATTCTCTCATAAGTTGAAATATAAATTAATCCCAATATGATTGTAGGTGTTTTGACTTCTTCATTAGATAATGAAGACAGCAGGAAAACATTTGGGTTCTCCACTTATTACTGTTCAGTCATTTCACTCCTGCCCAACTCTTCTGATTCCATTTGCTGTTTTCCTGGTAGAGATACTCAAGTGGTTTGCCTTTCCTTCTCCAGATCATTTTACAATTGAGTAAACTGAAGGAAACAGGGTTAAGTGACTTGCCCAGGGTCACCCAGCTAGTAGTTTTCTGAGGCTAGATTTATATTCAGGAAGATGAGTCGTTCTCATTCCCATCCTTGCACTCTATTCAATGTGTCACCAACTGATCTCCTTCAACTATAATCACCCCTAAGGCTTGATCGCTTCATCATTTTTGATCCCACATTTCCCAGATAATATGTTTTGGTAGGCTTTTTGTTTGTTTGTTTTAAAAGCTAGGTTGCATAGTGGATAGAGTGATCAACCTAAAGTAGGAGAGATGCAAATTCAAATCTGGCCTCCCTGACCTTCTCTATACCACATTAGAAGAACTGTCCCCTTTAATAAAATACAATGAAAGCAAACAACAAAAACAAACGAAAAATAACTCAGGCAAATTTTCCAACATAATCACATCTTAAAATATATGTAGTATCCTACATTAGCAGTTCTTAACCTCAAGAAAAAAATAGGAAGGAGGTATATTCTTATTTATAGGGATTATTTGGTTTTCATAATTACGTGCGAGTTGGTTTCTTTTTGCTGCTCTTTTCATTTACATTGTTGTAATCATTTAAATTATTTTTCATTTTAAACAAAATCTTGTATAAGTTCACACTTCCCAATTTTTTTTTATATTTGACATTTGTTTAATTCTTACATCACAGTATGTTATTTATATTTATATGGTACACTTTTTATTCATTCAAAAAATGTTTTTTTCCTTCTTATTTTTTCTTTATTTTTAGGGGAGTTACTTCTACTGTAAAATATTTTGGTATATATGGGATAATTTTATCTTTAATTCCCTTTGAATATATAGGGAACACATCTGCAAAATGAGATATTTGGTCAAAGACATAGACATTTTATTTCTGTTCTTAGTATAGTTTTGACTTGTTCTGGAGAATGGCTTTGCCAGTGTCTATGCTTCACAAATAAAATATTGCTGTTCCTAACCTCTTCAATATTAGTAAATGTATCAATGATTCATTGATGCTTAATACCTTAGGCTCCATTAAACAACTCTCTTATGTTGCGTTACGAAGGAGAAGGCATGATTGGTTGTACTTAAATCTGTTTCATGGGCCATCCTGGACAAAACTTTCAACACCCAGCAACAGTCTGCTTATATTTAGCACTTTCCATTTTTAGCTGGAAATTCTTGCACACAACTCATAACAGTGTCTTTGTTTGAAATATTTAGAGTTGGTAATACTACCACAGTTAGAGTTGTTATTAACATTGTCTTAAGTCCTTAGAGTCAACTCCAGAACAAATGAAGAGATTAAAATATGAATTACGTGGAGGTGAAAAATTATTAAAAATTTTAAAGGGAAAATGAAAATAAGAAATAAAAATATATAACTTTTGTAAAGTTTCCAATAATTTTATCAAGAAAAAAAACCAACTTGAAGAAATTTATCCAAGATGATGAATGAGAACTTGGAGACAAAAGGCCACAATTTATCATACATGCAACCCATAAAGCCTTCTTTATAAATGAAAAGTCTTAATGGTTGATATGGTGGGAAAGTGGGAAACATACGCAGTAACAGGAAACTAACAGTTTCCGAAGAGCTCTTGGATCTTATAATGCTAATGATCCATGAACTGAGAAGTTTTTAAGTCATTCTTGGTATAACAAACTACATCTCATCAAAATTGTTATTATCTTTCTTATTAAATATGTAATACACAAAGTTCTCAAAGTGTATTAATCTCCAGCTGTAGTATGATGTAACAATTACAAATTGTGTGTTTTGCCTATTTATGCATGGTTTAACAATTCTTATATAAAAAGGTTTGTAAGTCTGGACATTAGTAGTCAATGGTAAAATGGTGGCTTTGAGTCACATTGGGTTTCATATATGCAACGTGGTTATAATAAAGAACATTATTTATGGTATGCCAACTACTGTTTAAAATTGTCCAATAATCAGTCACATTTTATTCAGGCCCACATTTTCATAAATGTTGAATATTTTTAAATATTTATTTTATATTGTTTAGAAAAGTTCTATGCCATTTTATAAAATTACTAAAACAGAACAAAGCTCCAACACTGTAGCAATGTCAGCTTTCTGTAAAAGAAAAAAAATATTGTAAAATTCATTTATGGAGGAGGGTATGAAAACTCCTCAGAAGAAGAAGCAGAGAAGAGGAGAGAATAAAATTGCCTAAGGTAATAATTTAATCATGCAAATAATTGTATCATTAAGAAGAAAATACCACAGGATTAGTTAGGGGTTTATGTATACCAGAGGGTAAGATGAATTCCTGTTGCTTTTCTCCTCATTTTTATTTTCTGATTTGGAATAAGTGTGCAAGACATGGGAGCTGGCAGGGAGAGACTTGGCCAGGAAACTACATGAGTAAGGTAGCTCTCTCTAGACCTTACGTGAGCTAGCCAACAGCAATCAGATAAAGGTGATTGCTATGTGTTTAGGGAGTTCAGTTCATTAAATACCTGAAGCATAGGGAAGCAAGCTGAGTCATTAATTTAAGATGTTTAGCAGATGCATGGAGTAAATCCAGAAGCACAGATACTTTGAAAGTCTCAAAGAGCCAAAACAATTTAATTGAAAAGTTGCTAGTTTTGTTTATGTACCTGCTAGCTATATGACATTGGACACGTTGTTTTACTTTTCTGAGACTTCATTTTTCTCATCAATAAAATGAAATGGTTGGACTTAAAAATCTCTTCAACCTACTTTCAGTCATAAATAAAAGTGGAGAGAGTAATGGTGTATGATTTTCTGTTTGCAGATGATTGTGCACTCAATGCAGCCTCTGAAACTGAGATGCAACAAACCATGGATCGATTCTCTGCTGCTTGTTCTAATTTTGACATACCAATTATCACCAAGGAAACTCAGGTGTTCTGTCAGTCACCTCCACACCATCCATACATGGAATCATGGGTTATAACAAATGCAGAACTTTTGAATGCTGTGGATAAATTCATCTACCTTGGTAGCAGTCTACTTTCAGGGATGTACACAATGATAATGAGGTGGACACAAGTATTGCCAGAGCTAACTCTGAAGGAAATTATAGGAGAAAAAAGGTATTAGACTGACTACCAAATTGAAAGTCTACAGAACCATGGTTCTGACCTCATTGTTGCATACCTATGAAAGCTAGACAGTCTACCAGCTCCATGCCAGGAAACTCAATCATTTCCATTTTAATTGTCTTAGGAAGATTCTAAAGATCACCTGGCAGAGTAAGGTACCAGACACTGAGGTCCTCACTAGAAGTAAACTGCCAAACATTGAAACTCTGTTTCAGAGAGTGCAGCTCTGAAGGGCTAGTCACATTGTTCAAATGAAAATATATGATTGCTAAAAAGATGGTTTTATGGAGAACTCACATAGGGCATACATTCACATGGTGGTCAGAAGTGATACAAGGACACTCTCAAGGTCTCTCTTAAGCACTTGGGATTTGATTGTGTGTCATGGGAGACACTGACACAGGACCCATTCAGCATGGCATGCCTACATCAGAGAAGGTACTGTGCTCTATGAGTAAAGCACAATTGAAATAGCTCAAAGGAAACGCATGCCCACTGGCTTATAGTCTGACTCCTGAGCTCATGGATGATCTAGGCTAGGTGTTGAAATCTCCAATCTCAGACGAAACACACTTTGTAGGTGACTTCCATTTCCTTCAGTGTAGATAATAGCAATATTATACAAGACAGGGATGCCTTCTGGAGGTTGCTCTCCATTTTCTGAGGGCAGAGTTTCCTCCAAGTGGGGCAACTTTGATAAGTCACTCAGTTTCTAAAGAGAGACTGAGCCTAAAAAATTCTCTTCTTAGAATCCTGTTCTAGATTCGTTTCTTATGAAAAATGCTACTCCAATTGCCTATCTGTAATTAGTAGATAGGTCTGCTTTGCAGACATTCTCTTGCTTTTGTCTTTTCTGACTAATTCCTGTATAGGCAGCAGGTGGTCACAATATATGTATCTTTGTAAGATGGTGGTAGTCATCAATGGATATTTTAGAGATTGACTGATTGTTCAGTCTTTAAACTATGTAGTATGAGTTCTATTCATCTGCTGCCTTGTGTGTTCCTTCCAATATTTTTTAATAGCGGTATAATTTCTGAAGTTCTTTGACACCGAGCTAGAAAATTGTATTATCATTTGCACTCACAAGAGTTTTTCTGGGCTGATTCTGTTGCTAAATTCTCTTAGCTAATTCCATTAGGTCTCCTTCAGTTAATCTCTCAAGTCTTGAGATCAACTATTGTGAATCTACATATTCTCCAACTTCTGAGACTCCAAACCATATTTCATTAAGCAAGGAGCTTCAGACTTATGTCTTAATTATACAATGAGCTCTGAGACTATAGGTAAGTAACTTAGCTTTCCTTGTCATCTGCTTCTCATCTCAAATGTGGATAATGATTAATTTTACTATTTACAGCATTGCAGTAAGCATATGTAATGCATAAACCACCATATGAATGTGATTTTTTTTAACTCCAAGGAATTTATTTTGTAAATTCTTTATAAGTCTTATTTTATCACCGAGCTCAAACTAGATGAATGATGACAGTGGATATCAACTTAGGTCTGTAAAATCAGTAATTTGCTGCACAGGATCTATAATTACTTTTCTCCTTATTGTGCTACTATTACTATACCTTAATAACAGTGAGACTAACCTTCCTCTGATTTTACATACTGCAGACTGTGAAATGTACATTTCCTATGTTTCAATAAGAAAGTACCATGTAAAAATTTTTGAACAATGCATCAAGATAGGGTAAGTAAAAATGTGAGTTTGAAACTTGATAATTATTTTCTAAGCAATTTTATTCAGCTCTAATTTCTATGACCTAACATATATATATATATATATATATATATATATATATATATGTGTGTGTGTGTGTGTGTGTACATATATATATATATATATATATATATATATATATATATATATATGCTCTACAAAGTAGAATAGAGAGTTGAGCTCAGTCGTCCACTCATCTCAAAGTTTATCATTAAATTTCTTGAGGCATGGTGTGTTTTTGGTTTTATATCTTTACTACATAATCATCTGCCATCTGACTTCTCATCTCTCATATTGTGTGGATTCAGGGAAGGATGAACTAGCACTAGATATGAACAGGGTTTTCCTCACCTCAAAAATCTTAATAATTTTACATAATAAACAGAACACCCCAAAAGTTCAGTAGTTCAAGAAATCAAATACATTTTTAATAGAAACATAGTGATCAGCTCATTCTTTTACATATGCTAATATTTTTCCTACGTGTGCCTTTGGTTGTCCTATTGTCTCTGCCTGCAATGTCTTCCTTATACCTAATCATTCTTTAATACCCATTTAGAAGTCCTCAAGGAAGAAATTATCACTGAGTATTTATGTAGTAATTGATGATTGCTATGTTGAAATGCTATTTATGTCATACTGTGGCCAGATCATAGTAATACAACTATAATTGTATAGTTTTAGAAAGTTTGTCTTCTTCATAGTGTCTTCAAAGTGCTATATGAGTATTTTGCAGTAGGCCTTGAAAAATTCCCATTTAATTTAGAAACATAAAATTCTATATTTATCTATATTTACATTAGCCAAGAAGAACAAAACCAAACCAAAACCTCTTCCTCTAAATATAAACATTATACATGCTATGTGCTTTAGTTTTGTAATTTTTATAATATTAAATCATCCTGCCATCGTTTTAATGAAATGTATTGCCAAGGCAATATTCACAGCACTGATGGTGACTGAATATGCAAGCATAGTTCTCAGTCTCAAAGTATAAAAAAGATTCTCCATATAGAATACAGGAAAAAGAACAACATTATTTAGACATCAGAAAGCCAAATTCCAGAACCAGAAAGCAAAATCCATCATGTTTACCGAGAAGTTAATAAGCATGATCACCACAGGGAGGAAAACTATTCCCAAGCCTCCCCCAGCCGCTGCAGGGGCCTCCTCACAAGCAAACATTCACGAGCCTGAGTTTTGCCATGCCTGCCTGCCTGCGTCCTCTCTCCTTTTCCCTAACCATGGTCACTCACTTCCTCCTGATTCTGTTCGACCCATCCTCTTCTGCCTAGTCAGCAAGCTCCTCCCACCCCATGTGTCTTAGATTTCCATGTGATTTAAACAGGACACATGGGCCCATTAATGAATGAAAAAGATCTTTTCATTTAAATTGCTATTATATTTGGCCACAAGATTTTCATATTCATTACATACGTTGGTGGGGCAACTGGTATCAACAAATTGACACAGGTAAATAGAAAATAAGTATATAAAATAATATCTTAGGAAACTAGTGTCAATAGAACAGAATAACAGACAACATACACAATGAGCACATAAAACAATATCTTAGGGTGGGGCTTGAGCACAAGTACCCCACCATTTCCCCCTCAAATAAATGGGGCCTAAAATCTTGGAGCAAGAGGCAAAACTCTTTTCATCTAAATACTTCCTGCTGAAATTGGACATAGAGCTGTCCCTGCCCCAAGACATCCTATTTGAAAGATGAATTATTTAGCTGGCATCTGGAGTTTGGTCCACTTCAGGGTCAGAAATGAAACATCACTGTCATGGATAGGAGGTGACATCTGGCTTAAGTACTCGGGAATCTGCAGGTGGAGGATACTAAGCCTATAGGAAAAAAAAAACTTATCAAACAAGTTTAACAAAAAAAGGCAAAAAGAAACAAGGAGACAATAACCAGAAAAAGGGTAGACGTAGGGTCAGCTCTGATTCTGGAGTCCACTATCATACCCTCATTCACAGTAGAATATAAAAGTTAAAAGTCCAATTTGGTAATCACCCTCTCGAATAATCAACAGTTACAGTATTATATTTCCTGTGTGCTATAATTTCTACAGACTTTGGAACATCATCTAGCTTCCATTTTTACCCATACTTTAGCTCCCATTTTTATTCTATCAACAGAACCCATTCCTTCAGTTCCTCTGTGAATTATTTCAGAAGGAGGATCAGTTTTCACAAGTGTTATTGTTTCAGAAGGAATAATAATCGCTTGAACCATTCTATCATTTTTACAAAACTGTATGAGTTGATCACCTACATTTTGGAATGTCACAATAATTTCTCTTTGATAATTAGAATCTATCACTCCAGCCAATGCATGTATTCCTCAAGCTGCTAATCCTGATTTAGATAATATCTCTCCAAAATGATTCTTAGGGCTCCTCATATACATTCCAGTAGAGATTATTCTTATTTTCTCCTATTCTATTAAAAGTTCTCTAAACAATGTAAATCATATCCTGTCAAGCCAGGTGTCCCTGCAGATGGTGCTGGGACATCTGGCCTCACAGTCTAATACTCAGCATTTGGGATTTTATATGTTTGTTGTTTTCTCATTTACAGATTTGGGGTCATCATTCTGACTAGAGTTGTAATTCTTCCCAATGATCTATTATTCAAATTATGTAAAACAATGAACAAATTATCTTTCCAACATCTCTTGTGACCCAAAAATTTTGCTGTCCCATCAGTAAACCATACATGCCTCTTTTGTTCTTCAGTTAATCCTTCATATGCCTCATTCCATTTTACCGAGGACTCTAACAACTGTTGCTTTGGTTCAGAGGGTGAAATCATTTCCCTCGGTATCTATGTTGGATACAGATTCATGACAACCACAAAGTCCACTTTTGCTATATCAGATTTAATTTAAACATACCATTTCCATTTAATAATGCTAGTTTCTTGTGCATGTCCAGTTCTATGAGGTGCTGGGGTGCTCATTGCCCAGGGCATAATTGAGATTCCTGGCTTAATATTAATTACCTCATGGCCTGAAGTCAACTATTCAATCTCTACCAAAGGCCAATATGCAGCTAACAACTGCTTTTAGAAGGGGTATATTGAACTCCAGATGAAGGGAGTTTCTAAGATCAAAATCCTAATGGTGCGTTTCAGCTTTGTTGTTTTTGCCATAAACTCCAGTTTGCATATTCATCCTGTACAGTCACTTGTAATTCCACTGGGCCACTGATCATAGGCCATAAATCAGGCCAACTTATAGAGGCTTTTACTTATTCAAAAGCTTTACTCTTATCAAGTCCCCAGTCAAATTCATATTTTTCCAGTAATTTTATATAAGGGTTTCAAAATTCATCCTATATGTGGTATGTGATGCGGCCAATGTTCAAGTAATTCTATAAACTTTCAGGTCTCTTTCTCATTGGTGGGGATAGGGAAATCCTGAACCTTGCCACGCTGACAGGAGAATTTCTCTTAGCTTCTGATACCATTGTATACTCCATAACTTTACAATTTGAGCTGGCCCTTGAATCTTTGCAGGGTTACTCTCTCACCTTTTTCTTTTCATATGCTCAATTAAAAATATCAAATTCTTCTCCACTTCTATAGTTTTTTTTTCCCCTGTATCATAATATCATCTATGTAATTGCTAAGCTGTATACCCCAGAGAGTTCTAATTCATCCAAATGTTCAGTCACAGTCCTATGACAAATAGTGGAACTATGTAGATATTCTTGTGGCAAGTGTATAAAAGTGTATTGTTGGTCCTGCCAAGTGAAAGTAAATTGGATCTATTGTTTTGGATCTATTGAGGTAGTAAAGAAAGCATTCGCTAAGTCAATAATTGCATGTCAAGTCCTGTCATATTTCTGGATCTTTTCTGTTAAGGTAATGTAACTGGAACAGTTACATGTAATGGAGGAGTGACCTTATTCAGTTGTCTATAATCCACAGTCATTCTCCATGTCCCATCTGACTTTTGTACTGGCCAGACAGAATTATCCCATCAAGTGCTTGTAGGGAATAACTCTCTTGATTCAACATATTTCTTTATAGTGTTGGTAATCTCATGTTGACCACCTGGCATACGATAATACTTTAAAGTCATTACTTCAAGGTTCAGGTAAAGTGATTTGGTCCATTTTTATTTTACCCGCTAATACTCTACTAATTCCTATCTTCTTTATTGCAAATTGGTATCTTCCTTCACGTAAATTTAGAATCATACTTCTCAATATGTATTCACTAATGGGTACAATTACCTTGGTATATTCTTTCTAAGGTAATTGTCCAATTTTCATTGTTAGTTGATGCTTCTGGTTGATATTTCAGCTTTTCAAAGTGCTGTGATGGTGATAGGAGTTCCTTATTATACTCCTATGGTAAACTACAAAGGGACTATCATACTATGTATATGCATATCTGATCATATTATTAGTCTTAATAATTATTATTAGTCTTCATTATCTCTTCCTTTAACTTTCTCATAAAGTGCCTAATACCAACTGAATACCAGTATCTGTCTCCACTAAGCCACATAGAGCCAGTAGAATACTGTCTATTGCTGCCTTCTTCAGCCAAAGTTAACAGTTTTGCTGTATTGTTACCTCCTTGCATATTTGATCTCCAAAGGCTTGACATACAAAAGAATTCTGACTATCTATAGATTTCAAACAATCCATTCTATGTATAGATACTCCTTCACTTCTGATTCTCACTATCCAAGATATTAATGATTCTCCCATCCTTTGAGTGAACTGACCCAAAATATCTGTGACCTCTTGTTGAGTAAAATCCTCAATTATTTCCTTAAACACTGTATTATTTCCTTGATTCTTCTGTTTCTGCCTCACTATTTCATATGCTTCTGCCTCTAAATTTATTTCACTTCCTTGTTCTGAGTTCTTTACCATATAGTGGCAACTATGCTGGATCTATACAAAGTTGATCAGCAAATTTCTTTTAGTCAGCCTTCAGTTTCTTCTGAGCTAAGTGAACAGCCTTTTAAGATCCCCCAGACTACTCTTTTAAAGGAGAGCAAAAGTTTGAGGACACTCATGCAAACAAGCTAACACTTTTTCCATCTGAATTTTTTCCTTAAGCAACTCATCTCTGTTTTTTACACATAATGTGGTAACCTGTTAATAAAATCCAGCCTCTTCTACTTACTCCTGCAAGCGTCTCTCCTGGTATAATTGGAATTCCTTGCAAACACCTTTCCAAATCTCCAGGTTCCCCCTCCTGTAACCTCACTTCCCAGTTTTCACAGGGTCCAGTGGTTTTAGCTCATTCCCTAGTGAGGGAAGAATAAGTTAAGTCATCCCAGCATGGGATTCTAGTTTCTTCCTATAAATCCTTTCAGACTTCAAATAGAGATTTTATACCCTGTGATCCTGATTGTGACACCAAACAATTGCCAAGGCAATATGAATATGATTGTGTGATTCTGAAACACAAAGTATAAAAAGGCAGAAAAAAAACAAACAAAAAAACCCCGTTTACTTATTTACCTGAAAGCCAAATTCCAGAATCAGAAAGCTAAATCTGTCATGGTGACAAAAATGTTAATAAACACGATCACTGCAGAGAGCAAAGCCATTCCCAAGACTCCTCCCTCCGCTGTGGCCTCCTCACAAGCAAACACTCCTGAGTCTGGGCCTTGCTGTGCCCGCATCCTCTCTCCTCTGCCCTGACAAGCTCACATACTTCCTCCGGGTTCTGCTCTACCCTTCCTGTTCACTTGTCCAACAAGTTACTCCCACCCCATGTGTCTTAGTCTTCTAGGTGATTTAAGCAGGTAACAGGGCCTATTCGTGAATGAGAAAGGTCTTTCCATTTAAATTGCTATTACATGAAGTATTTGTGGAAAAGAACATTTAAAAAATACTATATATATACATATATTACATATATAGATGTACAATTTTTGTATATGTGATATATGTGTGTATATATGTATATGTATGCGTATATATATGTGTGTGTGTGTACACATAGGCAGACAGACAGATAGATAGATAGATAGATAGATAGATAGATAGATAGATAGATAGATAGATAGACAGAGTACTATTATGAGGAGAAGGAGGGAATTCCTTTTGCTCAGCCTGCCACTAATTATAAAGTCATTTGTGAAAATAGCTGAAGGGATTGAGAACAAATGGATACAGAGAAATGTTTTTACATGCCATTTTCCTCTACTTAAAGGTCTAAAAGAACTCCTTTTTAGTTCCATAAGAATAGTGAAAAATTTACTAAAAGACAACAAAATAAATTAATTGGTAATAAGCTCACATTTCATTGATTCTTTTTCTTATAAAGCAATTCATCAGGTCATTTATTACCTTTTAGTTTTCATAAATAAAATATATACTATATTCACAAGAAATGCTCATTATTTATAATTACCTTAACCTTCTAATACTGTAACAATATTTCTATTATGATTCCTATATAGACAGTTTTGGTTGCATTTTTTTAACTTTATCTTGAACTAGCAGACAAAGCGTCAAAAGATCCTAAAGCAGCTAAACAGTACTATGATTAGTAAGAGATAAAAGCTTTCTAAGGCAATGTTGAAGAGAGCTCCTAAGTCCTTATGTTTAGTATTAATCAAAGTTATCAGGATATTATTATCCTTAACCACCACTTTCATTATTAGCTACAAGTCAGGGGAAGAAAGATAAAATTCAAAGCATTAGCTTAACTTCAATTCCTTTGATTGATCTAGCTCTTAAGCCACGCTTTCAACAAGGGCCTGCTTTCTAGTTATCATTTACCATGTGTATGCTCAAAGACTCACACTCCATTTACATTTTGCAATAATAGGCTATGAATATTGGGGTCACATAAAATCAAAGTCACAGGAAAAGGACCCTAAATTTTCATTTGTGTCCATGTGTATTGTTTTGCATGTAGGCTTTTCAGATAAACAAACATTTACAAAGATAATTATTTTTCAGTTCTTCAAAGAAGTAAAGGTGTGACACAAGGTAAGTTTTAAATGATCAGAAACTGATTCAGAACTTTGCAATGTTTTTGGTTTGTTCAGGGAATTATTGATTGATGCCCCAAGAAGACAATTGAACTGTGGTTAAAAAAAGATATTGTCCAATGAAGTTTATTTTGACTAAGCAGTTTATAGTTGTATGGTTGTGTTCTCATACGTTACTCTCATCCAGTCACTCTAAAGTCTAGTGATAAAGGCAGTTCCTGTTAATCTCATGTATCTCCTATATGTGTCCTTTTGAACTGGCTGTACTCCAAAACTAAATGGTTTTTCCATTTCATATATGACAAGCTTTATATCTTTCAAGATTCAGGTTAGACATAATTGTGAGGAGGAGATATTCCTGGATCATCACTACAAGCTTGAGTCTTCCTATCTTTGCCGACCCTTCTAATTGAAATACATCATGTAAGTATTTAGTTATTTGCAAGTTTTCTCAATCACTAGTCTTACACATTATATTCTTAAGGAAAGGAATTGCTCTTGTTTTTCTTTTGGCAGATGTGGTTGTGTTTTTATGTCTTTATTATATTATTTTGGTGTTTCTGTTTCCTTGATATTTTCAATTTGAAAAGGTGAAGTAACAAAAATTTGTACCACCCTTTTTCTGATCCAACTTTCTCAACCTCAGTTTATCTTTATTTTTTCCTCAATCTGATAAAACATTGTTTGAGCACTTACTTTGTGTCAGGCATCATGCTATGCTTTCAAATTAAGAATACCAAGGTAATAGAAACAACAGCAAAAAAACCCAAAACAATAAAGATATAAAACCACAACCACATCTTCAAAAAGGTGAAGTAGCAACAATTTTATATCACTCTCCTAGTTTTGTTTTCAATGACAACCAATGACATCATTACGTTATTGGAGATATTTTGACTTTCACATGAATTGGATTTAAGTGAAGCAGAGTACTGAATATCAGTAGAAAGTTACTCTTTCTTAGAGTCATTGAAATCCAGTGGCAGGTAAAAAAGTCAAAATGACTGATGATAGCCTGGGGTACAGGGTGTTTTCAGTGTCTGACCAAGCTCTTGACACTCCAAGAGTGTCTTCCTTCATCATCCTTAATGGGCATTGGAACATATTGCTCTCATCAGCCCATTCTACTATGCTTACAAGGTAGGCATCCCCCTGTCACTGATGGGTATAAGGCCTGCTGATTACTTTCAACCTGGTTTAACCCATCTGCCAAGATGGTTTTGACAGGGGATGGACACTAACCATGCTAAAGTTACTTGAAATCACAGGGGAGAGTTGGTTGAAATACGGATATATAGCTCTGAAAATGGCTTGGCAAATCCTCGTAACAGAGGTGCTGGTTCTCCCTGCCTTAGCACGGAGGGAGGAGACATAAAATTAGACAACCAATGAAGGCATACTTTAGGTGGACATGGTGACTAAATTGTGATTGGAATATCTTGCAACAAGTACCTCATGGTGGTAAGAAACTTATTTTAAAAAATATTTTTTAATGTTCTACAATCACTAGCAAAAAACTTGAGTTTTGCTCCCCCCTTTCCCTCCAACTCCCCCTCCCCCTGCAGATGCCATAAAATTCTATATAGGATCTACATATATTTTCATATTGAATACGTTTTCACTATAGTCATGCTGTGTAGACAAACTAAAATAAGTGGAAGAAATCATATAAAAAATCAAAACATAATACACACACATATACAAACATGATCTGCTACATTCTGCAGATGAATTCTATAGTTCTTTCTACGAGTGTGGGAGGCATTTTGTCCCAGAAAACCATTGGGAATTATTATTATTTTTTAAAGTTCTTGCATTATTACGAAGTCCCAAGTCTACCAGAAAAACAAACAAACAAACAAAAAAACTCTCGCACACTGTGGTCATTGCTGTGCACAACGTTCTCCTGGTTCTGCTCCTTTCACTCAGCATCAGATCATATAAGTCTTTCCAGGTCTCCATGAAGTCTTCTGATGATCCTTTCTTATGGCACAATAGTACTCCATTACATTCATATACCATAATTTATTCAGCCGTTCCCCAATTGATGGGCATCCCCTTGATTTCCAGTTTTGGCAACTACAAAGAGTGCTGCTATAAATAGTTTTGTACATGTGGGACCCTTTCCCATTTTTATGATCTCTTGGGGATACAGTCCTGGTAGCGATATTGCTGGGTCAAAGGGTATGCACATTTTTGTAGCCCTTTGGGCATAGTTCTAAACCACTCTCCAGAATGGTTGGATGATCTCACAGCTCCACCAACAATGAATTAGTGTTCCAACTCTCCCACATCCTCTCCAACATTTATCATTTTCCTGTTCTGTCATGTTTGCCAATCTTATAGGTGTGATGTGGTACCTCAGAGTTGTTTTGATTTGCATCTCTCTAATCAAAAGTGATTTAGAGCATTTTTTATATGATTATAGATATCTTTGATTTCTTTCTCTAAAAATTGCCTGTCCATATTCTCTGACTATTTATCAATTGGGGAATGACTTGTATTGTTGTACATTTGACTGAGTTCTCTATATATTCTAGAAATGAGGCCTTTATCACAAAGATTAGCTGAAAAAATTCTTTCTTAATTTACTACATCCCTCTGAATTTTGGTTGCATTGGGTTTGGTTGTGCAAAAACTTTTCAGTTTAAGGTAATCAAAGTTATCCATCTTGCATTTCATAATGCTTTCTATCTCTTCTTTAGTAAAAAATTCTTACCTTCACCATAAATCTGATAAATACACTACTCTTTGCTTCTCTAGTTTGTCCATGGTATCAATCTTTATGCCTAGATGGTGTACCCATTTGGACTTTATTCTTGTAGATGGTGTCAGGCATGGGTCTATGCCTAATTTCCACCACACTGTTATCCAGTTTTCTCAGAAATTTTTGTCAAACAGTGAGTTCTTATCCCAGAAGCTGGGATCCTTGGGTTCACCAAACACGAGGTTGCTATATTCCTTGCCTACTGTCTCTTGAGTGCCAAGTCTATTCCTCTTGTGTCCCTTCTATTTCTTAGCCAGTACCAAGTGGTTTTGATAATTGCTGCTTTATGGTACAATTTGAGATCTGGTAGTACTAGGCCACCTTCCCTAGCATTTCTTTTCATTAGTCCCTTTGATATTCTGTACCTTTTGTTCTTCAAGATGAATTTTGATATTATTTTATCCAGCTCTAGAAAATAAGTATCTCATAGGTTAATTGGTATGGCACTAAATAAGTAAATTAATTTGGGTAGAATTGTCATTTGTATTATATTAGCTTGACCTATCCATGAGCAACTGTTGTTTTTCCACTTACTTAAATCTGACTTATTTGTGCAAAAAGTGTCTTGTAATTGTATTCATATAGTCCCTGTGTTTGTTTTGGCAGGTAAACTCCCAAGTATTTTATAGTGTCTGCCCTAGCTTTAAATGGGATTTCTCTTTCTATCTGTTGCTCTTGGGTTTGTTGCTAATATATAGGAATGCAGAAGATTTGTGTGGGTTTATTTTGTAACCTGCAGCTTTGCCAAAATTGTTTATTATTTCAAGTAGTTTTTTACTTGAATCTCTGGGATTCTCTAAGCATATCATCATATCATCTGCAAAGAGTGATAACTTAGTTTCTTCTTTGCCTATTCTTATTCCTTCGATTTCTTTATCTTGTCTAGTTGCTACAGCTAACATTTCTAGTACCATATTGAATAATAACAGTGATAATGGACATCCTTGTTTCATCCCTGATCTTATTGGAAATGCTTCTAGCTTATCCTCATTGTATATAATGCTTGCTGAAAGTTTTAGGTAGATCCTTCTTATTATTTTATGGAAAGTTCCCTTTATTCCTATGTTCTCCAGTGTTTTTAATAGGAATGGGTGTTGTATTTTGTCAAAAGCTTTTTCTGCATCGAATGAGATAATCATGTGGTTTTTGTTAGTTTTGTTGTTGAAATGATCAATAATGCTAATAGTTTTCCTAATATTGAACCAGGCCTACATTCCTGGTGTTAATCCTACCTGGTCATAATGTATTATTCTCAGAAACTTTGCATTGTACTTGGAGACAGTCTCTTTTCCCATTGGAAGGGTGTTTTCTAGTACAGTAGTAGATTATTTCAGTAACGTCAAACTCCCTTGAAGTACAAAATGGGACCAGACTTGTGGTACAGATTCCACATGAAGAATAACGAATGAACAAAATGTAGAGGACCTTTAGGAAAGATAAATCTCCATGTTCTGGGGACTATAACATTTATCCTGACAGCAGCATCAAACACTTAGAATTGAGTTTAGAAATTGAAAGTACATCCCCTATCAGCCTCTTTTCCTCCCACTCCACCCTAAAAACAAAAAACACCTGAGCAGACAAAATGTATGCCTTAATGATGCATGGACTTGAATCATGGGGGTGATGCTTAGACGTTCACCCAGACTCTCTTGCCATTTATTTCAGATTATATTGTAACAGGTTAGTGGTTAGATTTGTTCAACTAAAATACATTTAAAGTAATATATTAATTAGAAATATGTATGGAGATGTTGAGAGGCATTAAGATTGGTAGGTATATCAGCAATAATAAGTGACAGTTTAGTAGAAGGAGAGTGTATGGAAAATGACTTTATGATTGGGCCTGGTGGCTTTGAGACTGCCAAAACAGTGTCCCTTTAAGGGAGAATGTAACTTTTAGCATCTATGAATGGAAACCATTGTTATTAGACCAGGGTTAATGGTCTTGAGATCACTGTGATAGTCTTCATTTAATGCAAATTGTAAGATTTTCTCAGGAGATAGCTAAATGACTCAGAAGATAAAGTGGTAGGCCAAAAGTCAGAAAGAACTGAATTCAAATCTTGCCTCAGACATTTAATAACTTTGTAACACTAAGCAAGTAACTCAATTCTGTTTACTTAAGTATTCTGATCTAAGAATTGTTCTGGGGAAGGCGATGAAAATCTTCTTCATCATCTTTGGAAAGAAAAGCCCAAATGGGGTCCCAAACCGTCAAATAGGACCAAAATGATTCAACTTCAACAAAACTTTATTCAAGGAAAATCACTGGCAATAATATTTTTCATATTTAAAAGTTGTTATGGTAGTGTACCCTAAATAATATTTTTGTCTACCACTATCATGTTTTTCTCCTTGAAAACAATTCTCCCAAATGAAGTTCTGCCTTTACATCTGATATGTAACCGCCATTAAGGGAATTCATATAAAATCATAGTATAAGATCCCCTTTCTCAAAAGGATACATAACTTCCCCTGAAACAGGAGCATATCATTCTACTGGAGCACACTCCCCCCATCTTTGTGTTGGATGGACCCATGTTTCTGTGCTCCCCAATACAACACTGCTATTATGTGACTTACACTTTATGTTATCATGCATGCCTGAGTTGTGTTTGTGTCCTTTTCATCTTTCCCTTTTTCCATGTTGCTTGCAAGAAAGTGTCACACTGAAGAGATTTCAGTTCTTTTGTTTGTTATTCTCAGAATTAAGCTTATTAAATGTTTGTTTTTCTCAGTGTGTCTGGCTGACTCACTGGCCTTTCCTTATACATAAACTGACTAACTAAACAAGACTTAAAGTAGGACATTGTGACCTCTGTTGTAGAAAGCAAAAGTTGATAGGGAAGAAAGAAAAAAAGGAGGGGTAGGAAGGAAGGAAGGAAGGAAGGAAGGAAGGAAGGAAGGAAGGAAGGAAGGAAGGAAGGAAGGAAGGAAGGAAGGAAGGAAGGAAAGAAGGAGGGAAGGAAGGAAAGTAGGATGGAAGGAAGGAAGGAAGGAAGGAAGGAAGAAAAGGAGGAAGGAAGGAAGGAAGGAAGGAAGGAAGGAAGGAAGGAAGGAAGGAAGGAAGGAAGGAAGGAAGGAAAGAAATTGAGGAAGCCAGCAGGGAATGATGCCACAAGGAAAGATTCCCTTACGTAAAAGGATTATCATGCAACAAAATCCTATAAAAAGACAGGGGCAAATAAAAGGAGGAAAGTCATTATGTTTAGGGGACAAAAAAGCCTATTTTATTTCATGCAACATACTAAAATATGTAGTGTTTGTAAAGATTTCCCTGAATCATGCAGAAAACCAAAAGTTATGTTAAGCATGTTTTGTTTAAGAAGGAAGGGAAATGTGCAGCTCAGTTTAGAAAGATTGTTTATTGTTAAAACACAGTTTTCACTTTCAATGGGGAACATTTATCTGGAAGCAGGTATTCTGAGTAGAAGAAATTCTTAGAGATCATGTTGAAATAACTCTTCCTTTATAGGTGGGAAAAATGAGTTCCAGAAGCATATTGAAGATTGATGAAGTTCATGTCACTATTAAGTAGCATAGTAAGGACCCAGTCTTTTTCTGATGATTCCAAGTCAAACACACTTTTCACTACATTATTTATCTTCACAATGGAGACAACTAGTTCACATAGTTAGAATGCTGTGCCTCAGTTCACGAAGACCAGATTTCAAATTTGGTCTCAAACATTTAATAGCTGTGTGATCCTGGGCAAGTAACTTATCTTCTACCTAAACTCCTTCATCTGAAAATAAGGATAACAATAGCATTCATCTTTCAAGGTTATTGTGAGAATCAAATGGGACAATATTTGTAATTTACAAATGTTGACCTTTTAATAAAAATTTCCTTCCTTGCTTCCTCCTTCCCTTCCTCCATCTCTGTCCCCCCATTTTTCCTCTTTTTCTTCCTTACTATGTCTCTCTTCCTCCCTAATTCCATCTTTTTCTCTCTCCCCTTCCTTCTTTCTTTCCTTTCTTCCTTCCTTCCATCTTTCCTTCTTACATTCTTTTCTTCCTCATTGCGATAATATGAAATATTTTGTTCCTGACAACTGAGATGCATTTTGCCCCTCTCTGAATGCATTTTGCCTTTTTCTTCTGGCATTTTTCAAAATTCATTCCTCAGTTTGGATAAACCACACTAAACATCTTGATTTCTGTGTAGAAGTGAATGCTTTGAGTTTAACATAAAAAGTTCACCCATTATGTTATATTTGAAAGCAATAAAAATTCTTAGGCATATGGATGTTTTTAATGATAAGTCAAACATTCCTGAGATTTCAGAGCATCCAAGGAAACCAGGAGTCACTACATTCTCATACCTCTGTGAAAAATTACTTTTCCTTGTCATCAGCATTGCCATGAGAAATATTCAGATTAACACAAGACACTATCACTCAAAATTTACCCTTTTATGCCTATAGCACCAACAAAGTGACTTGTTTATGGGTTTGAAAAAAAACAAATAGTATATATTTTGCATCTCCATCATCTACCTTTGGTCATTCCACCTCTCTATGCTTTCTACACCACCTTCTTAAATCCATTAGACCCATTAGTTTATCTAAAAAAAACATTTGGGGGGCGGAGTCAAGATGGCGGAGTAGAAAGACTCACTGTATGTGAGCTCTGAACCCACAGCCCATGCATTTAATATAAGAAGAGCACCCCACAAGTTCTGGATCACTGCAGGGTGTGCAGAAACACAGTGGAAGAGATTTCCGTTCCAGAGAGCCCTGGAGAGCTGTCCCCAGGGTTCGTTGCGCCCGGGAAAGAGGACCCCACCCCAGCGCTGCCCTGGCTGCGGCCCCAGGGAAGCTGATCCAAGCAGGCTTCAGGGACGGAAGCTCTAGCGGCCGGGAAGGTCCCTCCGCCCACAGAAGCTACAGGTCAGTGAGAAAGACGGCTGAGCTGGTTGAGAGGGGAGCAGGGGTGTCTCCGTGGCTCGGGCCCCTTCGGAAGGAAGGGGTGGAGGCAGAGGCAGCAGCGGCAGCCCCCGGGACTCCCCGAGAAGGCAGGATCTTCATTACTGAAAGTCTCTGCATAAACAACCTGAAGGAGCTGAGCCTGGGATGCGGCCCTGCTCCCACCCCAGCACCAGAACTAAAGCTCACATTGAATAGCAGCTGCACCTGCCATGGAAAGCCTATTTGAATCTCAGACCCCAAGCACTAGCTGGGCGGATCTGGGATCTGGGCGGACCACTAGCTGGGGGTGGACAGGAATCTCAGAAGTCAAGTAACTGGCTGGGAAAATGCCTAGAAAAGGGAAGAAAAATAAAACTATAGAGAGTTTTTTTGAACAGATGAAAATGATCCCGACTTTCGGATCTGACAACGAGGAGGACATATTCTTGCCATCAGGGAAAGACGTGGAGGATGGGGCCTCAGTATCCCAGACATCCCAGGGGGATGTTGGGTGGGCTCAGGCCTTGGAAGAGCTCAAAAGGATTTTGAAAAGCAAGTTAGACAGGTGGAGGAAAAACTGGGAAGGGAAATGAGAGAGATGCAAGAAAAGTATGAAAAATGGGTCAATACCTTGGTAAAGGAGACCCAAAAAAATGCTGAAGAAAATAACACCTTGAAAAATAGGCTCACTCAATTGGCAAAGGAGGTTCAAAAAGCCAATGAGGAGAAGAATGCTTTCAAAAGCAGAATGAGCCAAATGGAAAAAGAGGTTCAAAAGCTCACTGAAGAGAATAGTTCTCTCAAGATTAGAATGGAACAGATGGAGTCTAATGACTTTACGAGAAACCAAGAAATCACCAAACAAAACCAAAAGAATGAAAAATGGAAGAGAATGTGAAATATCTCATGGGAAAAACAACTGACCTGGAAAATAGATCCAGGAGAGACAATTTAAAAATTATGGGACTACCTGAAAGTCATGATCAAAAAAAGAGCCTAGACATCATCTTCCATGAAATTATCGAGGAAAACTGCCCTGACATTCTACAACCAGAGGGCAAAATACGTATTGAAAGAATCCATCGATCACCATCTGAAAGAGATCCAAAAAGACAAACTCTTAGGAACATTGTGGCCAAATTCCAGAATTCCCAGCTCAAGGAGAAAATACTGCAAGCAGCTAAAAAGAAACAATTCCAGTATTGTGGAAATACAATCAGGATAACTCAAGATCTAGCAGCTTCTACATTAAGGGACCAAAGGGCGTGGAATAGGATATTCCAGAAGTCAAAGGAACTAGGACTCAAACCAAGAATGACCTACCCAGAAAAACTGAGTATAATACTTCAGGGGAAAATATGGTCTTTCAATGAAACAGAAGACTTTCAAGCATTCTTGATGAAAAGACCAGAGCTGAAAAGAAAATTTGACTTTCAAACACAAGAATGAGAAGAAGCATGTAAAAGTAAACAGCAAAGAGAAGTCATAAGGGACTTATCAAAAGTGAACTGTTTACATTCCTACACAGAAAGACAACTCCTAAAACTCTTAAAACTTTTCAGTATCTGGGTAGTTGGTGGGATCACACACACATGTACATGCATGCACGCACACACACATACACACATGCATGCACATACAGAGACAGAGAGCACAGAGTGAATTGAATAGAATGGGACCATATCTTAAAAGAAATGAAGGTAAATGGTGAGAGAGAAAGGTAGGGGGAGGAAAGAGGGTGAAATGGAATGGGGTAAATTATATGTCATTTAAGAGGCAAGCAGGAGACCTTTTACAGGAGGGAAAAAGAGGAGAGCTGAGAAAAAAAACAAGAATTTTACCTTCATCACATTTGACTAAAGGAAGGAATAAATGCACACTCATTTTGTTATGAAAACCTATCTTACATACAGGAAAGTGGGGGAGAAGGAGATAAGCAAGGGGGGGGGATGATGGAAGGGAGGGCAGTAGGAGAAGAGAGCAATTTGAAGTCAACACTTGGGGAGGGACAGGATCAAAAGACAGAATAGAAACAATGAGGGGCAGGATAGGATGGAGGGTAATTCAGTTAGTCTTACACAACACGACTATTATGGAAGTCATTTGCAAAACTACACAGATAGGGCCTATATTGAATTGCCTGCCTTCCCAAAGGGAATGGGTGGGGAGGGAGGGATGGGGAAAATTTGGAACTCAAGTTTTAGGAACAACTGTTTAGTATTGTTGTTGCTACTAGGAAATAAGACATACAGTCAATGAGGAATAGAAAGTCAAGTGTCCCTACAGGACAAAAGAGAAGATGGGGACAAGAGAAGGGAGGGATGACAGAAGAGAGGGCAGATTGGAGATAGGGAAAATTAGATTGTTAGGTGTATTGGGTTGGAGGGAGGGGAGAAAAAGGGGAGAAAAAATTGGAACCCAAAATTTTGTGAAAATAAATGTAAAAAGTTAAATAAATAAAAAATAAAAATAAAAAAAAATTACGCAGTGTGTTGGATTTCTGTATTTGAGAAAATGCAACTCTAATAATATTTTTCTAAGAGACTAAAAAGATATGAATAAGAGGATGGGAAAAGTAAGTTTGTGTGAATGATAACAAGAATTGATTTGGATAGTAAGGGAAACAAATAAACGAAAAAACCCTCTATACATTTATAGAAAACAGTTCTCTTTCATTTATTATTTAAAGGGATATTTTCCTTTAAAAAAGTTCCCTTAATTATTTTAAATTTGCTGATTACTTTTTAACATCTTTAGGTGGTTTATAAGTGTTACAGAGTCTTAGTTTTAATTTTTATGAGTAATTTTTTTTGGCATATCTTCATTTAGCTCATCATCACCTGTGTTCCTGGTGTTTTGTTGTCTTTCCCCCAGAACTGTTGTTTCATTAAGTATGTATCTCATTTTTTTTTACCCTAGAGTAGCTCTCTTATAATCATAAGGAAATTTTCTTTATATATTACCCCCAAAGATGAATATTTAAGTATTTCTTCTGCCACTCATTGAGCACAAAGGAGGAAAAACATCTCTTCATGACACATATCTCTCTAAAATTAATTTAAACTTGCAATTAACTTTGCTCATTAGTCTCCTTAATGTCAACTCAAGAAGCCATTTAAGGGCCCATATCTGACATTTTGGGAAAAACAAACTGCTTTTCTCTCTTGCTTGACCCAGATAAACCCTACTTGTGAAGATGATTCATTTAAACATTATTTCATTTAGATAATTTTATTTTTGTTAATACATTCAGAAATCTTCCATGTCATACCTATAGTTTAAAGAAGAACAAAAAGTCTGTTTGGAAGATACACAGTTATCTGATGGCCTAAATTGGCACATATACATTGTAGAATTTATTTGTATATTATAAAGTCCATTTTTATGTTGAAGACCATGTTCATTTAGTGGCCAATAAATGTAGACACTCATCTCCATTAAAGAAATAGCTGCATTTGATTCAGTTTTCCTTTTGGAACAACCAAAGCTATATGCCCTGAGCATGAAGTAAGGAAAATACTTTTTTGCTCCTGCATTCTTAATGCCTGAATTATGAAGAAAAGCATTTCCTTTCCAAGAAAGAAACTCACAACTAAGAGTGCTGAGAATTTTAAAAGCCTTTTCCCTAACATAACTGATGGTTTATCTGTTCAAGGAAAATATTATATAAACAACTCTGCCACTTTTTAACAAACAGAGATGCAAACTTAGGTATTTTAATAGAGGAAGAAGTTGTTTCAATGCCACACCTCACATAACATATTGAATTGAAATATTTCATGAGTTCAATCTCTGGTTTATAGCAAGTATATATGGCTCAGAAAAAAAAAAAAGAAGTCAAAATTTCCTCTTAGGAATTCTCTTTTCATCAAATAGTTTTCAAAAAGTGAAAACTATTTTACTTGCTTTGGGAGAAGGTCAGTCTATTTTGTCCATAATTTCACGCTATTGTGAAGTTATATTAAAACATTTTAAATATAGAAACTACACATTTAGTAAGGCTTTTTGAAGAAAACAATTAGGACAATGAAGATGTAGAAAGAGATGTGATTATAAAATTAGAGTTACAATTAACTTTGCTACTATATACAGAGGGATACATTACTCTGCTATCCACTGCTGGATATTGATACCTGTTTGGTTTTAGTCATGATCATTTTCTGTACCATAATTTCATAAGATCATTCCAGACATTTTCATCAGTTTTAGCAAGTGTGAAAGTAAGATATGATACATGCTAAAGATAAACAAATATTCTTGTGACCTTTAGTATCATTTTCTTTTTAGAGATATATTTTTCATAAAATATGATGTTTATGTTAAAATGTCTTATAAGCAAAACAAGGATGCAAGGGAGTTCAGTCTTTCAGACTTTTCATTTTGACACTAAGTGAATCAACATCATAAGTGTGGAAAATTATATTTGTATAGCACATTTTCATCACTTCCCTTGCACAGTGTTAAATATTTCAAGAGAGACTGAATCCTCTACTGCCTTAAGAAAAATTGAAATTTTTCTCATTTATTTGATGGGCATGTTGTTAAATCCTTCCTTTAATTTTAAGAATGAAAACATTCATTCCTTATTTCACTTTTATGTTTGAGTGTTATTTTCAGGGCAAGCTTGTCAACAGTTTGTTTTTATCTCATAATGTTTCCTTTTTTTCACACCATATGTATGTATATGAATATATATGTATATATGTATGTATATATACATATATGTATGTATATGTATATATTTATATATATATATTCTTTCTTGCATTGATTTAAGTTGATGTAAGATGATTTTCTCCCGATATAGTGAACAAATTTACTTTTTTTCTTTTAAAGGATGAATACGCATATTTCCTCCTCATTTTAGCAAATATTCAAAAAAGTGTCTAAACAAAAAGTCATTAGCTCTTTTGGATAAAAAAGTAATCTAAGAAAAAATCTTGACAGTGGGAAAAATAAAAACCAATATTAAAGCTCCTTTAAACATCAAATATTCAATTACTTTGCTACATTGAATGGTATCATATTTCAAAATTAATATTTGTCCTATATATTTAACATATATTTTATATTTTAAATATGTATCAATTTCAGTTACATTACATATTTTGAAATTAACAAAAATGTATTTTCTCTACTATTCCATCACTGAAAAAGAAGTAATGTTTTTCAATAAATATGCAGTCAAGCAATGCATTTTTCTACATTAGCCATGTCTAAAAACATATGTCTAATTGCTGTTTCTGAATGATTTATTATCAGCCCACTATAATCATAAAACTGAATAGATTCAATTTGAGATAGAATAACCTTAAAGAGATGAGAGTAGAAATTAGAAGCAAGGAGAAATGACTGGCAAGGACCATGCGTAAAGCAATTTGCACAAATTATCATAGACTAGGAGTACAATACACCTAGCAGAGAGTCCTTAAGACTAACAGATTAATGTGTGAATAGAAATGAGTTGCTCAAGAAGTATTACAAGACCACTGTGGTAAAGCTTAGCTTCCAACATCAGACTGGCAGTAAGAAGTAGAGAAGTATACCTAAGAGAGATTATCTATCTATCTATCTATCTATCTATCTATCTATCTATCTATCTATCTATCTATCCATCCTCTCAGTAGGGAATAAGCCCCAGCATGATAACATTTTCATAAAATTCTTGTTGTCATATAGATTTTAAGGTGGGAGTTATCACTCAAAAAGTGTGTTCTGCATGCTCACTCTCCCCAATAAGATATGTATGTTTGTGGAATAAAGTCATTTTTTGAGAGAAAATATTCTTTTGCAAAATTTCTTTCTGTGCCCTAGAACATAGCATTATTGTCTTTAATTTAAACTCATTGTGTCCTCTTGCTTACTAGGAAGCTTTTCTGATATTATTTTGTTGGGATGTCATCCCAAGTGCAGTTTAACCTGGGGTAACTATCCTGGGTAATCCAAGGGCTATACATCTAACACAAAGCAAATCTTTTCAAATTGAAAACTGAAAGGCAATTCTCAATTTTAAGTAAGATGTTTCTAATACTTTTGTTTACAAATGAATATATTAACTTCATTAAACTTCAGGATTTTGGAGAACCCCTAATGTATTCACTCATTAGAACTTGGCCTAATGAAATAATTTTTTAAAAAGTGATTTGAAAAAAGTTATTGTCTGCACACAATTCTTGTTTCTGTGGTTGGAAATTATATACTTCTGGTAATAGATGACTTTGAGTCAAGGAAATCAATGATATATAAATAAATAAAATTGAGAATTTCCTAAAAGACAGGGAAGAAGTACATATTGGGCAAGAGCATACTTTAAACACACTAAAAAACAAGCAATAAAAAAAAATCAATATACAGAGGTGCAAAAATTCACCTTTGAAGAGAAAAAATATTTAAAAAGCAAAATTGGCCAAAAGGAAAGACCGAAACCAAATTCCAAGAGGAGAACCCCTTAAAATACAGAATGGGCCAAAAGTAAAAGGAGGTAAAAAAGCTAAATGAAAAAATATACTTTGTTAAAACTTAGAATTGGGAAAGTGGAATGTAATGACTCCCTGAGACAATAAGAATTGAATAAAATCAGAAAAATGAAGAAAATGGAAGAAAACATGACATATCTCATTGTAAAAGCAACTGGACTGGAAAACAGATTCAGAGAAGATAATTTAAGAATTATTGGTCCATCATGATAAGAAAAAGAGTCTGGACAGCATCTTTCAAGAACTATCAAGGAAAATTGATCTGAGGTCCTAAAACCAGAGGGTAAAATAAGCATTGAAAGAATCCACCAACCACTGCATGAAAGAGATCCCAAAATAAACAGAAAAGGAATCTTATAACCATATTCTAGAATTATCAGATCAAGTAGAAAATACTGCATGCCTCATAAACAAATAGAAAGGGAATACATAGACAGAGAGTGTGGGTGTAAATTGACTTTGGTGTGACAATTAAAAATAATTAATTAAAGGATTGAAAAAAGATTGTATTGAGAGAAAATGAGACAGAAAAGTATAAATTACATCACATGAAGAGGTGCAAAGACCTACTATAGTAGTGGAAAATAAGGGATGGATGTGAGCATTGCTTGAACCTTTCTCTTTGAAAGAGGGAATAAGAGGAAATATAAAAATCTATCTTACCCTACAGGAAAGAGGAGTGGAAAGGTGAAAGAAAAGGGAGTGGGGCAATAGAAAAGAGGGCAGACTGTAGGAGGCAGTGGTGAGAAGCAATACACTTGTGAAGAGGGAAAGGGAAAAAAAAAAAGAAAAGCATATACAGGGGAGAAAAGAGAAATACAGAGTTAGTAATTATAACTGTGAATGTGAAGGGTTAAACTCTCCCATAAAGTGGAAGCCAATTGCAGAAGAGACTAAAAACCTATTATTAATTCTACAATATGTTGTTTACAAGAAATATTTGTAGTAGAAAGATACACACAGAGTAAAGGTAAAAACCTGAAACAGAATATACCATACTTCAGGTGAAGTAAAATTAAAAAAAGCAAGGGTAGCAATCCTGATCTCAAAGAAAAAGCAGAAATAATTTAATTAAAAGGGATAAGGAAGAGCACCACATCAAGCTAAAAGATACTATAGGTAAAGAAGCAATATCAATACAAAACATAGAAGCACCAAGTGGTATAGCATGCAAACTTTTAGAGAAGTTAACTGATAATAATAAGAAATAGACAGCAAACCTCTTCTTATTAGGGATCTCAACATCCCTCCCCCCAGAACTAGGTAAATATAACCACAAAATAAACAAGAAAGAAGTTAATGAGATGAATGGAATTTTTGAAAAGTTGGATATGGTTGACCCTGAAGAAAATTTAATGGAGATAGAAAAGAATATACCATTTTCTCTGTGGTACATAGTACCTACATAAAAATTGACCACCTGTTAAAGAATAAACACTTCACAATTCAAAGCAGAAAGACAGAAATATGAAATGCATACTTTTCAGATCATGATGCAATAAAAAAATACTTGTAATAAAGAGCATTGGAAAGATGGACTAAAAATTAATTGGAAACTAAATTATCTTATCCTGAAACAATCATGGAAATAATCAATAACTTTATCCAAGAAAATTACAATAACAAGACAACATATCAAACCTTAAGGGATGCAGCCAAAGAAGTTCCTTGGGGAAATTTTTATCTCTAACTGATTACATGAATAAAATAGAGAAAGATAAATAAAATAACTTCTTTTCTTCTGACAGGTATGGCAGAAATTAAGCATAGACCAACATTTTACACTGTATACCAAAGATAAAGCCAAAATTGGCACACAATTTTAGACACAAATGATGAGACTATAAGCAAAAGTGGAAAGCAAGGATAACTTTATCCATAAGATCTTTTGAGAAGACAAGAATTTAGGACCAAACAAGAGATAGAGAATATTATGAAATGTAAAATGAGCAATTTTGATTATATTAAATTAAAAATGATTTGGCACAAACAAAGCCAATACAACCGATACTAGAATGGAAGCAGAAAGCTGGGAAACAAGTTTTACAGCAAGTGCCTCTCCAATAAAGACCTCATTTCAAAAATATATACAGTATTGACTCAACTTTATAAGACTATAAGTCATTCAAAAATTGATAAATGGTGAAAGTATATAAACTGCTTTCAGAAGAATAATTTAAGGCCATCTATAGCAATATAAAGAGGCTCTAAATCACTATTGATTAGAGAAATGCAAATTAAAGCAATTCTGAGCTACAACCTCACCCCTGTGAGATTGACTAACATGATCAAACAGGAAAATGATAAATGTTGGAAATGCAGGAAAATCAGAACACTAATGCATTGCTTATGGAGTTGTGACCTGATTTAATCATTGTGGAGGACAATTTGAAGGTATGCTCACAGGTGTACAAAGGTGTGCATACTCTTTGATCCAACAATACCATTTCTAGATCAGTATCCCAAAAAGATCATAAAATAATAGAAAAAGATGCACATGTACAAAAATATTTATAGTAGCTTTTTGTGTGGTGGCCAAGTACTGGGAATTGAAGAGATGTACATCAATTGGGAATAGCTCAACACAGTTGCATTATTAATGTAATGGGATGCTACTGTTCCATAAGAGATGATGAGGAGGTGGATTTGAGATAAACCTGGAAAGTCTTACCTCCACTGAAGCTAAGTGAAGTGAGCAGAACCAGGAGAATATTGAACACAGCAAATGCAACATTATGCTATGACCAATTTTAATATACTTAACTCTTCTCAGTAATGCAAGGATGTAAGACAATTCGAAGAGACAAAACATGGAAAATTCTCTCCATATCTGGAGAAAGAACTGTGAATCTGAATGAAGATTGAAGAGTGTTATTTGTTGCAAGATTTTGTGAGAACATGGAGAAGAAGCACACAGAATCTGAAAGCATAAATGGGTTATGATTTTTCTTACTGGAAGGAATATTAATATTACTATCAGTGAGTCACAGATCTATTGTGAGTATTGGAAATGCAAGGTCTTGACAACAACAGTAACACAATCTACCATGTGTGTTATGCTTTTCAGTTTCCTAAATTCTTTATAACAATGTGCAAGTTGGTAAAAGTGAAGTTCAAAGAGTTTAACAACTTTCTCAAACTAAGATAGCTGGTATGTAACAGAGGTGAAAATCAAAAGACCTCTATTCTGATCCAAGGATCTATCATTCTGTCTTTGTACAAGCTCATACATTTATTGATTAAATTGTTTAAGGGTGGCAAAAATCTTATCATGTGTCTATGTCACATTGAAATATACTTTGTTTTAATGCAGTAAACATATCAAGCTATTACTAGTTCAAGAATACTGTGTTTGCTTTCAGAGTATAGCCTTTCCCTATTCAGATAAGGAACATTCCCTGATCTCAGAAACCCAATCTAATAGCTATTATATTATACACACTTTGACCAATATGTCTCATTCCTTTTTTCAGTTCATTCTTAAAAATTAGAATTGTTTCTACAACATAGCAAATGGATTTCAAAACAGTAAAGAAGATGGAGTAAAGTCAGGAACTCACTTGAGCTCTTCTCTAATCCCATTCAAACACCTGTAAAAAATAACTCTAAATAAATTCTAGATTAGGAGAATCCACAAAAAGACAGAATGAAAAAATTTCCAGTCCAATAAAACCTGGGGGTTTGACAGGAAATGTCAAACCAGTTACACTCAGTTAGGGTGGAATGAGGAGGGTGTAGAGGGGAACGCTGTTGACTTCAGGCCACACCAGCACAGACTAGGGCCAAGCAAACCCAGGAACATGACTCAGGGACTGAATCTAGCAGTGTTCCAGACTACTCAATCCACAAATACTAAAGCCAACTTAGAAGGTCAGTAGGAAAGGGTTATGGGACCTGGAAGGAGGAGTGCAGTTCGGTGCTGGCAACAGTATAGCCCTGAGGCAGTCATGGTGGCAGCAGCAGTGGCAGCAGCCATGGAAGCAGTAGTGGCTGCTTCCAAAGCTTTCAGTCCACAAACACTAAGGGGATCAAACAACTGATAAGAAGGAAATTACAAGGGTCTCTTGGCTGGCACTAAGGTGGGACACTGCTTCTTTACCCATATTTAGATCTGGGTTGCAAACTTGGGTAACAGTCCCAGGGTGAGAAAGAGTACTGGCATAGCAGAGCTTGTGGCAGCAATGAAGAGTGAATTCTCCCCATACTTCCAGTGCAGAAAAGAGTTGTTGTGGACACTCACAGACCAGACCATAGGCCAGGAGAGGAGTAAATAACTCTCCTTAGATTGTACCAACTTGGAAGAAATGAAAGCTCTGAACAGCAGTTGCACAAAATCCCTGAAGCTGAGGATCGACATACCCTCTATTCTGGAAGCAATGATGTACCTTAACAATGAGCTAATAATTCAAGTAATTTCTTGGGAAAATGATCAAACAGTGGAAAAAACTTAGAGTGTAGAAACTTACTTTGATGACAAGGAAGATCAAAACACACATTTGAAATGAGACAATGAAGTCAAAGTTCCTACATTCAAACCATCCAAGAAAAATATGAATTGGTCACAGAAGAACTCAAAAAGGAGTTTTAAAATCAAGTAAGAGAATAAGAGGAAAAATTGGGAAAAGAAATGAGAGCAGTGCAAGATAATAATGAAAAAAGAGTCAACATCCTGCTAAAGGAGAACAAAAAAAGTACTGAAGAAAATAATGCCTTAAAAATGGACTAACCCAAACAGCAAAAAAGGTTCAAAAAGCCAGTTAGGAGAAGAATGTCTTAAGAAGCAGAATTGACCAAATAGAAAAGGAGGTACTAAAGTCCAACGAAGAAAATGACTACTTAATATTAGAATGAAGCAGATGGAAGCTAATGACTCTATGGCAAATCAATAAATCATAAAACAAAATGAAAAGAATAAAAAGTAGAAGACATTGTGAAATATCTCATTAAAAAAAACTGACCTGGAAAACAGTTTCCAGGAAGATAATTTAAAAATTATTGAACTACTTGAAATCTATGATAATCAAAAAGAGCTAGACATCATCTTTCAAGAACTTATCAAGGAAAAGTGACCTGATATTCTAGGACTAAAGAGTGAAATAGGAATTTAAAGTACCCATCAATCAACTCCTGAAAATGACCCCACAATAAAAACTACTAGACATATTATAGCCAAATATCAGAGTTTTCATCTGAAGGAGAAAATATTATAAACTTCCAGGAAAAAAAAAAAAAAAGCAATTTGAGTATTATGGAACCATGATCAGGATAACACAAGATGCAGTAGCTTCTATATTAAGGCATCAGGGGCTTGGAATATGATACTCTAGAAGGCATGTGAGCTAGGATTAATACCAAGAATCACCTACCTAGCATAACTAAGTATAGTCCTTCAGTGGGATAAAATGGACTTTCAATGACATAGAGGTATTTATAGAATGCTTGAGTAAAAAGCACAACTAAATAGAAAATTTGAATTTCAAATCCTGGACTCAATAGAAGCATGAAAAAGTAAATAGGAAAGTAAAATCATGAGGGACTTATTAAAATTTAGGTAATTATGTTCCTACATGGAAAGATGATATTTCTAACTTGTGAGACTATTCTTAGTTTTAGGATATTGCTTGCCTTCTCAATGAAAGTAGGTGTGAAGGGAACAAGGGAGAAAATTAGGAATTCAAAGTTTTAAAAAATATGAATGTTAGCCCAAGAAGCCAAGGTGGCAGAGTAGAAAGATAGACATATGGTAGCTCCTAACCCACAGCCCATAAAATACCTGTAAAGAAGAACTCCCAACAAATTCTGGAGCAGCAGAAGCCACAGAACAACAGAAAGGCAGAGAATTCTGTTCCAGAGAGACCTGAAAAACCCACACCAAAGGTCTGTGGTGCACCGGACCTGGAGCTGAGCCCAGCCCTGCCTTGGCCACAGCACCAAGGGGAGCAGATCCGAGGAGGATTCTGGGACAGAATCGTCAGTGGTCTAACGACAGCACAGGTCCCTCCAGCCACAGGCACCAAAGGTCAGTGAGAGGGCCTTTTCAGCTTGCCAAGAGGGAAGTGGGATGTCTCCATAACTCAGGCCCCCTCAGGAGGCAAAAGCAGAGGCAGCAGCAGACAGGGGCTCCCAAATCAGGCAGGAGCATGGATCCATTGTTGAAAGTCTCCACATAAACCCCCTGAAGGAACTGAGCCCCTGGTGGTAGCCCTGCCCCCACCCGAGAAGTTGAACTTAATCTCACACTCAATAGCAGCATTGCCCCAACCTGAGCACTGGAACTTACTTTCACACTGAACACCAGCCCTGCCCCCTCGGAAAGCCCTGAGGCCGGGGAGCAGCATTTGAATCTCAGACCCCAAGCACTAGGAAAAGGAGGTGAGGAGGATGTGGAGAAGAATCTCAGAAGTCAAATAAATGACTGGAAAAATGCCCAGAAAAGGGAAAAAAAATAAGACTATAGAAGGTTACTTTCTTGGTGAACAGATATCTCCTCCCTTCCTTTCAGATGAGGAAGAACAATGCTTACCATCAGGGAAAGACACAGAAGCCAAGGCTTCTGTATCCCAAACATCCGAAATAGATATCCAATGGTCTCAAGCCATGGAAGAGCTCAAAAAGGATTTTGAAAAGCAAGTTAGACAGGTGGAGGAAAAACTGGGAAGAGAAGTGAGAGAGATGCAAGAAAAGCACGAAAAACAGATCAATACCTTGCTAAAGGAGACCCCAAAAAATGCTGAAGAAAATAACACCTTGAAAAATAGGCTCATTCAATTGGCAAAAGAGGTTCAAAAAGCCAATGAGGAGAAGAATCCTTTAGAAAGCAGAATTAGCCAAATGGAAAAGGAGATTCAAAAGATCATTGAAGAAAATAGTTTTCTCAAAATTAGAATGGAATAGATGGAGGCTAATGACTTTCTGAGAAACCAAGAAATCACAAAACAAAACCAAAAGAATGAAAAAATGAAGAGAATGTGAAATATCTCATTAGAAAAACAACTGACCTGGAAAATAGATCCAGGAGAGATAATTTAAAAATTATGGGACTACCTGAAAGCCATGATCAAAAAAAGAGCCTAGACATCATCTTCCATGAAATTATCAAGGAAAACTTCCCTGAGATTCTAGAACCATAGGGCAAAATAAGTATTGATGGAATCCATCAATCACCGCCTGAAAGAGATCCAAAAAAAGAAACTCCTAGGAACATTGTGGCCAAATTCCAGAATTCCCAGGTCAAGGAGAAAATATTGCAAGCAGCTAGAAAGAAACAATTCCAGTATTGTGGAAATACAGTCAGGATGACACAAGATCTAGCAGCTTCTACATTAAGGGATCAAAGGGTGTGGAATAGGATATTCCAGAAGTCAAAGGGACTAGGACTAAAATCAAGAATCACCTACCCAGCACAACTGAGTATAATACTTCAGGAGAAAAAATTGACTTTCAATGAAATTGAGGACTTTCAAGCATTCTTGATGAAAAGACCAGAGCTGAAAAGAAAATCTGACTTTCAAACACAAGAATGAGAAGAAGCATGAAAAAGTAAACAGCAAAGAGGTCATAAGGGACTTATCAAGTTGAACTGTTTACATTCCAACACGGAAAGACAATGTTTGTAACTCTTGAAACTTTGCAGTATCTGGCTAATTGGTGGGATTATACACATGCATGCACACACACACATACACATGTGCATGCACACACAAATACAGACATACACACACACAGAGAGAGACAGAGAGCACAGAGTGAATTGAATAGGATGGGACCATATCTTAAAATAAATTGAGGTCAATGGTGAGAGAGAAATGTGTTGGGTGAAGAAAGGGTGAAATGGAATGGGGCAAATTATATCTCATTCGAGAGGCAAGCAGGAGACTTTTTAGTGGAGGGAAAAAGAGGAGAGCTGAGAAAAAAAAAAAAACATGAAGTTTACTCTCCTCACATTCGACTAAAGGAAAGAATAAAATTCACATTCATTTTGGTATGAAAACCTGTCTTACAATACAGGAAAGTGGGGGAGAAGGAAATAAGCAGGGTGAGGGAGATGATGAAAGGGAGGGCAATGGGAGGAGGGAGCAATTTGAGGTCAACACTCTTGGGGAGGGACAGGATGAAAAAAGAGAATAGAAACTATGGGGGGGGCAGGATAGGATGAAGGGAAATATAGTTAGTCTTACACAACACTACTATTACGGAAGTCATTTGCAAAACTACACAGATAGGGCCTATATTGAATTGCCTGCCTTCCCAAAGGGAATGGGTGGGGAGGGAAGGATGGGGAGAAGTTGGAACTCAAAGTTTTAGGAACAACTGTTTAGTATTGTTCTTGCTACTAGGAAATAAGAAATGCAGGTAATGGGGAATAGAAAGATATGTGGCCCTACAGAACAAAAGAGAAGATGGGGACAAGGGAAGGGAGGAATGATAGAAGAGAGGGCAGATTGGTTATAGGGGAAAATTAGAATGCTCAGTGTATTGGGGTGGGGGAGGGGACAAATGGGGAGAAAATTTGGAATCCAAAATTTTGTGAAAATGAATGTAAAAAGTTAAGTAAATAAATTTATATTAAAACAAAAAACAAAAGATTGATAGAGACATAGAAAGGCAGATATCTTATTCCTTCATCAAGCTGTCTTTATCAGTTTCTGTGGAAGAAATTAAGCATCTAGTGCTCAACTTTCTCCTTACAACCATTTTAGTCATTTTTTTACATTTTGTTTTAATTTTCTGCTTTCTCAACCATATGTTAACAACCAATTAAGTATTTTTAATACTGAGTTACAGATTGTCTCCCTCCTTCCCACTCTGACCTTTCTTTGAGAAGGCAAACAATTTTAGATAGTTCATACATGTGCAGTCGTTCAAAGCATTTTCTTATTAGCCATATTGCAGAACAAAATTTCAGTGCCCCCACAAAAGAAAAATAAAAAAGTAAAGAAGTCTGCTTCATTATGCTTTAAAACTCTATCTATTCTTTATCTGTAGGTGGGTAGAATTTTTTTTTTTATCACAGCTCTTTCAGGTTCTCAAAGATCATTGTATTGATGAGAATAACTAAGTCATTCACAGTTGATCATTACACAGTATTAGTGTTACTATGTGCAATGTTTTGGTTTTACACACTTCAGATTGCATCAGTTCATGTAAGTCTTCTCAGGTTTTGGTGAAAGTTTCCTACTCATCATTTTTCCTTCACAATAGCATTCCATTCCCATCTTATACCAAAACATGTTATGTCATTCTCCAACTGATGGGCATATGTTTAATTTCTGTTTCTGTGACACCAGAAAAAGAGATAAACGTTTTTGTTCATACATATTTTTTCTTTATCTTCTTATATTTATAAAAAGTGTAGTTTTGTGTCCATATTGTGTATTATTTCCTTCAAATTCACTTTCTTCTCTTCTTTTTTATAGCTAACATTTGTAGAACAATATTGAATAATAGTGGTGACAATATGCACCTTTGCTTCATCCCTAAAGGTTTCTAGTTCATCGTTAGTTAATTCTCTAAGATTTTCGAAGGATAACATTCTATCATCTGTAAGGATTAATATGTTTGTTTCTTCACTGCCTATTTTACTTCCTTTATTTTTTTCTTCTCTTATTGCTATAGCTAACAATTTTACTATAATAATAAGCAATAAAGGTAAAATGGGCATCCTTGCTTCATAACCGATTGTGCTGTAAAGGCTTCTAAGTTTTCCCCATTACAATTAATGCTTGTTAATGATTTCAGCTAAATATTACCTGTCATGTTAAGATTAGCTTCATCTTTTCCTAGGTTCTCTGTTGCTTTTCATAGGCATTTGTGCTTTGTTTTGTCAAAAAGTTTTTTTTTTTTTGGCTTGTATTGAGATAATATAAAATTTCTATTGCTTTTGTTATTAAAATAGCCAATTATGCTGATACTGATACAAGCACATACTTTATAGAATTATTTGCTTTACTTTTTAAAACTTTTGTACTTCTTTTGTACTTCTAATTCTTTTTGGCCAATTCTGCTTTTTACTAGTTATTTTTGTTAATGTATTTTCATGCCAATTATTTTATTTTTCCAATTCTATTTTTTATAGTGTTTTCTCTTTGGTGAATTTTTGTGCCTCTTTTACCATTTGGTAAATTCTGCTTTTATTTATTTATTTATTTATTTTTTTTAGTATTTTTTGTTTACTTTTATTGAGCTATTGACTCTATTCATATTTTTCTCTCTCACTTTAATTTTTCTAGTCTTCTCTCTAGCTTTCATTTCATTTTAAAATCTTTTTTGCTCTTCTAGGAATTCTTATTGGTATTGTATCCAATTCATCATTATTTTCTTGGAGGCTTTGCTTATAACTGCCTTTCTTTCCCTGGGTTGTTTCTTGATCTTCCCTGTCCCCTCTTAACTTGTCATGGTCAGGTTCCATTTTTTTTTTTTTTACCATTCGACACATTTTCCAGTCTATTCCTTAATTTTTAACTTTATGTTCAACTGGGCTCTGTTCACCTGGGAATGGGGTGGCACTCTGCCAAGCCACAGGCTTTTATATGCTACTTCCAAAGCTAGTTCTGGATGACCACAATTTTTTTGTTGTTGTTTTCATTCTTCTAAGGTGATGTGATCCATAAATAGGTGTGGCTACTGCTATTTCCAGTCTCTGCTCTGTTATTTATCCAGGAAGGTACCTTGTTCTCCTTTTGCCACCAGTGACAGTAGTCCTCTTGGACCTTGCTCTGAAACCAGGTACCCATTATCGTGCACTCATAATTATCAGTGTGCTTCTTTTTCTTGGACTTCACATCAGAGTCTCTACTCCTTCATAAGTTACCACAAGCACCCCTCTCTGCCCTGGAACTGTGACCTTGCCTCTTAGTCCTCTGTAGCCTCGTGTTACCATTCTTTTTGTCCTTGAGACCGTGATCCAGAATTACGTATTAGAAATGCACTAGGTTCCTGACCCCAGCACCATCAGATGTCTTTCTGTACTCTCTTTTAGATGTTATTTTTTTTTAATTCTACCCTACCATCAATGGACTGAGGGCTCTAAAGCTGCTCTTCCTGCCAATGTAGCTACCTCAAAGCCTGCTTCAATTGCAGGATTCATGGAGTACTCTAGGCCCAACCACCAACCTCTTGAAACAGACCTTCCCTGACTACTTCCTAGGTGGTTTTAGACTGAAGAATTATTTCACCTGAATTTTTGTTGACTCTACTTTTTGACAATTCAATTTGAGGTTCCTTTTAGAGTTGCTTGTAGGGCAATTTGGGAAATCTCAACTCTGAATTTCTCTCCTTTGTCATCTTGGCTCATACAATAATTTCTGACCTCACTCTTGAGTGTCCCTCTCTTGGTTTTGTGTCTAAAACTCTTCCAGCTTTTAAAACTTATGTTAATGTGACAAATATTTTCAGCCTTGACTGCAGGCAATCAAAATATTAAAAAATATTTTTATATTAAGATACATATCCTTAGTTGTCTTTCTCAAAATCACAGATCAGATAAGAGTAATCTTTTGATCTATCATTTTCACTATTTAAATAGGTCTATGCATAAATATATTCATTCAAAAATATTTTCCCTCACCTTTAAAAAACTAAAGAAATACAATAAAATAAATGCAGTAAAATATGATCAAACAAAAAAAAGATTAAAACATTTGAGAGGATTAGTCAATGTACAGATGAATGAAGTGAGGTCCCCAAAAAATTTCTATTGGAATACAGAACATTACTATTAGAACAATACAAGTCTCAAAAACCAGAACTGTTGCAAATTTTTAAAGTTTTTTGGTCAGAGGTTTGGGAACTGTATTGGATCATAGGATACACTTCTTATTGTTTCTGGGTAGAGAACTCCTAGTGGGAGAACTCCATGAAGAAAGGTAAATCAGCAACTAAACTCTGCTTAAATAATTAAAGATGATTAAGGAGTTGTTGAGACCCTTAGAAGTTAGATAACTTGCCCATATTTACACAGCTAGCCTATGTCAGAGGTAGGATTCAAATGGTTTCCCTAATTCTAAAGTTGGCTCTCATGTAGCACTGACTCTATTATTTAAGGGAGATAGCATGAAAATATAAACACTATTATCTGCCTTGGTAAATAATAAACTCAATTCCTGTATTTCTTTAAGTCAATACTGGATAAACACTTTAGAAATAATATAGAGAAAATTTTAATTCAAGTTTTGTTTGGACTGGAAGTTTTTTTTTGCTGTATCTAACTCTGAGATGCTGAAATTATGTAGTTATTATTATGTAGAGAAGTACATTAAAAATAAAGCAAAAACTAAAAGAATTCTTTAATACACAACATGACTGTAAATGGAATTTATATTATTATTTTTAGTTTATATTTTTGTTATTTGAGGTGTTAAATATTACTATTCATACTGTTTAATACAATAAATTAAAAGAGGAAAAATGCTTGAAATATAATGCAAGTGTGTTCTAAAAAAGGAAAGATTAATCCAAAAATCTAAAGTTTTTATGTATGTCCAATTTATGGTTTGCTCCCTCTGAAAGCTCTACCTGACTTTTGAGAAAAGTTGGAATTGTGATCCAAAACATGCTTGTGGCTTAGTTCATATTCAAGAACAATTTGTATTTTTTGTTCATGTTTTTGTTGCTGTTGTTGCTAATTAATTTTAAGAGAATATTTTCAATGCTAATTTTTATACGTCCTTCAGGACTTCATAATTGTTGTTTTTAAATGATATACATGGATGCAATTCAGATAGCTATTTAAGAGAATTTTGCTAGCTTCTGACTTTCTGGGAAGGGAAAATGTGCATTTCACTGAAAAACTTCACAATTCCACCAATTTAGCTATCTGTGAATAGTTTGACATTTTAATTTCATAAGCCTTATTATATAGTTCTAATAGCCTACATAGATTTAGATTTGATCTGAGTAAATTTTAGGCCATTATTCAACTAACCCAATTTTCCTCCCCCATTTTTTAAGTCACAGAGATTCAGGAAGATTCATTACTAATCTATGAAGAGGATGAAATTTACATGTGTAGAGAGAATGCTAACGAAGAAACTATAGGTCTCCAATGCATTAGAGAAGCATTTTGTCCATGATCTTGAGCTTACTAGTCTAAATGAATTCTCTGTTTCCTTGAAACTCTAAATATATGAATTTATAAAGAACAATGATGTTCATTAATTATGTGCATGTACAAGTATATGTACATATATATACTTATTTAAATATGTCATGCACACATATAATAATATGTATGTATACATGCATACATTTGTATACATATGAATATTTATATTCTTGTTTATCAAGGTAATTATTTGTTTGACTTTTTCCACTAATTATCTAATCAGCCATAATTTTCCAGTAGGGTACCACACCACAAGTATCTTAAGTCTTTTAAAGTTTTTACCTAGAGATCTTCATCCACAATGAATGAGAATAAAGACAATTTTTTTCTTATCAGTAAGGAAACTATTTAATCGAATCTCTCAAGCACAAGGCTTATCAAGAAAAACACTTATCTTAGTATAAGTATAATAATACATTATAAACATTTATACATAATTTAACCAAGAAACTTAATGGCATTCATAAAAAAGGAAACACACAAATATTTCTGAAAAAACAGTAATGAATAATTGTTTGAAACCAATAGGGACCACTTTGACATAAAAGTTATGTGTATCTCCTGATTTTTAGGAGATAAAGAAAAAATAAGAAAAAAAGTATATTCCATTCTTCTGCCAATTCAAAAGATGACTTTCAAAATTTTGTTGCCCACCAAAGGAGTAGGAACTCATGATTCTTCCTCTGCCTTCACACACTGGAAGAAAAAGAGAATTAAGAAAGCACTAACAGCAACAGTGCAATAACTTTATTAATAACCCAAGCAGAAGCAGCAGGGTTGTAGAGACGTTGGAATATTCTTCCAGAGGACAGAAGCAGCCTAGTTCAATCTCTTCCTTTGCCCTTCTCACACAATAGCTCATCATCCTCTTTGATAAGAATAACATTGAAACTAATGTGATGGAAGAACTTAAGTGAGAAATTCATGTTTATCTCTTGCATTTAATAACTAATTATTTTATTAGGACAAATATTTTCCCCTTTTCTGTTTCCTCATCCAGAAGCCAACCAGTATGGGAAATCATAGCAGAGATTTACCCAAATGAAAATCTAATCAGGCAGTGAAAAAGATTCTAAGTTTGAACTAATTGTTTTTAACTGTGTTTGCTCAGACAGATCTGGGGAAGTGTTGATTCTACCTTTTGTCAGGTAAGTGATACAGAAATTGATAAGTCTTTTTGATCAAGATTTTTATGATCCAAGTAAAATACTTCAAGACTGTCACTGTAACAAAGCCTAGATTCTCATTGCATTACTGATTTCCTTACTAATTATTAACTAATCAATATTGATTGGAACCCTTTAGGAATACCTACTTTTTGAAGTGCATATAAACCATGAGCTCAGTAACATGAGGGATCTTTGGTCTAAGAGAGATGGCCAAATGACCATTATTTTATTGTAGATTTTATTAATAATTTTATTAATAAAATTATTAACTTAAATTAATAAAAATTAAAAATTAAATAAAATTAATAAAATTATCAAATCACACAGAAGCTGTCTTTCAGAACATTTTTAATCAGTAAATGTAGAATTGTACTGAAACCATTAGGTCAAAATCCAAAATAAATGGATTACAGTCTAGGAAATAGATTCTGATGGTAATGGTACTATGCGTGTGTGTGTGTGTGTGTGTGTGTGTGTGTGTGTGTGTTTGCCATGATGGCTAGAAAAATGAAAGATATAAAAAAATGAAGAAGAAATCTGTGCAATATGTTGATTTCTTGATAAGGGTGGCAATGGTTATGTTAGTGAAAAAGAACTATTTCACCTAATGAAAAAAGTTGGGCAGAAAACAGAGGAAGCCATATATGAACATATGAGAGAAGCAGACACTGATTAAGAGGTAAAAGTCAACCACTGAGAATTGGTTCAGATAACTGCAAAATGCAAAATTCTCACCTGTTCCCCTTCTGTGTGAACAAAACTGGTGTTTTCACATCAAATAGGTCATTTTTTTAAACTCTGTATCAGTATAGCTAGATTGAATCCTGAAATATGCTAGCATTATTTAGGGTTCTTGTGCCAAACAAGTCAAGTAAAACATGAGTTTAAAATATAATTACTCATGCTACCTCAAATTACGAAGACATAACGAACTCTTTAAACTAAATCCCTACACCTTGACAACTGAGCATAGTGAGACTTTTTTATAATTAAAAATTAAATAAAATAGTTTTGTAGCTTCTCCATTTCAAAATGTTACTATAAATTAACAAAGCTGTTTTATTCAAGAAGAAAAGAAAGTAAATGAATTTAATAAAGTAAAACTGCTTCACCTCAGAGTGGTATGCAGCACAATGGCCAAGGATGGAAAAAAAAATCTACATATAGTCATAATGACTGTTCTTTTTTTTTTTTTGTGATCTCTGAAATTTAATGATGATTTCACACTTTATATGAGTTTTCTATTCTAGTATTGGTTTTGAGTTTCCTGCATTGTGCTGTGGTGAATTGTACATCAGTACCACCAGCAACTTGAAGTACTAGCATTTCAAGATGGTTCAAGATATGACAATTTTTAAAATTACAAATTGAAATAGTCTCCCACCTATAAAGGCCATTAAGTTAGGAGAGGCAGAAAGAGAGAGAAAGAGAGAGACAGAGAGAGAGAGAGAGACAGAGAGAGAGACAGAGAGAGAGAGAGAGAGAGAGAGAGATAAGAAGAAGAAGAAGAAGAAGAAGAAGAAGAAGAAGAAGAAGAAGAAAGAAGAAGAAGAAGAAGAAGAAGAAGAGAGGAGGAGAAAGAAGAAGAAAAAACTTATACTTTCCTGGCAGGTAGATTGGTTTGAGGAAAATATATATAGGTGTGTGTGTCTGTGTATGTATATATATATATATATATATATATATATATATATATATATATATATATATAATGTGTGTGTTTATTTCTCTCCTCCTTTATATATATATATATATATATATATATATATATATATATATATATATATATAGGTATGTGTATTTACACACACACACACACACACACACACACACACACACATTCCTCATTTTCTCCTCAAGAAAGTGCATTGGTCATAGCCACCTAATTGCATTTAAGATAAAACATGAAACTCATTCACAATGTAATCTCAGCCTAGTTTTTCAAGCTTACTCCTTACTGCTCTCTGTAGTGCATTCTACAATCCTTCCAAACTGACCACTTGTTTCCCCCCAGTCTACAACATTGCATTTCCCATCTCTGCACTTTTATAAGGCTGTGCTTCCATGACTGATACGCACTACCTCCTAATCTTCACCTCATATTATCTTGAGCTCTTTTCAATATTGACTTTTAGTTATCACTCCCCGCATAAGTTTCTTCTCCCCCAAGTTACTTTGTACATATTTTATATTTACTTATCTATGTGTGATTATTGGTTAACAGAATGAAAGATTTTTGAGGACAGACACTCAACAGATGCTTACTGATGAATTAAAAGCAAACATTCATCATAAGACTCCTATATACTACTTCTACTTAAATTAGGTATCTTAAATTAATCTCTCCTGAGCTAATCACATATCATATATGCATTCCAAGTTTTGATATAAACAAACACAAACACATGATTTAATAAGAACCACTTCATTGCTACTCCTTCGATATGGTTTATCTGATTGGACCACCCTTCACTTCATCCAATTGTGCTGAGTGAAGCCAAAGAAAAAGGAAGAAATATTATATTCTATCCCCCATTCAAACTCAAAAGGAGGTATATTTTAGAAATTCATTTACATATTTTTAAATATTTATTATTAGGAAGACTGATATCAGTTAAATGTCTTCTCTCTGTCACACAGTATGCTAGATCTCAGGGTAAAACATTTGAAAAAAAAATAGAAAAATTCCTACTCTTGAGTATCTTCTACTCTATCATTCCCTTAACACAGTCAATATTACACATGTGTAAAATTTGTACTGTGGGATAGTTTGTGTGAAAGCTTATGTAGAGACTAGATTTTACATATCATAGAATTTCATTTTTAAGCATTATAAAATATTTAGTGGGTGTTGGAGCCTATTGAAGTTCATAGGAAACATATAATTTCATTAGAACAATGCCATGAAAGAGAAGATAGCTAAAAATTCATGGTTTTCAAAAAAATGAATCCTTAAGTTGCATTGATTAATTAATTAATTTATAATTAAACACAATAATATACAAAATTAAATAAAAAACAGCTTATTGCAGCACCCCATTTGACAAATGATGAAACCAAGAGCTAGAAAGTTAGTCAATTACCCACAATCACACAACAAATAAAATAGTTTTGACTGGAAAACTGTTCCCTTAACAACTAGGTCATGATTTCCCAACTCTTTGATTGAGTACACAATATATTTCTACTCAGAAAAATATGCTGAGGTTAATTAGCCACATGATATTATATCTGAGTTGACTATTATCTTTTTTTTTTTAATGAAGGGAGGTCTCAGTAAGGAAACTCCATCTATCAATATAGATCAGCAACTATGTGCTGATATTGCTAACTCTTGTGTGTCCATGTGGCATTATCCATCCTGCAGACAATTTATTTTGAGAGCAAAAATCTGTCAGTGAATAGATTGTACTGATAATTTAGCTTAAAAAATGATGCTAATCAAAATTTGATTATATGGGTCTCAAAACTATACTGTTAGGCATTTTTCAGGGTCAAATAGGAAACCAAACTAGAAGCTGAATTGTTTTTTTCTGAAGTAACTTCCTATGTACACATCCCCCTGAACATATAGCTAAAGAAATCTGAGGGGAGTGACTAAGTACAATTGCATCTGAATTTTTGGGCTCATGAACATATTTGGCCCTACAGAAGACAGAAACCAATAGAGTAGGGAAGTGAAGGCTAGTTACCCAAAAAGACCAGGAAGACTTACAACAGGGCAATTTATAAAAAAACATAATTTTGACTTCAGTCTTTTAAAGTGCTATACATAAGTCAAAAATTTATTCATGTAAAATATCACTAAGAAATGTTGAGTCATTCAAATGCGTTTAAGTTTCTTATATAAGTATATTTTTCAGTATATTTGTTTGTTTTTAGGGTATAAAAAAAACATTCAAATATAAGAAAAAGCATCTCACCTTTTCAACGCTAATTCAGAAAATAACGACCCTACAGTCCACCAGTGCAAAAAGGTACTGAACGTGGCAAAAATGGAGGAAAAGAGCAATAAATAATCATCAATGAATACTGTTTGGGAAATATGTTTTAATTCCCTAATACCATTAATGGTATAATGAAGCTTATACTAGACACTCAAGTGCCTCTCTAAAAATCTTATGAAGTCTAAAAAATCTCCTTAGGCATTAAAAATTATTTAAAAGTAGGAATATTATAAACACAAGAATAGTTAATAAGATGTCATTTAAGAGATACATGACATATTGCTTCCTAAATAGAACCTTATAGTTTTTCTCTTAGTAGATATAATTCATAAAAGTACACTATTTATCTAATTGAAAGTGCTCAAAGTAGTAAAAATAAAGACTCATGCAATTCTTTCAAATTCATTTCAGACACAGTTTGCCAAGTCTTTGTTACATTATCATGTAACACTCCATATGAGTGTCCAAATATTAAAAGGAACACTGTTTCAAACCATATTTAATGCAAAAGGCAAAAGTTATATAAACAGAGCTGTACCTGATTTTTCCATTGAAATGCTGTTCATTATAGAATCTCCAGGCTTGCACTTTGCCATGAAATTAGAAAAAATACACAAAAATTATCCCTTAAGGAATGCAAAAAAGTACAAATTTTATTTTTTCAGTACATTAAGCATTCAAATTGTAAGGTGGTTGCTTTGATTTTCTCCATTACAGAGTGAAAAAAAAATTCCTTTTTTAATAACCTGAAGACTTGTTCATTGCAACTTTTTTTTTTTTACAGTCACTTCTGCATAACTTAGATTTCCCCCCTCCCTCAACTTCCCTCTCCCTCCCTCCTTCCTTCCTCCCCCTCCCTTTCTGAGACAGCATACAATTTTATATAGGTTCTACACATACATTCCTATTAAATACATTTTCACCAAGTCATTTTGCATAGAAGAATTAAAATGAATGGGAGAAATCATAAAACAAACCAAAATTTAATACAAGAGAAAATTATCTGCTACATTCTCCTATGGAATTCCATAGTTCTTTCTCTGAATGTGGATGGCAGCTTACTTTAAGAGCCCATTGGGAATTTTTTTAAGTCCTTGCATTGCAATGAAGTTATAAGTCTACCAGAAAAAAAAAAAATCCTCACACACTGTGGTTGTTGCTGTGTATAAAGTTCTCCTGGTTCTGCTCCTTTTGCTCAGTATCAGTTCGTATAAGTCTTCACAGGCCTCTCTGAAGTCTTCTTGTTCATCATTTCCTATAGCACAATAGTATTTCATTACATTCTTATCCCCCAATTCATTCAGCCATTCCCCAATTGATGGGCTTCCCCTTGATTTCCAGTTTTTGGCCACCACAAAGAGTACTACTAAAAATATTTTTGTACATTTAGGACCCTTTCCCATTTTTATGATCTCTTGGGGATACAGACCTAGAAGCCTTATTGTTGTGTCAAAGGGTATGTACATTTTTGCAGCCCTTTGGGCATAGTTCCAAATTTCTCTATAGAATGGTTGGATCAACTCACAACTGCATCAACAATGAATTAGTATTCCACCTCACACATCTTCTCCAACATTTATCATCATCTTATTTTCTCGTGCGGTATCTCAGAGTTGTTTTGATTTGCATCTCTCTAGTAAATAGTGATTTAGAGCATTTTTCCATATGGCTATAGAAAGTTTTGATTTCTTCCTCTGAAAATTGTCTGTTCATGTCCTTTGATGATTTATCAGTTGGGGAATGACTTGTGTTCTTGGACATTTGACTCAGTTCTATGTATTTTAGAAATCAGACCCTTATAAGAGACATTAGTTGCAAAAATTCTTTCCTGGTTTTCTGCTTTCTTCCTAATCCTGTTTGCGTTGTTTATTGTGCCAGAATTTTCAGTTTAATATAGCCAGAATTATTCATTTTTTATTTCATAATGTTTTCTATCTCCTATTTTGTTGAAAATATTTCCCTCTCCATAAATCTAAAAAAATACATGATTCTTTGCTACACTAATTTGTTTAGAGTATAGTTCTTTATACCTAGATAATGTACCAATTGGGCTTTATTGTTGTTATGGTGTTAAGCATTGGTCTATGTTTAGTTACCACCACATTGCTATCCAGTTTTTCTAGCATTTTTTGTCAAACACTGAATTCTTATCCCAGATGCTGGGATGCTTGGGTTTAACAAACAATAGATTGCTACATTCATTGACTACTATGTCTTGGGTACCTGAAATATTCCCCTGGTCTACCCTTCTCTTTCTTAGTCAGTATCAAATGGTTTTGATATTTGCTACTTTATAAGACAATTTGAGATATGGTAGAGCTAGGCTACCCTCCCTAGCATTTCAATTCATTAGTTCCCTTGATATTCTGGTCATTGTTTTTTCTTCCAAATGAGTTTGATATTATTTTTTCTAGCTCCACAAAATAATTATCTGATAGTTTGATTGGTATGGCACTGAATTAGTAAATTAATTTAGATCAATTTGTCATTTTTATTATATTGGCTCATTCCACTCACTAGCAACTGATGCTTTTCCACTTACTTATATCTCACTTTATTTGTGCAAACAGTGTTTTGTAACTGTGTTCATATAGTCCCTGGATTTCTTTTGGCAGGTAGACTCTGAAATATTTTATAGCATCTACCATAGGTGTAAATGGGATTTCTCTTCCTGTTTCTTGCTGTTGAACTTTTGTTAGTAATATATAGAAAGGCAGAAGATTTGTGTGGGTTTATATCATAACCTGAAACTTTGTCAAAGTTGTTTATTCTTTCAAGAAGTTTTTTACATGATTCTTTGAGATTCGCTAAGTATATCATCATATCATCTACTATGAATGATAACTAATTTCTTCTTTGCCTATTCTAATTCCCTCAATTTCTTTATCTTTTCTAATTGCTACAGTTAACATTTCTGTTACCATATTGAATAATAGTGGTGATAATGGAGATCCTTGTCTCCACCCCAGATTCTATTGGAAATACAACTATATTATTTCCATTGCATGTAATGCTTGCTGAAAATTTTAGGTAGATACTGTTTATGGAAAGTTCGATTTATTCTTGTGCTCTCCAGTGTTTTCAATAGTAATGGGAATTGTATTTGTCACAAGTTTTTTCTGCATCTCTTGAGAAAATCACTTAGTTTCTGTTACTTTTGTTGTTGATATGATCAATAATGTTCATAGTTTTCCTAATCTTGAACCAATTCTCTATTCCTAGTATAAATCCTACCTGTTCATAACATATTATTTTCATGATAAAATACTGTATTCTTTTTGCTAAAATCTTTGCATTATATTCATTTGAGAAATTGATCTACAATTTTCTTTCTCTGTTTTGTCTCTTCCTGGTTTAGGTATCAAAATCATATTTGTATCATAAAAAGAATTTGGGAGGACTCATTCTTCCCCAATTTTCCCAATAGTCTAAATAGTATTGGAATTAACTGTTTTTTAAGTGTTTGATAGAATTCACTTGTAAATCCATCTGGCCCTGGAGATTTTTTCTTAGGGAGTTAGTTCATTGATGGCTTGTCCAATTTCTTTTTTGGAGATAGGGATATTTAATTATGCAACTTTCTTTTCTGTTTGTATGGGCAATCGATATCTTTTAAAATAATCATCCATTTTATTTAGATTGTGAAATTTATTGGCATAGAGTTGGACAAAGTAATTTCTTCTTATTTTTTTAATTTACTCTTCACTGGAGGTGAATTCACCCTTTTCATTTTTGACATTGATTTTGTTCTTTCTTTTTTTAAACCAAATTGACCAAAGTTTTACCAATTTTATTGATTTTTTCCATAAAACCAGCTCCTTATTTTATTTACTAGCTGAATATTTTCTTAATTTCAATTTAATTAATCTCTCCTTTGGTTTTCAGTATTTCTAATTTCATATTTACTTGGGGATTTTCAATTTGTTTTTTCTTTCCGAGCTTTTTCATCTGCATACTCAAATTATTGATCTCCTCTTTCTCTATTTTATTCATTTAGGCACTCAAGATATAAAACATCCTCTAAGAACTGCTTTTGCAGTATCCCAGAAATTTTGGGGGGTTGTATCATTATTGTTATTCTCTTGAATGAACTTGTTGATTGTTTCTATAATTTGTTGTTTAACGCATTTATTCTATAGGATTATACTGCATAGTTTCAAATTCGTATATTTCCGTGGCCTTTGATTACATGTAAGTTTTGTTGTGTTATGATTTGAAAAGGATGTATTGACTATCTCTGCCTTTCTGCACTGGATTGTGAGGTTTTTATGGCCTAATACATGATCAATTTTTGTATAGGTGCCATATACCACCGAGAAAAAAGTATATTCCTTTCTATCTCCATTCAATTTTTTCCAGAGGTCTATCATATCTACCTTACCCAGAGATCTGTTAGCTTCCTTAACTTCTTACTTGTTTATATTGAGGTTAAATTAATCAAGTTCAGAGAGGGGGCAGTTGAGGTCCCCTACTAGTATAGCTTTACTGTCTATTTCTTCCTGAAACTCCTTTAACCATTCCTCTAAGAATTTTGATGCTATACCTCTTTGAACATATATGTTTAATAATGAAATTGCTTCGTCTATGGTGCCTTTTAGCAGGACATAGTTTCCTTCCTTATATTTTTGATTACATCTATTTCTGCTTATAGTTTTTTGGAGATTGAGATTGCTACCCCTATCTATCTATCTATCTATCTATCTATCTATCTATCTATCTATCTATCTATCTATCTATCTATCTATCTATCTATTCATTTATTTATTTATTCATTCATCTACTTATTTATTTGCTTGTTTGTTTGTTTATTTGTTTTGCATAAGCTGAAGCACAATATATTCTGCTCCAACCTTTTACCTTTACCCTATGTATACCTCCCCATTTCAAATGGGTTTCTTGTAAACAACATATTGTTGGATTACAGTTTTTAATCCATTCTGTTATACATCTCTGTTTTATAGGAGAGTTCATCCCATTCACATTCACAGTTATGATTATTATCTGTGTCTTTTCCTCTATTCCCTTTCCCCTTGTTTATACTTTTAGTTCTCCCTTCGCCTCCAAAATAGAGTTTCAATTTTTACCACTATTTCCCTAAGACTTCCCTCCCTTCTTTCCACCCCCTCCCTTTTAATATCCTGTTCCGTACTAATTCTTCTCTCCCTTTAGTCTGCCTTCCCTTTTCTTTCCCTCTTACCTCCTATTGCCTAAACAGTGAGTTGTATTTCTATACTTAACTGAGTTTGTTGTAGCCACCCTGAATTCAATCAGTTGAGAGTGCCTTTCAAATAATATTCATCTCCCTCCTCTCTTTCCTTCTACTGTAACATATTTTTGTGCCTCTTCCTGCCTTGGGATTTATTTTTTCTGCCTTCTTCTTTTCACATCTCTCATTAAAATTCCTTTGTACCCTTAAATCACATTTGCTATCATCATATCATTTGATTTTTGCCCTGTTCCTCTATCTATGTATATCTTTTTCACATTTCATAATAAATATACAGTTTTCAGGATTAACAATTGTTTATCTTCCCTTACAGATATGTAAATTGTTTGTTTATATTGTGTAACAGGTTTTTTTCCCCCTGTTTATGTTTTACACCTCTAGTAAGATCTACCTCCTTTCCTGAAATATTATGCTCAGATTCCTGGGTATTTAATCCCTGATTGTAGTCCCAGCCCCTTTGCCTTCTAGAATGTCATATTTCAATTCCTTTGATCTTTTAATGTAGAAAATATAAGGTCCTTTGAATCCTGATTGTAACTCCTCGATATTTGAATATTTTCTTTCTGGCTGCCTGCGGTATTTTCTCTTTCACTTGATAGTTCTGGAATTTGGCAACGATATTCATTGTGTCGTTATTTTGGGGTCCCTTTCAGGAGGTGAATGGTGGATTCTTTCAATGACTATTTTACCATCTGTTTCTAGGATTTCTGGGCAATTTTCCTTGATGATTTCTTGTATGTTGTTGTCCAGGCTCTGTTTTTCATCATGATTTTCTAGTACATTAAAAATTCTTATATTTTCTGTCTTGGATCTCTTTTCCAGGTCAGTTGTTTTTCCAATTAGATATTTTACATTTTCTTCTATTTTGTCATCTTTAGCATCTTTTTGACTGATTCTTGATGTCTCATAGATAATTAGCTTGTACTAGTTCATTTCTATTTTTTATAATATTGTTTTCTTCCAATAACTTTAGTATCTCCTTTTCCATCTGTGTAATTGTTCCTTTTAAGTAGTTATTTTCATTAATTTGGTTTTGTACTTCCTTTTCCATTTGTCCAATTTTCCTTTTTAAGGAACTGTTCTCTTCAGTGAATTCTTTTTTTTCATATTTGTAAAATCATTGGCCAGTTTTTCTTCCATTTCATTAATTTTAATCTTAAAATCCTTCCAGAGCTCTTCCATGAAGGCTCTTTGTGCTTCAGACCTTTTCATATTCCCTTCTGTAGTTTCAGATGGAAGTACAGTCTCAATATTAGCTTCTTTATTAATTGTGTTTTGGTCCTTGTCCCCATAGAAAGATTCTATGGTCTTTTCTTTTATGCTTTGCTTCTTACTCATGGTAATAACCCTTTTCCTGGCTTTTAAGGTAGATCTCTTTGTCTGGGACACAGGGAACTGTGTTCCACAGTTCTTGTGCCTAAAACTTGAGGCTTTGTGTGTTGTGGCCTCTGGTTCTTTCACCTAGAAACTAAAAGGGGTGTTGCTTACCTGGTTCTGAGTTGACTGGTGTTTAAAAGTAAACATCAGGTGAGGTCTTTTGGGGTTTTCCCCACAGTTACCCTGGAGCTAGCTTGTTAAGTGTGGAGGAGTGGTAGTCTGGATGACACAAGTTCCTCTGCTGAGCTAGAGCATAGCTAGCTTAGCTTTGTGTCCTAGTATCTTTCCAATTCCACTGGGTTCCTAAGGCACACCTGCAATCCAGGTGTTGGCAGTTTCTATCTTCATCCCCCTGCCCCCCCGGGTTTCAGGATCTTCTCCCAGTTTGTTGAGGTTAGGTTGTCTGGGACAGCTCTGTTTCTGCACTGGTCACCTTTGGCCACAGCAAGAAGAACCCTCCTTAGAGATCATTCTAGCCTCATTGGCTGAGAGTCTGTTTACCCCTTCTGCTGCTTCCAGTCTTCCAGGGTTTTTCCCAGGGACATATTCTCTGGCTTTATCAAGGTCAACAAGGGGAGGGAGATTGAATTACTGATCACTCCACCGTCTTGGCTCCTGGAACTGGAAATCCCCTGCAACTTGTTTTAACATTACTTTGGAAACACATTGTAAATCTGCAATAACAAAAAGTAATATAAGCCCCTAGAAGTAGATAGACACAACCTTGAAGCACAGATTTTTGCACCAGAAGGGACCTTGGAAGCTACAGAGTAGCATCCCTTTCTTTTACATATGAAAGAACAGAGCCACAGAGATAGTGAATGACTCATCTAGGATCACACAGCGTCAGGGATGGGACTTGAATCCCAGTCCTATAACTCTAAAGGCAGTATTCTTTCAATTTTACCAGATTGCTTCTATATTACTCTACCTTGCAGACCAAAGCAAATTCAAAAACATTCAAAAATATACACAATATTCCATTTTGTTTTATTAATTTCATTCAGATCCATCATAACTCAATACATTAGAAAAAAACAGATCTACTCTACTTCTGAATGGTAAATATATAAGAGATCAATATAAATGATAAACATATCATTTATATGTTCATAAAACATATTTGACTAACGTATAGATCATTTTGCTTTGAAAGTATTTACGTTTTATATTAATTGTAATTAAAGAAATTTCTTCAACATTTTCTTTTTCCCTTTAGTAAAGATTAAGAAAGGAAGAAAACAGAGCCAGAAAGGAAGGAAAAAGGAGAGAGAAATGAATGCATATTGACTAGTAATCCTGCTTGATTCACAAATGATATTAAAAGATCACAGAGAATACAATAAACTCAGGACTCCTCTTCATACTTCATTATTCTCATCTAGATAATTTCATTTATGCTGATATTTGAAAAGGCATGATTAACAGTATAATTTAAATCTCTTTATTCATCTCTCAGATCACTTTAAGAGGTTGAATATTTCATGGTTCATTGGCTATATTTTGCTATTACATGATTGAAAAATTCATATCGAATGATTACTCTCTGTCTATTCACTGTTTCCCACATGAATTAAAAATGCATTAGTTAGCCAAATTCTTGAGGATTTGGATGCAGGAAGCCTAGTCTGAACTTTTGGCAATGTGCCTTTTGGCTTCCATTAGGCTATTGTGGCACTTGTTTGTGATTAGATAAAATTCCACATCAATAAGACAGATTCAGCTAAATACTTATGTGACATTTTAGAATTAGCATCTGGTTTGGGGCAATAGAACAGTGAATGCAGAAATTTGGAAAGCTAAATAATTCATAAAGACATAAAATAGAAATTAAAGGTATAAATCACTCACCCTTTCAACTAAATGAATATTGCCCTAATATTCTCTTTCTTACAGATATGATTGAAAAAATAGACACATGATACTTTTCAACAATTTTGTGATTTGAAGTTTGAGGCAGTTATGGACATGTACTTTAAAAATTGTGGGTTCTTTTCTAGAGACAAATATTGCAACCCAGTCATGTCTTCACATCCATTGGGATTCTTCACAAAATAACTCTACCAGTAGAGGTTCATCCAATACACTGCACTTTCATTTTACCTTCTTGACATTGAATGAATAACATTGGAGATTAAAACTTGTGTACTTGTTAACTTATTCTCACTCTTACAATTGTGCCTTTCTTTGATGAGATCTTTTTCATTGTTTTCATTTTATATTTATGTATTCTTAATACTCAATTCTTAGCTGGGAATGTGCTACATCATGTGAACAAAGCATAGATGTGTCTATTGTTCCTTGACTATACCACTGTTTTAAGTCTTTTATTTATAAAATACTACTATCTACACAAACCATGTAATATCACTGGAAAAAATGGATTAAAGGCAAGTTTTTGTTAGAAAGAGAAGCTTTTATAGTATTTGAAAGTACTTTCCCACTCCGTATCCATTTCATTTTCTGAACATCATAATTTCACATTCTGGAATATCAATGTAATCTGCTTATGTTTTACATCTTTTTCTGAAAGTGACAATAAAGCTTTAAGGAATGTATAATTTTTAAATCACATTTTTTGATTCAACGATCATCAAATAAATATTTTGAACATATAAGTCATTGTGTTAAATACTTGGAATGCTGAAATAAGGGGACAACATTTTTGTATTTTAGTGTTTTATTTTTCAGTTTCAGACATGTACACAAATGAAAATACTTAAGAATGTGGTTAAGTACATTTAAGAGTTTAAACAACATGGCCTGGGAGACTCAAAGTCTGAAAGATGATTTCTAATTGGAAGAACATAAAATGTATCTTGAATGAGACAGCATTCGACTTGAACACTAGAGAAAGATTTCAATAGGTGGAGATGTGACATGTTTCATTTCCATTACCATATATAGGCACCTAAGTAGAAAAAATGGGTGTGCTCTAAGTAGCACGCACACATGTACACATAAAGACATGTATTTTGCAGTCTAAGAATACTGGGAACCTCAAAATGCAAGAATTCAACCACTCAAGTCTTTTTTGCAGTCCAAATATTGAGTTTATTATGATACTAGTTGGAGTAGGAGAGAATCATAGTATGTCCAATTTCATGGTGGGGAGGTGAAATGAACACTTTTATACAGAAAGACTGAGGGAACAATCTTGATGTGATTTAGGAGTGGCAAGTAGTGGAATAGTCTGGAGGTAACAGATAGTAAAAGGTTGGACTGGGGCAGAAAATGTAGGGCTGGACTGGGTTGGGCCACAATGAAAGGATAGTTGAAAGGATTATACTGGGATGAGTCTAGTGCTTCAGGAAAATGCCAGGGATCTGGTTTCAGGGACTGGGTTTCTGAAATTTGTAGGAAAGTTCAAGGACTGAGGGTCTTTACTTTTTTTTGAGTCCAGATCCCAGACCCCATCACATATGTGTATCTGTGTATGTATACATGTGTATGTGTGTTTATAAGCATATAGTTATATTTCCAACATATATGTAACTGTATAACAAGTATATATTTACATATATATAGACACATGTGTGTTTGCATGTGTATTCTTACATTTATACCCAATATTAAGAGTAAAATAATGCATGCTAAGACTTTTGGGTAAGTATATACTTAGATTGAAGAAAAGGGGGAAAAAACACTTTCCTAGCACTTCTACCCCAATTTATTCATCATTATAATGATGAAATGCTTAATTTAAATTGGCATAAAAGGAGAGTTTTCAAAATAGATATGAGGGCCAGATACATTTAGCAAAGTATGGGAGTCAGTCTGCTCAGCTTTACTTCTCAATGATCATTATGAATTTTATGTGTACCAAACACAATGCTAGATATTGTGGACCGTCAAAATAGGAACCAGGAGATTACATTCTTCCAAGAGGATATAGCATATACTTTGTCACTATAAAGCTGACAGCATTATGACTGCCTGTTTGACTAATCAGTTCTTTAAGTAATCAGTTTCAATGAGTTTTTCATGTAAATGACTGGGTACTTGACAGCACTGAGAAAAGTCAGTTGTTATATCGGGGTATTATTCAGATAATATTTAAATTATGATCCCATTTCTTTAATTCACCTTCAATAATTCAGGATTTCTGTAAGGCTAAGTTTGGGTGGGGGAAAAGATTTACCTATGCACCATATAAGACAAAAGGGTTTGCTTAGTAAATTAATAATGTTAAATGAGATTACTAGAGGGATATTTACCTATTAAAGAAAGTATGCTGCTTCCAAGCACTCCAGGAAATTCCCATTTCCATGCAAATAATGTAATTGACATGCAAGCAAAGGTTATCTAGGGGGAAACACTTGACTACCCTAGTAGAAATTATGGGGCATATTTTTAGTTAATAAAACTTCATTTCCTTAAAATGCTATATAAATTGGACTTTTCACTAATACTTATTAGTCTGAATTAATATGGTTATGGTTATATTGTATGCATAAGAGGTAATTTTCTTCTATAATCCTTAAAGCTGAAACAGGCTATGCTTTATTTTAGCCAGCCTTGAGAAGCTTGAAGAAAAAGGCAAAAAGAATAGGTTTTTGTTATCATTTTTCTACCGCCATTCTAAAATATTTTATTGTTAATTTATTATAAACTAAAATAAACCACAAGAAAAGAAAAATAAACTTAAATAATAAAACAAATGCAAAATAAAAAAGAAAGGACTGTTATGTACACAGAAGAGTGTGAGAGGATTCAAAATATACAACAGTAACTGTCCATTTCAAGAAAACCTGTATAACTAATTCTACACATTGTGTTCAGAGCCGTCCATCTTTTTTGTTTGTTTGTTTCCATGTAAGTTTTCTTGTTGTTCTCATTAAAGGATGGCACTACAGCTGACTTAACCTGTAATAGGTGGGCAAGGATCCATACTTACATTGTATTTTATTAAGTAATATAAAGAAGATAGACATTTGTTTATGTTACATTTGTTAAGAAACACTTGGATTTAAATAAATAAATAATTCACTTTTTGATTATTATACTAGTTAGATTTTTAACTACAAAATACTGTAACATGAGAATCAGTTGTGATATAGTGGATAGAGAATTAGCTTCAGAGTTTGAAATACTTGGATTAAAGTCTCATTTCTAACATATATATTCTGTGAAAACTGAGAAAAAGCACTTACATATTAAAACTCTGTGGACCTCTGTAATACTAAGTTAAATGGGAAGATCTTTGCCATTCATTCATAGGTCCATGTGAACTGCCTTGGTCACAAGGGAGCCTGAGTCACATGAGTCTGAGTCACACAGAGCCTGCAATGGGAGGAATTTGCTGAATGGGTGGAGCAGGAATAGAGGAAAAGGAAGAGGCAGAAATAGAGCAGACATGAGAGGAAGTTAGTGAAAGAGCAGTCAGAACTGAGAGCTTCCGGCAAGTCTTCAGCTGACTGTGAATAAGAGAAGGGCATTTTGTTTAAGGGATCCTGTTTATGATTTCTTTAAGGGAGCTGGTATGTGGGAAGCCAAATAGAAGGAAGGTTTGAGGATGGTGTTGTTCTTTACATTGTGATTGTGTATAGATTTTTGTTTCTATGATGGATTTAGTTTTCTGGTGTCTGAATAAATTTTGGTTCTGTCTTTCATGTGGGTAGTCTGTGGTATTTCACAATTCGGAATTGTGTATCATATTCACATATCATAGGTACAATATTGATTTGCAGAGAAAGTTTCTGAAAAAAAGGAGTTCCCTGTGTTAGTCAGGTAACAGGTTTATACGTTATCCCTTACCAGTGGTGTCTGACTCAAAGAGAACCAGTTGCGCATAATTCATAGAAAAGAATTACTTTAAATAGTATAATGACAGTTTTCAAATATAATGCTATATGAGTTTTATTGTATTTGTTTAATATTTATTAATAACATTTTCATCAAGCTCAGGAGATTATCAGGCAGGTAAAATAGTGTTTTTGACACCTTTGCCTTTTATTAAACTGTAGCACAATAGAATATAAATTTTGTTAATTGCTCTGTGAAAATCCTAAATGCTAAGGATCATTTACAGAACGCAGTTTGGAGGAGAAATTTCTGGGACTCAGTGACCAAGATTAATATTGCTTTCCCACAGCCTTCTCACCTTTAAAAAAAAAAAAAGATATATAATTTCTTTAACAAATAAGTTCAAGAATCACTCTGTTAAAAGAATAAAAATAATTTAGAAGGAACTAATTAGAATCTGAGAGAAAATCCCCTAGGATCACAGGAGAATACCACTGGAGAATTTTTATTTTTAATATAAAAAAAAAGTTCTCTTCCTCTCTACAGCCCTTTCTACAACCATTGAGAAAGCTATCTATACAATTCTCACTAGCAATACAAAGTCATCCAAAACATTTCCATTAAAAAAAAAAAAAACAGAATAGTAAAGCCGAAAAAAATTCTCAAATTAGCATAGATTTCATCAGCTCTTCCTGTGGAAGTGAGTAGAATTTATTTTCATAAATCTTTTGGAACTGTTGCATTCTAAGGGGGTGGAGTCAAGATGGAGGAGAACAAAGATGAACTTACTCTATCTCTCCCCCCATAGCCCATAAAATACCTGTAAAAAATGACTCTAAACAAATTCTAGAGCAGTAGAAGCCACAAAATGACAGAGTGAAAGAGATTTTTAGCCCAAAATAGCCTTGAAGGCTGACAGGAAAGGTCTATCACATCAGGCTCAGAGTGGAGCACGACCTAGCCTTAGCAACATGGAACAGCACTGAAAACACTGGAGCAGTTTTTAGGGCATGGAATCACGGATATTAGCTGCAGTCCCCAAATTCTTCAACCAACAACACCAAAGTCATCTTCAAAGGTCAGCAAGAAAACTCTTTCACCTAACTGCCAGGAGAGTGAGGTCCTGTTGGTCACAGCCCAGGCCCTAAGGTGGCAACAATTACTGCAGCAGCAGCATCCACTTTTGGAGCCCTCAGCCTAAAGATCCTGGGGGAATCGGTCCTATGCTGGTCTCAGTTTGGAGTGGCAGTTCTGGGGAAGAAGGAGCAGTAGCATGGTGGAGCTGGCAGAGGTTGTGGAAAGGGAATCCTGTTCACAGATCCTAGGCAGAAAAGAATGTTTATTGGTGCTCCCAGACCAGAGTGCAGGCCAGGAGAGAAGTAAACTCCTCTACCTCAAATGTGTCACCTAGGAGGAACTGAGAACTTACAGGTACCTAGAATATACCATCCAATTGACAAAAGACTCCACAAGTCAAATAACTGGCTGGGAAAATGCCCCCAAAAGGGAAAATAAGAATAGAGAAGGTTACATTCTTGATGAAAAGGTTTTTTCTTCCATCCTTTTATAGGAGAAAAATCAAAGCATACTCTCAGAGAAAGACATAAAAGGAGTCTTCTACATCGAAAATCTCAAAAAAAAAAAAAAAAAAGGCAATGACCTCAGACCATGGAAGAGCTCAAAAAGGACTGGGAAGAGAAACGAGAGTGATGCAAGAAACTGATGAAAAGTGAATTAACAACTTGCTAAAGAAACCCAAAAAATCCTGAAGAAAATACCACCTTTCATAATAAAACTACTCAGGTGTTAATTAAACATTAAAACTGCCTATATATGCTGATTTTCTATTTTATTTGCTTAAGTTATTCAAATTTAATTTTTTCCAGTGGTGTGCTATTTGTTTTTCTCAATGTTGTTTGTGCTTTCTTATTAATTTTGGTCTTGGCATTATAATTGCACATAGATATCTGACAGCTTTAACATGCATCAGTAATATTTTTCTACATGTTAAATATATATTCTCTTCTAGTGTTATTTAGAATTCATAATGTGCCCTTACTTCCAATTACTTTATTGAATTCATTATTATGTCATTCAGTTATCCATAGAAATTCTCTACTGATTCATCTCCAACACAAAATATTTGGAAATACAGTGTAATTATTTCATGGTAATATTTTTGAAAATGCTTATTTTTATGTAATATGAGATGAACATACTATCCCAGGATACAGTTTTGCTATCTGTGGGCATACAAAAATATGTTTTATTAATTCTTTACTTCATCAAGGAGTACCAGTAACATGTTATTTTTTTAATTTATTTTCAGTTTCATCTTTTCTTCAAATTTTGTTTAGAGAAAAATGTCATAATAGATGATTTACTTCCCCCAGTAATATTTCCCTCTCCCCTCAATCGTTATTTGGCAATGACCTCACAAGTCTCTACAGGAAGTCAAGTGAGCATAAACTCAAACAATTTCAATCATATCAGGAAGGGTGTGAGTATTGCCCCCATAAAAGATTAATGTTTTCTTAGGAATAAATAATCTTTCTGACTATGTGAAAGATAACACTAATAAACTGGCAATGCAAAAAAAAATAAACAAAAAAAACCAGAAAAACTGTCTCCGGACAGTTTAACTTTTTTTTTTTATTTTATTTTGGACATGCATGGAATTCATAGGAGAAAGGGATATAGAGAATGCTAAGAATCATACCTGTCTTATATCTTCAATAAACTTGAATTTTCTTAAGGACCATTAGGATAAAATACATATTTTGAAGTCAAAATAATTTTATCTGATACACAGAGATGAGGGATTATCATTAATGCTCTAAGGAGAAGAAATATGTAGCCAACTAGTTTCTAGTCATTGTGAAAGATACAAAACTTTAGAATTGGCCCCTGAAAATAGTGAATTAATGTTCTTAGTTCCTGTTTTCTCATATCCAGTCCATGACTTGGTTTAAAGATAGGAAAAATAAGATCGTTGTAATTGGAATAATTGATATATTTAGTAATCCATTCACAAATAATATATAAATTATACAAACAATTGAAAATCTAAGACTATTCAGATTTCATATTTCTCATGGGTTTTTGCCTAGTTTTTCGAGTAACAGAACATAGATAGTACTGACTAAGAGAAGAGGAGACGTTCTCAAGATGGGCAAACTACTGTTGAAGAATATAGGACTGGATAAATGGGGACCTGACATAATTAAGTGGAAAGTATTCTATCTTTCTGAAATGAATACTCTGGATGGGTTGTATAAGCTCCTAAGATATGTCAGACTAGCGATTAATATCCACTTGGCAACTGAAGAGGTAGAATAGTTTTGGCAAAGGACACTAGATTTTGGCATTGTTTGGAGTATTAATTCTGGCACTTCCTATATTATAAGAAGAAAAACAGTGGAAAGGCCTGACAATTCATAGGAATATTTCTTTGTAGGAAGAAGGAGACTTTGTCTCTGACGTCTATACAGAAATAAAGAAAAAATGTAAAATGAACCCAAGATCTTGATTAAAAGAGGGAAATTCAATTGTACATGTAATTTTGAGATCCTTTAGGATGGGATTCATGAGTGTGATAAATACCTGGTTAAAAAGGAATGTATCAGATAAAAGTTAAGTCATTGGTAGCTAATTTCAAGAAGACATTTGACTATGCAAAGATCAACAAAGTAAAATAGAGAAACATGGCAGAAAATATTTTAGGTGAATGACAAAATATTAAAAAAAATGAGAAAATATATTATTTTCTATTATAAGGTAAGCGTATCACAGACTTCTAACTGGAAGGAAAAAGTAGACTAATTCTGGAAATGGATCACAAAGTTGACAAAGATTGATAATATAATCATTGAAGAAAAATTCAGATTTCAAATATCTTTGAGAATTTGCTTCTATTTACTTTTTGAACACTTATAAGTTTATTTTTATTTTGTTTTTAGAGGATGTGGTGCCATACTATAAACAGGCTGGGTCATAATGTTGTGCATCTTTAGCTATATATTGTACACTTTACATATGTACAAAAGGTAAGATGTACACACACACACACACACACACACATATATATATATATGCATATCTCTATGCATACACACATCTGTATTTTACTGAAGTTTTCAGATGTAACATCCTAAAATTTATCAATACTTTAATAGTTTGGGGATATTCTCCATCTATCAATTCATCCATTTTTCTGTCTATCCATCTCTTTATGTTATGATCAATATAATTAATATTGTTCGTACTATAATTAAAATATTTTCATATATCCAAATATATTACTTGAACATGCTCTAATGTTTTTAAAATGTTAGGAAAAAAACTAACATTTTATTTTGCCTTTACTCAAAATAGTAAAAACTGATCATATTTTAAGAGATGAAGATTTCAACAAAACCTTGAAATGCAAAGGGAATGTAACAGGAGATGTGAAAAGGAGGAAGCATAAAATGGTAAATTGTATCACAGGAAGTGGTTAAAAATAATATTGTAGTATCCTATGTGACAAATATATTTTTGATACCTAAACCAGGAAGAGACAAAACAGAGAAAGAAAATTATAGATCAGTTTCTCTAATGAATATAGATGCAAAAATTTTAAATAAGATTTTAGCAAAAAGATCATAGCAACTTATCACAAGAATAATACATTATGATCAGATAAGATTCATACCAGAAATCCAGGGCTGGTTCAATATTAGAATAACTATTAACATTATCGATCATATCAACAACAAAACTAACAGAAACCACATGATTATCTCAATAGATGTAGAAAAAGCTTTTCACAAAACACCCATTCCTATATAAAAACACTAGAGAGCATAGGAATAAAGAGAACTTTCCATAAAATAATAAGCAGTATCTACCTAAAACCATCAGCAAGCATTATATGCAATGGAGTTCACCTAGATGCATTTTCAATAAGATCATGGGTGAAAACAAGGATGTCCATTATCACACTGCTACTCAATGTGGTACTAGTAATGTTATCTGTAGCAATTAGAGAAGATAAAAAATTGAAATACTTAGAAGAGGCAAAGAAGAAAGTAAATTATCACTCTTTGCAGATGATATGATGATATTCTTGGAGAATCCCAGAGATTCAAGAAAAAAAAAAACAAAAAAACAAAAAACTACTTGAAATAATACCTGCAGAAATCTTCTGCATTTCTACATACTAGTAACAAAGCCCAACAGCAAGAGACAGATCCCATTTAAAGGTAGAGTAGGCACTGTAAAATATTGGGAGTTTACCAGCCAAAATAAACCCAGAGATTATATGATCACAATTACAAGGCACTTTTCACACAAAAGTCAGACCAAAGTAAGTGGAAAAATATCAGTTTCTCATGGGTAGGCCAAGCTAATATAATAAAGATTGTCTGGCCTAACTGCCATGGGCTACCAGGTCCTTCTTACCTAACTCAGATCTTCAGTGATCAGCCAGATAAATGTAATGAGAGAAGAGACCTCCAGAGTCAAACAGAAGTGTAGGCTTTATTCTGGATACCAGCTACATGTCATCATGCAGGACCAGTTCTCCCCATGGAACCTCCTTCTTCTTCCGGAGGAGAGACGAACCCAACCTCCAGGCTTTCCTGTCCCCATTTAAGCTCTCCCAGCTGTATAGTACACTCGTGGACACCATGCATGCTCTCAGCCCCTTAGCCAATTGACAACAGGTGTGCTCAGACCACAGACCAATCTCAAGGGTGGGATGCTCTCCCCAGCAAGTTTCCATTGAGAAGAGGTGGAAAAACAAGATAGCTCGTTATTCACTCCTCAATTCCCAGCTGTAACCTGGGGGGCCTCATGAGAGCTCCATGGTTTAGAAGGCCTCACCTTTACCTGACCTGAGACTGTTCACGTGAATACCGAGCTTACACCCCAACAGCTCCTCAGGGCTGCTCATTCCTTGGGATAAGAAATGATACTGTTCCTCAGGGTCCCTAATTCCCTTGGCACTAGAATGATATTGATATTGCCCCTCAGGTCTTCTATTCCCTCTTGACCAATAGTGCTCCACCTTCCTCTTGAAGTATGACCTAACACTGATTTTAGTCAATAGAATTGCAAACCAACATATGTAAGCAATGCCAGTGCAGGAATATCCTGTAATTTCTTTGTAATAAGTTTCCAGGTGACATTACAGTCTTTGGCTTGAAATGTCCCAAAGCAGGTCCTGCCGCATTTATCCTTACCATCTAGTCACATCACAATAATATCATCTACCTGGGGTCTCAGTCCACTACCCTTCCCACTCTCATCACATACTCTCTTTCTGATCTAGCTTGTCTTGGTCTGCAGGAATGTCTCACTGAACTTTTGTTGTCTTGGGCATTTCATAAGTTAATTAGAGGTGTCATTTTTTCATATAGTTGTTTGGAGGGAAATGATCAGAGAGTCCACATTTTTCTCCATGTCCATCTTGACTCCGACCCAGAAGTGTTCCTTTCTGCCCTTGAACTGTGATCCAGAAGTCAGTATAAGAAATTGAATTGCCAAAATGCTTCTTCTTCTATATCCAGGCTTATCACATGAATACCTTGTAATGTCTTTTTGACCATTTACCCAGTCTTATTAACATCTGTGGTAAGGACAACTCATGAAGCTACTTGTTGATTCAAAATGCCTACTTAGAGGTGGTTGTGATCAAGAAGAAAGCAATATAAATGAAGCCCTTGACTAATGATGATTTCATTGTAATTTTTCCTTTCTGTTGTTTAGTCATTTCTTCTTGTGCCCAACTTTTGTGACCCATTTTGGGATTTTCTTGGCAATGATGCTGGAGTGGTTTGCCACTTCCTTCTCCAGATCATTTTACAGATGAGGAAATCAAGGTAAACAGATTAAGTAAACTTCCCACCTTGTAAGTGTCTGAGGCTAGACATGAAATCATGTCTTCCTAATTCCAGTCACCTGTACTCACCCCACTGCACCACATACCTGCCTTATTTATTCCTTTACTTGCACTGTTTAAAGTTATCTAACTGTACAACTCCCCTGAGATTTGAGAACAAATTTATAGGATGATTTAGAAAGGAAGGTGCTGTAGGGATTGAAGTCCAGGTGTGGCTTGAAGACAGAGGCACAGTCACATAAAAAATGCCTGGGTGATCAGAATTTCGCATGTTTAGGATGCAGTGTCAAAGGATTAATTGATGTTTGTAATGCTTTACCTTTTCTTGTCCAAACTAGGAGTTTTTTTTTTTTTTTTTTCATTTTAGCACTGTGGGAAATTTGTGGTATCCATTCCTATATCAACCTAGAATCCAGACTTCACAAATACTCAAGCAAAAAATGCTAAGTAACTATGATTGCTTGATTCTTACATGTGTGCCAATAGTTTTCCATCTAATAGCACTGTCTCCATCTGATAAAAGGGGATAGGCATGAAAGACCTAGAGGTGAGCCATAGAATCACAATGAAATGCCTGAGCCTTTGCATAGAAGTTAGTTTGTTCTTATACGGCAGCTTCTTTTGTCACACAGACATTTTCAATTGCAGAAGCTCTGACTGTGAGGGTAGAGTTTGAATCTGATTTGTCTGTGCCTCTCTTGAAAATGTCTTTGGATGTGACCCAGAACTTCTCAAGTTGGAAGAAATGCCCATTAAAAACAATAAAATGGTTTCTTTTCCCCACCTTGAATGGTTTAAATCTCTTCTCAGTGGGGGAGAAAGTAACTTTAAAGGGTAAAGAAAATCCTTGAATGACTGAAAATGTATCTCTCTCTCTGGGCTTCATTGTCAGTTTCCACTATTGTGCTTTGAGAGACAGAGCCCTGAAAGGTACAGGCATGACAGTTGTCTAGCTGAGGCTGTAATTCTGCAATTGAAAATGTCATTTTATGGTGACTCGCCAGAAATAAATTGATCTGACCAGAGGGAACTAAAATGAAACCAATGAGGAAATACTTAACTATTGCTCAATAGTATGCCATTGAGAATGATTAAAACTTGCATTGCACTAATCTCTAAGTTTAATTCAGCAGCAACAAGGCAAGAAAGCAAGTCTATTCAATATTTTCCTGAATATCTATAAAAAAACACTAGCATTCCTATTTTCCCCCTCCATCTTATTACATTCCTTTTAAAATCAGCCTTTTTTTTGTCTGTAAAATGTCTTTCCTTAGAGAAAATAAAATAACACTGCAACTATAAAATGGATACTATGAATCCATTTCTTCTTTTTGAAAATGCAAAAACATAAATCATTCCACTCATATTATCCTTCGATTGTTCTCAAAAATTCCATGACATATCCTTATACATCTTCAATATCAGAGAGTGTTGTTCAGGAAAAGGGAAGAATAAAAGGGAATTAGACCAGCAGGAGTTGGGAATAGGAAATTAGCCGATGAGAAATTTGAAAAGGAAAGTGTAATAGGGAAGAAAATAAATCTGAAATGAAATATGCTTTTGTGGAATGGTGATAGACTTTAGAGGACTAGATTCTAAGAATTAAAAGTAGATTTTATAGTCCCTTCACTCTGGATAATAAAAGCAATGACAATTATGTTACCATTTCTGGGTTTCCTATCATATGGTCAATTTATATTTAGTTTGCATATTCAGTATCATAGACTCAGCCATATAACTTTACTTAACTTCTAGAGAAGTTACATGTCTTCACAACTGGGGGATAGGAAAGGGTCCTAAAATTGATTTCATTCACATTGTGAAATACAAAATGTGGTAACTACTCCTCCAGGAGTCAGCAGATTTTCTAACTTATAGTTGTTGAGATCCGCTTAGAGAGTTGAGAAGTCAAGTGACATGCCCAGGATCACATTGCCAGTGTGCATCAAAGGCATAACATGAGTTAAACACCTTTTCCTCTACCCATTGTACCAAACTCCTTCTCTATTTAGCATTTGACCTTCAATCAGTCAGGTAGATAGCAAGGTGGACAGAACACTGGGCCTAGAGTCAGGAAGACTGGAGTTCAAATCTTGTCTCTGTAACTTATGGCAATGTGACTCTGCATAATTTACATAACCTCATCTGCCTTAGTTTTTTCATCTGTAAAATGGGCATACTACTAGCACCTACTTCCAAGGATTTGCTATGAGGATCAAATGAGATAATAATTGAAAAGACTCTGGCTCATAATAAGTGTTATGTAAATGTTAGCTATTATTATTGTTTTTCAGGATACATTAATTGAACCTTATAATTTAAGGTTAATTCAATATTTTTGACAATTCGATAATTGTATCTGTACAAGAAGATATGATTGTGAATAGACTATGTCAACATATATAGAACCAGGCATGGGAGATCAGAGACAATTTTCAAGGCACAGGGGAGAGGAAAGAAATGAAGAAGACTGTGAAAGGCTCAATATTAAACTGAATGAAAGTAGAAACAGGATTTATGAGCTAAATGAACATTACAGTTTGGAAAACAGAATAAGTATGGAAGTTTGCCAAAGCACAGATTAGAATAAAAAAATTGATTGAACAAAAAAGACTCCCAGGAATATGAAGAAACAGTGGAAACTGAGTTCAAGGTAAACTCTTCCTGGCCAAAGGTCTATAAATAATTCAATAAATGGAAATTCTACAAGATTCAATGTATAGGACAATATTGATGTAATTAGGTATCAGTATCCACTCATATTCTAGTAGAAGAGAGACTCAGGAACTTAGAAAAAGTAATTGAACAGTAGATAAAAAAATTATACACACACATATATAGATAAGCATTTCTTGTCTATCAAGTTACTCTTTTTCATTGATTTACTTTTCTACTAGTTTAAGCAGTAATATATTTTTTTGATAGTGTTTTGTAACATTATAAGATTATTACCTGTTGCTCACTCTTTATTTCTACTTATACCTCGTTATCTCCCTTTTGATTTAGATCTATTATTACTCTCAATGAATTAATTACACTATTTGACCTAACTCTAAAAACTACCCCTTCATGTTTTGGTTTACTAAATCTTTAAATTGCAAAAGGTACTATCATCAGTTTTTGTTCTAATGTCAGTAAAGACAAATCACAAGGAATGAATATCACTACACTTATGCCATTTTTAGAAAAAAAAAAGTATTTTATTTCTTCAGTTTCCTGGCAACAGTTTTATGTTTTTGGTAATTATTTTGAATAAGATGTCCCTTATCTCTTCATACATAACATGCACACATAGTATTATGGGACATAATATTAGCAATTTTTGTGGATCATTTTTAATGTTGATATATCACTAAAACATTTACATATTTTAATTACTTTCTTTATTGATTCTCTTAAATTTTCTTAATAAATCATCATGTTATGTGAAAATATTCTTGTTTAATTTATTTCACTTGCCTCACTCTCATTAGCATTTCTAGAGCAATGTGAAATAACAATATGGAAATGTCCATATTATTCCTTTTTTAATAATATTTTAGAATGAATATGCATTTTAAAGTGTTTTTAGTATCGATTGAAAATACCCTCTGTTCTGAAGATTCTTTTTTAAATGGGACAAATTTTGTGACTTATTTTCATACGCTTAACTATCCATGTATCTCTCTCTGAAATAAATCTACCTTCATCATAGTGAATACTTGTGGAAATGTTATACTGCTATAATCTTTCTAGTTGGATTTTAACATTTTTATATTAATGTCTATTAATGATATTTGTTTGTATCTCCTTTTTGTTGGATCTCTCCCTTCCTGACTCAAATATTTCTGTCATGTTTGCTTCACAAAAAGATTGTGGTAGATTTTTTTTCTCAGTTTTTAGGAATAATTTGTGCATTATATTTAGTGACCACTCTACAAATGTCTGATAGCATTTACCACTGGTTCTGGATTCAGGAGGATGTGAGTTCAAATCCTGCCTCAAATACATAACATTTACAAGTTATGTCACCCTGGGCAAGTCAATCTAAACTGCCTCAGCAAAAAAAAAAAATAGCCCCCCAAACCAAGCTAGGTGGTACACTCAATAGAGCACTAGGCCCTGGAGTCAGGAGGACCTAAGTTCAAACTTGGGTTCAAACCAGGCCTCAGACACTTGAAACTTACTAGTGACCTTGGGCAAGTCACTTAAATCCAATGGCCTCATCTTCCACCCTTCAAAATAATAATAATAATAAGAAGAAATTACCAGCAAATAGATTTGAATTAGGGAAATTTTCCTTTTAAAATACCCTAAATTCTGTTTTGTTTGGTTTGATTGTTTAAATTCATTATTTCATAATCTGTTATTTTCTTGATATTTTTTACTTAAATGAAGTTGGCCTCTGTAATTTATTTTAAAACAATTTCCTTGCATTATTTCATCTTGTCTTATTTATTTTTTTAATTGTGGTAATTTGATTTTCAATTTTTTTCCCTTTAGAATTAGGTAAATATTTCTAAAGAATAAATATTTAGGGAGCCAAGATAGCAGAGTAGAGACATGCACACACTCTAGCTCTTACCCCACAGCCCATAAAATACCTGTACAAAATGACTCTAAATAAATTCTAGAGCAACAGAAGCCACAAAACGAGAGAGTGAAAGAGATTTCCTGTCCAAGGTAGCCAGGAAGGCAGGCAGGAAAGGTCTATCACACAGGGCATGGAGCACAGACCACAGAGCCCAGCCCAGGTTTGGCTGCATGGCATTGGCAGGAGCAGGACCTGAACTGGTCTCAGGCTGGAATCCCTAGCAGCAGTAGAAGTTCTCAGAATCCTCAAGCAACATATGCCAAAGACAGCATCAAATGTCATTGGAAAAGTTTTTCATCTGGGTGAGAAGGGAGCATGGTCCTCCCCAGTTGGTGATGGTGGCCACAGTATCTGTTTTTGCAATCCTCAGTCTAAGGATCATGGGGGAATTGATGCACTGATCTGAATCTCATCCCTTAGTGGTGGTTGAAATTCTACTTGCGGATCCTGGCCAGGAAAGCTTTAGTAACTCCTAGACTGGAGGACAGGCCAGGAGAGGAGTAAATACTTGATTTGTTCCACCTTGTAGGAACTAAGGATTTCCAGGTGCCCAGAGTGTACCCCCCTCTTAACAAAGGACTCAAAATCAAATAACTTGCTGGAAAAATGCCTAAAAAAGGGGAAAAAAATAAGACTATAGAAGGCTACTTCCTTGGTGAACAGGTATTTTCCTCCATCCTTTCATATGAGGAAGAACAATGTTTACCATCAAATGCTTCCAAAATAAATATGCAATGGGCTCAGGCCATGGAAGAGTGCACAAATGATTTTGAAAATCAAGTAAGACAGTTGGAGAAAAAAAATTGGGAAGAGAAATGAGAGTGATGCAAAATAATCATGAAAAGTGAGTCAATAGCTTGCTAAAGGAAACTCCCCCCGCCAAAAAAAAATTGCTGACCTTTTAAAATAGGCTAACTCAATTGGCAAAAGTGGTCCAAAAAGGCAATGAGGAGAATAATGCTTTACAAAGCAGAATTAGCTACATGCAAAAGAAGGTTCAAAGTCTCCTTGAAGAAAATAGTTCATTAAAAATTAGAGTGGAGCAGATAGAAGTTAAAGACTTTATGAGAAACCAAGAAAAAAAAAATAAAACTAAAAGAATGATAACATGGAAGATAATGTGAAATATCTTATTGGAAAAACAACTGACATGGAAAATAGATCCAGGAAAGACATTTTAAAAATCATAGGACTACCTGAAATAAAGAATCAAGAGAAGCATGAAAAGGTAAACAGGAAAGAGAAATCATTAGGATGTACTAAAGTTGAACAGTTTACGTCGCTACATGTAAAGGCAATATTTATAACTCTTGAAACTTTTCTCAGTATTTGGTTATTGGGAGGGATTATATATGTACATTTACATATATATATGTGTGTATGTGTGTGTATGTATCATTTATACACACACACACACACACACACACACATATATATATATATATATATATATATGTGTGTGTGTGTGTATATATTTATAAAACCATTATTGGTGTCCATTGGGGTATGATTTTTAATTGAACTATATTTGTGTGGTTTTTTTTAGCATTTTGTTTCCTTTATTCATAATATATTTTCACCAGCTCACATTCTATATTTATGTAAAGATACTATGTGGTATTAATAATATTCATATTTCATAGTCACATTCAGATTATATGTTTTTCCTATGGATTACCTAAAAATGTATTTCCTTCTCTATTTTACATTTGGATTTTCTTTTAGATTTTTACTGATCTGGAGAAACATTAAAACCTTTTGACAATTTTACTTGTCTTTTTGCAAGTTTTTAACATTTCCTTTCATGAATGTGGATGCCATGCCACCTATTACACATATGTTTAAGAAGGATTTCTTTCTTTCTTTAATAATTAATTAGGATTATTAATTATTAATAAGGATTTCTTCCATTATATAGAATGGAGGACAATGATTGGTATCAGAAGAAAATAATTAAAAGTAAGCAAACTAAGAAATTGGGAAGTTAGGATTTCAGAGAGCATATCAACATGTATGTATTTCACAGTATGTGGGCAGGAGTAAGAGTGGAGAGAAACTTTGAAAGACAGGTAACAAACTAAGAAAGGAAGGAGATGATCCTAGAGGTAAGTAGATAATACCACCAATAAGTGTGATAAAATTATATATTGAATGAATCAAAAAAGTAAAGGAGTGAATTATGATAATAATGAGAAAAATTAGAAGGGTCAAGAGTAAGCAAGGGCTATTCCATCTTTTCCACTAGTGAATTAGGAACAGTGAATACTTTCGGTTCCAAAATAGAAAGTGAAAAATCTTTGAGATGAAAGTGAAATAAGTAACTATTGAAGAAATATTTCAGAGAGCACAGGAAAAGGTGGTATATCTGGAGCAAGACACTGGATAGGAGTTAGAGTTGAGGGGCAGGCAAGTAATGGTAATGTTGATTAGGATCAGGAATGTGAAAAACACTGTGATTTCTTGGAGTTCATTGACACTATGATGGGAAGAGGATGAGGGGTTGCGGTGATGTTACCTTTTGAAAAATAAAATCACAGATCTGAAGGCGAGGTGGGTGTGGAAAGGAATCTAAGAAGTCAAGTAACTGGCTGGAAAAATGTCCAGAAAAGGGAAAAAATGAAACCATGGAAGGTTACTTCCTTGGTGAACAGACATTTCCTCCTTTCCTTTCAGATGAGGCAGAACAATGCTTACCATCAGGTAAAACCATAGAAGTCAAGGCCTCTGTATCCCAAACAGCCAAAATAAATACTCAATAGACTCAGGCCATGGAAGAGCTCAAAAAAGATTTTGAAAATCTAGTTATAGAGGTAGAGGAAAAACTGGGAAAAGAAATGAGAGAGATGCAAGAAAAGCATGAAAAATGGGTCAATACCTTGCTAAAGGAGACCCATAAAAATGTGGAAGAAAATAACACCTTGAAAAATAGGCTCACTCAATTGGCAAAAGAGGTTCAAAAAACCAATGAGGAGAAGAATGCTTTCAAAATCAAAATTAGCCAAATGGAAAAGGAGGTTTAAAAGCCCACTGAAGAAAATAGTTCTTTCAAAATTAGAATGGAACATATGGAGGCTAATGACTTTATGAGAAACCAAGAAATCACAAAACAAAACCAAAAGAATGACAAAATGGAACATAATGTGAAACACCTCATTGGAAATGCAACTAACCTGGAAAATAGATCCAGGAGAGACAATTTAAAATTATGGGACTACCTGAAAGCCATGATCAAAAAAAGAGCCTAGACATCATCTTTCATGAAATTATCAAGGAAAACTGCCCTGATATTCTAGAACCAGAGGGCAAAATAAGTACTGAAAGAATCCACCAATCACCACCTGAAAGAGATCCAAAAACAGAAACTCCTAGGACTATTGTGGCCAAATCCCAGAGTTGCCAGGTCAAGGAGAAAATATTGCAAGCAACTAGAAAGAAACAGTTCCAGTACTGTGAAAATAAAATCAGGATAACACAAGATCTATCAGCTTCTACATTAAGGGATCAATGGGTGTGGAATAAGATATTCCAGAAGTCAAAGGAACTAGGACTAATACCAAGAATCACCTACCCAGCAAAACTGAGTATAATACTTCAGGGGAAAAATCGGCCTTTTGCTGAAATAGAGGACTTTCCAGTATTCTTGATGAAAAGACCAGAGCTGAAAAGAAAATTTGACTTTCAGATACAAGAATGAGAAGAAGCATGAAAAAGTAAACAGCAAAGAGAAGTCATAAGGGACTTACTAAAGTTGAGCTGTTTACATTCCTACATGGAAAGACAATATTTGTAACTCAAAACTTTTCAAAATCTGGGTAATTGGTGGGATCACACACACACACACACACACACACACACGTGCACGCGCGCACGCATGCACACACACGCACGCACACACAGAGAGAACAGAGTGAATTGAATAGGATGAGATCAAATGTTAAAAAAATGAAGGTAAACGGTAAGAGAGAAATGTTTTGGGAGGAGAGAGGGTGAAATGGAGTGAGGCACATTATCTCTCATGGAAGAGGCAGTCAGGAGACTTTTTAGTGGAGGGAAAAAGAGGGCAGCTGAGAGAAAAACATGAAGTTTACTCTCATGACATTCGACTAAAGGAAGGAATAAAATGTACACTCATTTTGGTATGAAAACCTATCTTACAATACAGGAAAGTGGGGGAGAAGGGGATACGCAGGCCTGGGGGGTGGATGGTGTAAGGGAGGGCAATGGGAGGAGGAAGCAATTTCAAGCCAACACTCAGAGAGGGACAGGATCAAAAGAGAGAATAGAAGCAATGAAGGGCAGGATAGGGTGGAGGGAAATATAGTTTGTCTTACACAACATGACTATTATCGAAGTCATTTGCAAAACTACACAGATATGGGCTATATTGAATTGCCTGCCTTCTGAAAGGGAATGGGTGGGGTGGGAGGGATGGGGAGAAGTTGGAACTGAAAGTTTTAGAAAAAACTGATGAGTTTTGTTCTTGCTACTAGGCAATAAGAAGTACAGGTAATGTGGAATAGAAAGTTATCTGGCTCTACAGGATACAAGAGAAGATGGGGACAAAGGAAAGGAAGGATGATAAAAGTGAGGGCAGATTGGTGATAGGGGAAATTAGAATGCCTGGTGTATTGGGGTGGGGGGAGTGGACAAATGAGGAGAAAATTTGGAACACAAAATTTTGTGAAAATGAATGTAAAAAGTTAAATAAATAAATTTGTTTAAAAGAAATAAATAAAAGACTCTATATACAGGAGAAAAAAAAGAAAATGAAAATCACATAGATTTTTCAGTTTTTGTAGTGAAATCTATTTAGAGAGGGAGGTAAAGAGACCATTCACACTTCCCCACCATTTTCAATTTATGGAAGTTGGTGAGATCATCTCATGGGAAACTTATGAGGTTCAACTTCTAGCAGACTGGAGTAGGTAAGGGTATGGCCCACTTGACTACAGATAATCATTATTATTTAACAAGATGAGGCCCTTTTGATGAGAGAATATCTTTTGGAACTCTGGCAAAAACACTAACAAAAAATGTTTACGTTCCTTTTCTATCTCTGTAACCTTTCATTTTCCTGTATTTTACTAATTTCTTGAATTAAATTGTCTTTTTAATCATTTTTGCTAATTATCCTATTATCCTTGTGTTTTGAAATTTTCTCTTTCCCTTCCCAGCTGAGCGTATTGTTGAAGAACTTCTCTTCCATCGACTATCAATGAAAATATTGTTATTTTGCTATATTATTTTAATTTTTATTATTTAAGTGATATTTTATTTTTCCCCAACTACATGTCAAGACAATTTTAGCATAAATTTATAAATTATTTTGAGCTCCAAATTTTTGTCCCTCCCTTCTTCTGAAAATGGTACACAATTTGTATAGGTTTGTATTATGTAAAAAAGATTTCAATATTTGTCAAAGTTGTGAAAGAAGAAACAAATCAAAAGAAAAAACACAAAAAAGGAAAAGCTATGAAGTAATCTCTATTCAGAGTACATTGGTATTTTAATCCAGATATGGAAAGAATTTTATTTCTTCAGTCCATTGTATTTATCTTGGAGTATTGTGTGGTTGGGAAGAGTTGTGTCATTCATGATTGGTCACCACACAATGTTACTAATACTTTGTATTATGTTTTCTTGGTTCCTTATTTCACCTTCCATTAGTTTGTATAAGTCTCTCCAGGTTATTCCAAAATCTGCCTTCATGTTGCACAATAGTGTTCCATTACATTCATGAGCCAAATAAGTTGGTCAGCAATTCATGGCCACCCCCTCAATTTCCAATATTTTGCCACCACAAAAAGACTTGTTAAAATATTTTTTGCAAATATTGGTCCTTTCCCCTTTATTATGATGTTTTTGTGATACAGATCAAGAAGAAGTATTGCTGGGTTAAATGGTATGCACATTTTTATAGTGCTTTGGTTATAGTTCCAAATCACTTTCCAGAATGGTTGAATTACTTCACATCTCTACCAACAGTGAATTAGTGCTCCAGTTTTTCCTCATGCTGTCTAACTTTTATCTGTTTTCCCTCTCTGAAATATTAGTCAATCTAATAGATGTGAAGTACCTCAGAGTGTTTTTAATTTGCATTACTCTGATCAAAAGTGACTTACAGGACTTCTTCATATGCCTCTTGATAACTTTTATTTCTTCTTCTGAAAATTGTTTGTTCATATCATTGACCATTTGTCAATTGGGGAATGATTTATATTCTTGTAAATTTGACCCAGTTCTCTACATGTCTGAGAAACAAGGACTTTATCAAAGATACTTGCTGTGTATGTAGGTGTGCACAAAAGTTATCAAATTTAATATAACCAAAATTATCTCTTTTAATACTGCAATGTTCTCTATCTCTTATTTTGTCACTTAATTTCAGCTTTAAGATTTAGATATGGGTGGAGTCAAGATGGGGGCAGAGTAGTTGCAACTACTCTAAGCAACTACCTAAGTTCCAAGAGAAATTTCTTCAGATACCTCTCAAAAGAGAAAGTGAAAAAATTTTACAGTGGCAGAATCCAAGAGGAGACAGAGTGTGGTAGGTTTCTAAGCCAGGAGAGATAGGAAGATGGACAGAAAGGATCTGTTGCACAGTGCCAGAGGAGTGCACAGAGCAGAGGAGACAGTCTATACCAGCACACTCCCCAGCAAAATTAAGCAGGAAGCCCCAGGTGGTCTGACGCAGTAGCAGCAGCATGGACTGTCAAACGTATCAGACCAGGAAGTGAGTCCAAAGAACTGAGCAAGAAAAAACCACAGAATCCTTCCAGTGGCCAAGATGGTGGAGGGATTGATAAATGCTCTACCCCTCCTCTTGTTGACCTTGAAAAATCCATTGAATATTTCCCTATGAAAAATCCTAGAACAGTGCGATCAGGCAAAGGGGTAAATAATCTCAGACAGTGAGGCTAGGGAAATTACAATGGGAGCTCTCTCTTGCTGTAGATGAAGGGCATCAGTGCAGGACTGGAGCTGTAACAGACAGCCACACCTCAGCAAGCCAGGAGGACATTCTGACACCCAGGGGGATGGAGCACACAACCGCCAACAACAGAACCCATGATGTGCCTCAGCACCCTAGGGGAATTGGGAAAACACTAACTAAAATGTGGTTCACCAATCACTGAGTGTGCCTATGCTCATGAGAGAAGCACTGCAGCCAGACCACCTCTCCCCTACAGTTAATGCAGTTAGCTCCAGAGTAACTCTGGGGAAACTCACAAAAATTTCACCTGACCTCTGCTTTGGCACGTCATCTCACCACCAGGTAAGGTACAGCATGATAGCTTCTAGCTGAAAGAACCAGAGGCCACAGTACACAAATCCTCAAGTCCTAAGCACAAGAACTGTGGGACTGAGCTCCCTGTCCCCCAGAAGCAAAGATCCACTCTAAAAGCCAGGAAAAAGTTGATCAACATGAGCAAGAAGCAAACCAGAAAAGAAAGTAGAATATTTCTATAGGGACAAGGACTGAAACAGGAATAGCAAAGAGGTCAGCACTGAGACCGTAATCCCATCTGAAATTTCAGAAGGGAATATGAAGTGGTCTCTAGCCCAAAGAGCATACTTACAAGAGTTCAAGAAGAATTTTAAAAATCAAATTAGGGAAGCAGAAGACAAATTGACCAATAATTTTAAATATATGAAAAAAGAAAACACAAAAGAATTTAAAGGAAAATTGGGCTAATGGAAAGGAAGCAAAAAAAAAAACTAAGTGGGAAAATTTAACAAATGGAAAAGGAAGTAAAAATCTAACTCGCAAAATTTGAAAAATGGAAAAGGAAGTGCAAAAACTAACTGGAGAAAATAACTCCTTAAAAGGAAAAATTGGACAGTTGGAAAAGGAGACGAAGGAGTTAAGTGAAGAAAACAATTTGAGAAAAATTAGAATTGGGCAAGTAGAAGCTAATGGCTGTAGGAGACATCAGAATCGGTCAAATAGATTCTAAAGAATGAAAAGATAGAAGAAAATATAAAATATACCACTGGAAAAAAAAGTGACCTTGAAAACAGATTCAGATTTATTGGTCAACCAGGAAGCCCAGATGAAGAAATTAGCCTGCACAATATCTTCCAAGAAATCATCAAGGAAAGTTACCCAGAGGTCCTAGATCCAGATGACAAAATAATCATTGAACGAATCCACTATTCACCTCCTGAAAGTGTTCTCAAACTGAAAACACCAAGGAATATCATTGACAAATTCCAGAACTCTCAAGTGAAAAAGTAAATACTGCAGACAGCATGAAAGAAACAATTCAAATATTAAGGAGCTACAGTCAGTATCACACAGGACCTTACAGCTTCTACATTTAAAGATCAGAATAATTAGAATATGATATTCCATAAGGCAAAGGAACTGGGAATACAACCAAGGATCTATTTCCCAGCAAAATTGAGCATGCTCTTTCAGGAATAGAAGTGATCATTCAATGAAATAAGGGGTTTCCAGACCTTCCTGATGAAAAGTCTTGAGCTCATTACAAAATTTGATCTTCAAACACAAGCCTCAAAAGAGTCATGAAAAGATAATCTGGGGGAAAAGACAAACAAATTGGTTATTCAACATAGGCAAAATGTTTACAACCCTATAAGAAAAGATGATCCTTGCTAATCTTGAGAATTGTATAGTTATTATGATATATAAAAGCGATATACATAGATAGTGGAAGTGGGTATAAATTAAATGATTTGATGATAAAATGAGATTTAAAGGTATGAAAGGATTATAATGGGAGACATGAAAAGGAGGAGGCAGAAAGAGATAAATTACATCACAGGAAGAAGAACAAAAACACATTAGAACAGAGGAAAGGAGGGGATCAGGATGAGCATTGTATGACATTTACTCTCATCTGATTTGATCTAAGGAGGGAACAATAAATTTAAATAACTATAGAAATCTAACTAGTTCTATAGGTAGTAGGAGAGGAAAGGGAAAAGAAAAGAGAGGAGAGGTTAAAAGAGTGGGAAGAAGTAATAAGGGGAAAGGGGAGAAAAGAGAGGGGCCTGGATAAAGGGAGGGAAGGTGGAGGGAGGTAGTGGTCAAAAACTAAAACACAATTGTAGAGGGGAAGGGCATAAATGGAGGGAAGAAAGATATATGGAAAGACACAGTAATCATGACTGTGAATGAGAGTGGGATAAATTTTCCCATAAAATGGAGGTGAATAGCACATTGGATTAAAAACCATAATCCAACAACATGTTGTTTATAAGAAGTGCATTTGAAATATGAGATATACACAGGGTAAAAGTAAAAAGTTTGCAACAGAATATATTGTGTTTCATCTGATGTAAAAAATGCAGTGGTACATAACAGAGAAAGGCCTAATCAAAAGAGATAAGGAAAGAAACTATGTTCTGCTAAAAAACATCATAGACAATGAAGTAATATCAATACTAAACATATATGCTCCAAGTAGTATAGCATCGAAATTCTTAAAGGAGAAATTAAGGGAGTTACAGGAAGAAATAGACAGCAAAATTATACTATTGGGAGACCTCAACCTCCCCCTCACTGAACTTGATAAGTCTTACCTCAAAATAAAGAAGAAAGAAATTAAGGAGGTGAATAAAACTCTTAATAAGGTAGACATGACTGATGTCTGGAGAAAATTGAATGGGGATAGAAAGAAATATATGATTTTCTAGTGATACATGACACATATACAAAAATTGATCATGTACTGGGCATAAAAACTTCACAATCCACTCCAGAAAGGGAGTGATAGCCAATGCATCTTCCTCAGATCATAATGCAATAAAAATTATATATAATAAAAGGCCATGGAAAGATAAACCAAAAATTAATTGGAAACTAAATAATCTCATCCTAAAAAATGAGTCAAACAACAAATTATAGAAAAAATCAACAACTTCATTCAAAAGAATGATAACAATAAGAAAACTTACCAGATCTTATGGGATACTGTAAAAGTAGTTCTTAGGGAAGTTTTATATAATTGAATGCTTGCATGAATGACATAGAGAAAGAGGAGATCAGTGAAATAAGAATGAAGCTGACAAAGGTAGAAAAAGAAAAAAATTGAAAATCTCCAAGTTAATGCCAAGTGAGAAATACTGAAAACCAAAGGCAAAATTAATAAAAATGAATTTTAAAAAAAACAATTGAACTAGTAAATGAAACTGTTAGTTTATGAAAAAAACACTAAAATTGATAACCAATTTGTTTAAAAAATAAGAAAGAACAAAGCCAAAATACCAATATCAAAAATGAAAAGGGTGAACTCACCTCCAATGAGGAAAAAATTAAAATAATAATTAGAAATCACTTTGCCCAACCATATGCACATAATTCTGACAATCCAATTGAGATGGATGAATATTTTAAAAAATATATAAATCACTCTGATTAACAGAAGTTCTATACTTAAATATCCCCGTCTCAGTAAAAGACTTAAACAAGTCATCAATGAAATCTCTATAAAAATATCTCTAGGGTTAGTGTGAATTGACAAGTGAATTCTATCAAACATTTAAAGAACAGTTAATTCTAATACTCTATAGGCTATTTGGGAAAACTAGTGAAGAAGAAGTCCTATCAAATGCTTTTTATTATATAAATATGGGTCTGATACCTAAAGCAGGAAGAGCCAAAACAGAGGATGAAAATTACAGACCAATTTCTCTAATGAATATAGATGCAAAAGTTTTAAATAAGATATTACCAAAAAGAATACAGCAACTTATCAGAGAATAATACATTGTGATCAGGTAGGATTTATATGAGGCATGCAGTGATGGTTCAATATTAGGAAAACTATCATCATTATAGATCATATCAACAACAAAACTATCAGAAAGTATATGATTATCTCATTAGATGCAGAAAAATCCTTTCATAAAAAAAAAAACACGCATTCCTAATGAAAACACTGGAGAACATAGCAATATATGGAGCTTTCCATAAAATAATAATGCATATCTACCTAAAACCACCAGTAAGCATTATATGTAGTGGGGATAAGTTGTATGCATATCCAATAAAATCATGGGCAAAATAATGTCCATTATCACCACTGTTATACAACATGGTAAAAGAAATGTTAACTTTAGCAATATGACAAAAAAAGAAATTGAAAGAATAAGAATAGGCAAAGAAGAAACTAAGTTATCATGCTTAGTAGATAATATGGTGATATACTAAGAGAATCCCAGAAAATCAAGTAAAAGCTATTTAAAATAATAAACAACTTTGTCAATGTTGCAGGTTACAAAAAAAAAAAAAAAAGCAAAACATAAATCATCTGCATTTCAACATATTACTAACAAAGCACAAGAGAAAGACAAAGAAAGACAAATCCCATTTAAAGCTACAGTAGACACTATAAAATATCTGGGAGTCTATCTGCCAAAACAATCCCAGAGCCTATAGGAACACAATTACAAAGCGATTTTCACACAACCAGATCTAAGTGGAAATATATCAGTTGCTTGTGGGAAGGCTGAGTTAATATAATACAAATAACAATCCTACCTAAATTAATTCAACTTTTCAGTACCATGCCAATGAAATGATCACATAATTATTTTCTAGACCTAGAAAAAATAATATCAAAATTCATCTGGAAGAATAAAACGTCCATAATATTAAGTAAACTAATGAAAAGAAATGGTAGAGAAGGTGGCCTACCCTAACAGATCTCAAATTGTATGATAAAGCAGCAACCATCAAAACTACTTTGTACTGACTAAGGAACAGAGGTGTAGACAAGTGGAATAGGTTAGGTACTCAAGACGCAGTAGTCAATGAATACAATAATCTACTGTCTGATAAACCCAAGGACCCCTGATTCTGGGATAAGAAGTCAATGTTAGTCAAAATTGCTGCGAAAACTGGATAACAGTGTGGTGGAAACTGGGCATAGACCAAGGCCTGACACTGTACATGAGAATAAAGACCAGATGGAAACATGATCTAGATACAAAGACTGGCACTATAAACAAATTAGGGGAGCTAGGAATAGTGCATTTGTCACATTTATGGAGAATGAAGAAATTTTTGACTAAGCAAGTGATAGAGAACATTATGAAATGTAAAATGGATAATTTTGCTTACATTGAACTGAAAAGTTTTTGCACAAACCAACCCAATGCAACCAAGTTGAGGAGAGGAGAAACCTGAGAAAGAATTGTTGCAGCTAGTGTCTGTGATAAATGCCTCATTTCTTAAATATATAAAGAACTGAGTCAAATGTACAAGAAAAAAAAATCTTTCTCAAATTTATAAATGGTCAAAGAATACGAATAGGCAGTTTTCAGAGAAACAAATTATAGCTATCTATAGTCATATGTGGCAATGTTCTACATTGCTATTCATTAGAGAGAGGCAAATCAAAAGGACTCTGAGGTACCACATTGCACCTATCAGATTGGCTAACCTGACAAAACAGAAAGATAATAAATATTGGAGAAGATGTGAGAGAGTTGGAACACTAATTTACTGTTGGTGGAGCTGTGAGCTGGTTCAGTCATTCTGAATAGCAATTTGGAACTATGGCCAAATGTCTACAAAGTGTGCTTACCCTTTAACCCAACAATATCATTTCTAGAACTATATCCTAATGAGATCATAAAACTGAGATAGGGTTCCACATGGTCACAAATATTTATAGCAGCTCTCTTTGTGGTGGCCAAGAATTGGAAATTGATAGGATGCCCATTGATTGTGGAATGGATGAACAAGTTGTGACATATGAATGTAATGGAATACTATTGCGCTATAAGAAATAATGAACAGGAAGACATCAGAGAAGTTCTGGAAGGACTTATATGAACTGATGTTGAATGGAAGGAGCAGACACAGGTGACCTTTGTACAAAGTAACAACCACAGTGTGCGAGGAATTTTTCTGGTAGACTTAGTCTTTCACAGTAATGCAAGACTTAAAAAAATCCCTATTTCCTCTTCAGGTAAAAAGACTTTCCCATCCATTGAAACAAGTCTGGAATTAGATCTAGGAATGAAGCAGACCATTTTCTCTTGTGCTATGTTTTGTTTTCATGGTTTCTGCCATTCATTTCAATTCTTCTATGCAAGATGACTAAGGTGAAAATGTTTTTAATTAGAACGTATGTATGAAACGTACATAACATTACATACATTCATCTCATGGAAGGATGGGGACAGTGGAGAAGGGAGGGGAAAAACATCTAAGACATAGGGAAATCATTGTAGAAAACTGAAAACAAATTAATTAATCAAAAAAAATTTGGATGCTAGGCATGCCAGTCCTCCACCTTTCAGTAGAAACCTCCAATCCTCTCAGTTTCTTCCCTTCTCTTCTCGCCCAAATTCATGATGTACTTTCCTGCTAGGAAAAATGACTTGTGTGGTAGGCAAATGACAACTTGTGAAAATAAAGTATTTAACAAATCCATTTAGAAATTGGGAGTGAAGTGGCACTGAGAAAAATTGCTGTAATGGCAAAACCATATGTTAATATCTCTAAAAATGGGGCTGTAATTGCCAATAAGACTAAGAGTACCATAAAAACTGCACAATTCTCTTTTAAACTTAGTAAGAACTTTGATTGAATCCACAACTCTTTGAAAATCTTTATACTCTCAAAAATGGTACAGTGATCCAACAATTTGTATGGGATGGAGCACAATAACAAGAAATGTAGAAGATGAAAAGTTATTGGTTGACTATGTTGTGAACAATGTGACTTTCCACAGAGTTTACGACAAGATCAAGTAAAGAAATTCCATCTTCATATAGGACAGGAATTAGCTGTTACCAATGAAACACCTCAGTTCAATGAGTAAACTCTCCAACCAAAATCTCTTGCTTTTTTCCCCTATTCATTATCTCAGTGACTGACTTGCAAAAAGTTTTATTTCCAAGCTTTGATATAATTAGGATTGTTTTGACTGTAAATGATTGTTCTGTTACTAGAAAATAAAAACAATTTGTGTGCTGCCTCTTTTTTTTTGGTGGCCTAGAGTTGGAAATTGAGATGGTCATCTACTGGGAAATGGTTAAACATGTTATGGTCTATGAATGCAATTAAATACTATTGTTCTATAAGAAATGATGAGCAGATGGACTTCAGAAAAGCCTGGAAAATCTTTCATCAACTGATGCTGAGTGAAGTGAGTAGTACGAGGAAGTCATTGTATATAGTAACAGGAACATTGTGCAATGACCAATGTTAATAGACTTAATTCTTCTCGGCAACATAAACATCTAAGAGAATTCCGCAAGACTGGAAAATGATATCCACCTCCAGAGAAAGAACTATGGCATCTGAATGCAGATCAAAGCATACTATGTTCTCTTTTATTGTTAGTTTGTTTTTTTCTTTTAATGGTGTTTTTTTTTTCCCTTTGGTTCTACTTCTTCTAAAAACATGACTAATGTGGAAATATATTTAATATGATTGTATATTTTCAACCCATATCATATCATATGCTGTCTTGGGAAGTGGATGGAGGGATAGAGAATTTGTAACTCGAAATTTTATAGAAGTGAATGTTGACAACTAAAAATACATAAATAATTTTGAAAGAATTTGGATGCTATATCACTTGGTGCATATATGCTTCATATTGATAATATTTCATTAGCCTATGATACTTATTAGCAAGATGTAGATTTTCGTTTTTTCTTTGAAATCAGTATTGCTACCCCTGTTTTTTTTTTTTTACTTCAGCTAAAGCATAATAAATTCCTATCCAGTCCCTTACCTATAATCTGTTTTTCTCTCTGCATCAAGTGTGTTTCTTATAAACAACATATTGTAATATTCTGCTACCTGCTTGTATTTTATGGAAGAGTTCATCCCATTCACATACAGAATTATAATTATTATCTATTTCCCTCCATCCCATTTTTGTTTCTGTTTTCCTTTTCTCCCTTTTCACCCTTTCCCTCCTCTCTAGTGTTTGTCTTCTGTCTACCACTTCCCATGATCTGCCTTCCCCTCTATCTGTGCTCCCCTTTACTTAGTTTCCTCCTCTCCTATATCCTTGTCAGGAATAGATTTCTATATTCTATTACTATATTCAAGTGACTATGTATATTATTTTGGTTCTTTAAGCCAATGATGATGAAAGTATAAAATCCAAGTGTTGCCCATTACCCACGCTCCCATCTTTCCCTTCACTTTAATAGATTTTTTTCATGCCTCTTGAGGAGAGATAATTTGCCCCCTTGTATCTCTCCCTTCCTTCCCTACCCAGTGTACTCCTTTTTCTTGTCCTTTAATTATGTTTACATTATTCCCTCAAATTCGCCTTATACCCATAGCCTCTGTCTATGTATATTCCTTCTAGCTGAGCTATTAGTTGTACAATTTTTAAGAAACGCATTTATCACCTTTCCATTTAGGGATATAAACAGTTCAGTTCAACTCTATTGAATCCCCTGTTTTCTTTTCTCTTTTTAGTCTTCCCTTGCATCTTGATATTGAGATCAAAATTTACTCTCAGTTCTGGTCTTCTCATTATTAAATCTGGAGATTCTTTTATTTATTTGAATGTTCATTTTCCTTTGAAGTATTGTGATTAATTTTGCCACGTGTGTGATTCTTGTTTGTAGTTCTAGCTCCTATGCCTTCCATGATGTTAGTGTCTGGTATTGTGCTGATGTCATGGAGTTGGTGATGGAGGGCACTGCTTGAGATTTCTGGGTTCTGGCAACTTACCTAGTGCTGAGTTTAGGTCCTAGTACTGGTATTTTATGTGTTCTGAGAACAGTAGTGTTTCTGTCTTTCCCTAGAGCTACACTGAAGCATGTAGAGGTCTGGTTACCGGCAGTTTCCTGTTTACTCATGCATGGGAGTTCACACAGCCAGGGCTCTGCTCTGTTCCTCTGCTTAACCTGAAACACTGTGGGGAGTGGGGAGAGGTGGGGCAGAGCTGGTATTGGATTTTTGCATGATCCACTGCAGTGGGACTCAGGATAAAAGATTGTTTAAATCTATCTCTTTTTTTTTTTTTCTAGCTCTGCTGTTCCAGGATCTGTTTTGGGGCACTATGTTATCATTATTTGGAAGTTAATACGGGAAGGTTATGGCAATTGACAGTTTATCATCTACTGCTAAAGTATTTTTAGAAATTTTCCTTTGTATAGTTTTTTTTGTTTGTTTGTTTCTAATCTACTCTGTATTCTGTTATCTCATTTATGGTTTATAGTAGAGGCCAATACACTGACGAATTCCTCTTTTATTCTGTGTTCTTAATGTGGGTAGTGTATCTAACGTACCACATTTGATCTTCATTTTCTATACTATTTCAACATTGTTGCCTATATAGATATCATACAGTCCTCCCATTTTCTGGTATACATCTTAAAATTCATTTAGGAATTAATATAAAATAGACAGACTGTTGAGTGGAATAATTCACTCAGTGTCCCAAATCATGAAGTCTGGTCCTTTCCTACCCTTTACACTGACCACTCACTTCTACAATTCCATGTTATTTGATCAAAGATTCATATAACTTCTCTCTGAATGTGAAACAATTTTGGGAACTGTAATTATGTTTCAAAGAAGGTGATCTTATGTGCAAATTACCTCAAATGAAACTCATCTTTCCTAATAAAGACAATCTCCTCTCCTCTTTATTGCAATGCTCAGTCATCTTTAAATTCATGATTCGGTTTTACACCTTCATGTCATTTTTTGTCTCAACACTCTCAATTTGTTCTTTATTTTACTCATCACTTTAAGTGCTTGTAATAAAAATGGTCTGCACCCATGAAAATTTATTTTATTACTTAGTTTCTCCTTCATAGTTGATCTTATTTAACTTATCATTGTTTTCTTTGATATGTTGACAAGTTAAATATTCTTCTTACCTCCTCCCTGCCCCAGAATTTCATTCAATGATTCTTTTACGGATTATTGATTTATGGTCTACCTGATACATTTTTCCTCTATTAAATATTGGGCAAAATCTTTTGAGTGATAATGAACTTAAAGTAGGAGTTCCTACTACCTTTAAATCACAGCTCAAATTTCAATCTCTGCACAGTCTTTCTCCACCCTCTTCCATATTCTTTCTGAGACTAGTCACATTTTATAATTTATGTCTTCTTTCTACCTCTTATCATTTTCTTCCCCATTAGACTTTGAGGTTGTTGAATGCAGGGAATTTTTTTTTCTCTTCATGTTTTTGTTTTTGCCTTTCTTTGTTATCCTCAGTACTTAGAATACCTCCTGGCATATAGTACACACTTAATAAATGTTAATCATTTAATTAACTGTAATTAGCTAATGGCCCTTGTTTTCACTTTTTTTTTTTTTTAACAGAAGCACCTGAAAGTCTTCACCAAGTATGGTGGTTCATTTCTCAATTTTGACATATTTATAGATGTACTAAATATCTCCAGTGACAAACATCTCCATTGAACATTTGTCTCCTTGATGTCAAGGCAATATATGCTTGATATTACTTGTAAGATAAAGATATAAGTATCGATATGAGTGATAAATTAAATTGTTCTACTTAACATTTGTTTTGGCATCAAAAGATGAAAAGTGTAAGCTTTATTAGAGTAAGGAGATTTTTTACATTTGTCTGACAATAAACAACTAACATAGTTCCTTGTACAGAGAAACTGCCTAATGAAAGATAATATTTGTGGTATAGAGTGAATGTGACTATATTTTATTTTATAGGACTATATAGCTAAGGAGATTGGGTCAAAGAGAAGATGGACGTACATATTATATCCACACATATATGTGTATATATATATAATATATATGTTGTGTGTGTATATGTGTGTGTGTATTGATATTACTTCATCATGTATGATACCTTTCTGCAGAATATAGTTTCCTTTTTGACTTCTTTTACTTAGGTTTAACTTTCTTTCTGCTTTGTCTGAGATAAGGATTGCTATCTCTGCTGTTTTTTTTGTTTTAGTTCAGCTGAAGCATAATATATTTTCTTTCACCCTTTTATCTTTTTATGTGTATATATCTGTTTCATATATGTTTCTGGTAAATAACATATTGAAATATTACAGTTTTTAATGCACCCTGCTATTCCTTTCCTGTTTATGGTAGAGTTCACTTCATTTACATTCACGGTTATGATGACTTACTGTTGTCTTTCCCTCCATCCTACCCTCCATTTGTACTTTGCCCTTGTCTTTCAGCCTGTCCCTCCTACCTAGCACTTTCCTTCTGACCACCACCTCCTCATATCTGCCCTACCTGCTATCAGCCTGATTCTCTTTTCTCTCCCCTTTGGCTTACTATTTCTTCTCTCCCTTTTATCTACCACTTCAATTTTCTTTCCACTTTCCCCTCCAACTTCCTATAGGGTAAGGCAGACTGTAATACTCAAGTGAATGTGTATTTTATTTCTCTTTATTTTTCTTATAATATAAATTTATTTATTTAACTTTTTACATTCATTTTCACAAAATTTTGGGTTCCAAATTTTCTCCCCATTTGTCCACTCCCTCCACCCCAATACACCAAGCATTCTAATTTCCCTTGTCACCAATCTGCCCTCTCTTCTATCATCCCTCCCTTCTCTTGTCCCCATCTTCTCTTTTGTCCTGTAGGGCCAGATGACTTTCTCTTCCCCATTAACTGTATTTCTTATTTCCTAGTAGCAAGAACAATACTCAACAGTTGTTGCTAAAACTTTGAGTTCCAAACTGTCCCCATCCCTCCCTCCCTACCCATTCCCTTTGGGAAGGCAAGCAATTCAATATAGGTCATATCTGTGTAGTTTTGCAAATGACTTCCATAATAGTCGTGTTGTGTAAGACTAACTATATATTTCCCTCCATCCTATCCTGCCCCCCATTGTTTCTATTCTGTCTTTTGTTCCTGTCCCTCCCTGAGTGTTGACTTCAAATTGCTCCCTCCTCCCATTCCTCTCCCTTCCATCATCCCCCCGCCACTTAACTCCTTCTCCCCCACTTTCCTGTATTGTAAGATAGGTTGTCATACCAAAATTTTATTCCTTCCTTTAGTCAAATGTGATGAGGGTAAACTTCATGTTGTTTTTCTCAGCTCTCCGCTTTTCCCCTCCACTAAAAAGTCTCCTGGTTGTCTCTTGAATGAGAGATAATTTACTCCACTCCATTTCACCCCCTCTCCTCCCCCTACATTTCTCTCTCACTGTTTACCTTAATTTCTTTTAAGATATGATGCCATACTATTCAATTCACTCTGTGCTTCCTGTTTCTGTGTGTGCATGGATGTGTGTATGTGTGTGTATGCACACATGTACATGTGTGTGTATGTGTGTGTGTAGTCCCACCAACTACCCAGATACTGAAAAGTTTTAAGAGTTACAAATATTGCCTTTCCATGTAGGAATGTAAACAGTTCACCTTTGGTAAATCCCTTATGACTTCTCTTTGCTGTTTGCTATTTCATGCTTCTTCTCATGCTTGTGTTTGAAAGTCAAATTTTCTTTTTAGTTCTGGTCTTTTCATCAAGAATGCTTGAAAGTTCTCTATTTCATTGAAAGACCTTATTTTCCCCTGAAGTATTATACTCAGTAATGCTGGGTAGGTGATTCTTGGTTTTAGTCTTAGTTCCTTTGACTTCTGGAATATCCTATTCCATGCCCTTTGATCCCTTAATGTAGAAGCTGCTAGATCTTGTGTTATTCTGATTGTATTTCCACAATACTGGAATTGTTTCTGGCTGCTTACAATATTTTCTCCTTGACCTGGGAATTCTGGAATTTGGGCACAATGTTCCTAGGAGTTTCTCTTTTTGGATCTCTTTCAGGTGGTGATCGATGGATTCCTTGAATACTTATTTTGCCCTCTTGTTCTAGAATATCAGGGCAGTCTAGGCTCTTTTTTTGATCATGGCTTTCAGGTAGTCCCATAATTTTTAAATTGTCTCTCCTGGATCTATTTTCCAGGTCAGTTGTTTTTCCAATGAGATGTTTCGCATTCTCTTCCATTTTTTCCTTCTTTTGGTTTTGTTTGGTGATTTCTTGGTTTCTCAGAAAGTCATTAGCCTCCATCTGTTCCATTCTAATTTTGAGAGAACTATTTTCTTCAGTGAGCTTTTGAACCTCTTTTTCCATTTGGCTAATTTGAACCTCTTTTGCCAGTTGAGTTAGCCTGTTTTTCAAGGTGTTATTTTCTTCAGCATTTTTTTTTGGTCTCCTTTAGCAGCGTATTGACCCATTTTTCATGCTTTTATTGCCTCTGCCTCATTTCTCTTTCCAGTTTTTCCTCCACCTGTCTAACTTGATTTTCAAAATTCTTTTTGAGCTCTTCCATGGCCTGAGCCCATTGGATATCTATTTTGGATGTTCGGGATACAGAGGCCTTGACTTCTATGTCTTTCCATGATGGTAGGCATTGTTCTTCCTCATCACAAAGGAAAGGAGGAAATGTTTGTTCACCAATAAAGTAGCCTTCTATGGTCTTATTTTTTTTTTCACTTTTCTGGGCATTTTCCCAGCCAGTTACTTGACTTCTGAGATTCCTCTCCACCCCCGCCTAGATCCGCCCAGCTAGTGCTTGGGGTCTGAGATTCAAATGCTGCTTTCCAGCCTCAGGGCTTTCAATGGCAGGCAGGGCAGCTATTCAGGGTAAAATTAAATTCAGGTTCTCAGGTGGGGGCAGGGCTGCCTCCCAGGCTCAGTTCACTCAGTGGGTTTATGCGGAGACCTTCAGTAATGGATCTGAGGTCCTTTCTGCTCTGGGAGCCCCTGGCCGCTGCTTACCCCACTGCTTCCTCCCGAGGTGAGTTATGGAGATATCCCACTCCCCTCTTGGCCAGTCCAGAAGTCTCTCTCACTGACCTGTAGTGCCTGTGGGTGGAGGGACCTTCACTGCCACTGTAGGTTTCCGTCCCTGAAGCCTGCAGGGATCTGCTCCTCTCAGGCTGTACGGCCAGGGCAGGGCTGGGCTCCGCTGTCCAGTGAACGATGGACCTTTGGTGCCAGTTTTTCAGGGCTCTGTGGAACGGAAATCTCCTGTACTCCATTGCTGTGCAGCTTCCACTGCTCCAGAAATTGTGGGGAGTTCTTTTTACAGTAAATTTATGGGTTGTGGTTTTGGAACTAGCATATGTGAATCTTTCTACTCCTGTCATCTTGCCTCCTCCCCTTTTTTCTCTTTAAGGAAAATCTAATCAGGATTAGGTTCAAAGAATGCTCACCTCCACATCTACATTTTTTTTTCTATCTCCTGCAATAAGTCTTTGAACTTCTTCTTATGGTGTAACTTCATCCCATTCTGCCTCCCTTTTTCTTTTCTTCCAGTACAATCTTTGTTCTCATCAAATGAAAGTCAACTTATACCCACACTTTCTGTTTATGTATAGTCCTTCTAACTGACATAATAAAGATACAATTCTCAAGAGTTTAAAGGATGATCTTGCCATGTAGATATGTAAACAGCTTGACCTTATTAAATAGCATGTGGTTGTTTTTCTTTTCTGTTTACCATTTATGCTTTTCTTGAAACTTGGGTTTGAAGATTAATTTTCTTTTCAACTCTAGTCTATCCATCAGGAATGATTAAAAATTCCCCTTGTCACTGAATTTTGAAGTTTTACCCCGACATATTGTGCTCATTTTTGACAGGTAGTAGATTCCTGGTTATAATCCAGACTCCTTCACTTTCCTCAGTCAATAGATGGTACTATGAGTTTATTTGATTATCAAATCGCCTTTTATTTTTCCTATCAACAAAACATAATAATGACTTTCAATGTGTATTGAGGGTGGGGGGTTGTGCATCTATAGTTAAAATCATGGAAGAAGTCCATATTGAAAATAATTAATAGCTTTTAGTATGCTAAGTAGGTTTTGCCTCTTTTTCGTAAATATGCCCAGTCCAAAGCCTTAGCAAACTCGAAATTCCATGATGGTGGAACTAAAATTAATAAATATTAAATAAATAATATATCCAAAAAACTCAAATATTTGTCTTACATTGGGCACCAAAACCTTTTAAAAGCCTATGTTGTAAAAACAAAGACACATATCAAAACAAAAGCCAAAAGAATACAAAACAGAAAATATCAAAACCCAAGAGAATAAAACAATTCCAGAAAAGAAAAAAGAATGTGTAGTATTCACAAGGACACATTAAATAATTCATTGTGATGTGTGAAAGGAGGAGGTAGAGACAATGTGTTCAAATTATATTCGCTCTTATAATAAACTAATGGTAAATCCATGGCTTTAGTGAATAATTTGCATAACTCACATGATGAAAATCTTCCTGCATAACTGAATTGTGAGGAGGGAAAGTGGAGAAATGGGTAGTCACTAAGATGCAGGAGGATTTCTTAAAGATTTTAGCATATTTCTGGAGGGAGAGGAGAGTCACTTTTTCATGAAATGACATGCAATAACTTTTTCAGGATTACTGAATAACCTGGAGAGTACATGACAGAATGCTATCATAGAAATTTGATTATTTAAAAATTATGCATTCTGGGAGACTGATGTCAAACTCAAATACATGAAGGTAAGGATCCCTGCTTCCTGAATACCGAACTAGCAAACAATAAATGGATATGATTTTTTTTGTTCTATTGTATTTTTATTTATTTTTTAAAATAATTTCCAATTAAATTTTAATCTACTTAGAAATAAAGTGGGAAATGTTGAAAGCTACATAAGTCACCCTGTTTACTGTGTGTGGCCTAGGACATACCTAAAAAGAAAGAGAAATATGTTCTCTAATTTTAAAGGGCACACATATTGCTCCACTATGGAACAAGAATTCTATGTTACCAAATCAGAGGGCAGAATTGCTGGTGAGTTACCCCTCACCTGTGCAACGTTTTGAGCTGCCTTTGTTCGTTAATCAAAGAAAAGATTTTAAAGATGAATATTTCAAAATGTTATATATAAAAAGAATCCAAACATTTACCCCCACTTTGATAAATTCTTTCTTCTGAAATTACAATTAACATTTGTTAAATATACTTATTTTTATGGACTTATTAGGAAACTCTGAATCAGGTAGTGGATAGAGATCTGAGCCTAGAGTCAGGAATAGTCAAATGGGGGAAATAAAAGCATCTGTTTCCCAAGGTTTTGAGGATCAAATGATATATATTTATGAGACACTTAGTCCTTGGATTGACTCATACTAAACACTCTTCAAAATCTGTTTCCTTTCTTTTTTCATTATTGTGGAACATTTTCTGTGTTACCTGTAATATGTATTTTTTCTTCTTGAATATTTTTCCCTCCTTGTTTTAATCTCTCAAGAATGAATGAATGAATGACAAAAAAAAAAAAAAAAAAGATTTTATTGATTGCTTAATCTGTCCCAGGCACTGTGTTAAACACTGAGGATACCAATAGAAGCAAAACAGGAAGATTTCACGTATTTTATATTCTAATAAAATTAGATAACATGCATATTGAATGGAGATTAGAGACACTGGAAAGTTGTCTTTAGTAGGAAAGTATTACTTTATTTCCAAGAATCGTAGTCTTAATTTGATTGTTGGACTTACAGTTGAAGTTGGAAAGTGTGTAAATTTGATGGGGGTGGAAGAACGAGGCAGAAAATAGAGATATAACATTTCTTGATATGAGTAGGTGGTCATGATGTTTTTGAAGCATGACAAAGTAAATTATAACCAATACAGTCTGAGATCTAGAAAAGTTAATGGACAGAATGCTGATTGTTAATGGTAGAGCTGGTGTTATGTCTCAGATCTGTTGACTCTCAATATGTTGATTTTCCTTAGCTTCATTTCTCCTCCGAGTTCTTCCTTCTATTAGCACATTTACTCATTGCTTTCTCTGAGACTTCTGAATTGCCTGTTGAGTCAGATTCACATCTTCTTTTGGATGCCTTCTTAATGAATGTCCTTCCTTAAATCAGTGCCTCCTTCCATTTCCTGGATTATCTTTATCTTAGGTTGGAAAAAAAATAAAAATCCATATTTATATAGTTTATGAGAGAATTCTTAAAATTTTCTCACAGTCTCTGAATAACTCCTTGATTCAGAAATTCTCAGTAATAGACGTTAAATTCCTGAACATAGTAATAAATTAGATTTACTTGCCCACAAATAAAAATAATGTGCTGTAATCATCTTTACCTTCTGTTAGTATCTTTCCCTCTGAGGGACATGCTTTTGCTCTACTCCCTTAAGAACTTCAAGCCCTTTTATCTCAGATTCTATACTTTTCTCATTTCCACTAAGAATTGCTTCTGTTTCTTCCCAAGATGCTAAGAATATTGCATTAGGCACTGGGTTTGGAGTTAGGAAGACGTGTGTTTAAATCCAATGTGAGACAATTAACAAGTTATGTAAATGGGATATAATTATGTATCTACATAACTAGCAATGCAAGTGGATGAACAAGTTACTTAACCTATTGCTGCCTCAGTTTCCTCAAATAAAAACAGGAGATATTAAGAACACCTTGAACTGTTGTTATGAGGGTCAAATTAGATAATATTTATAAAACCTAAGAATATAGTAGACCATGAATAGTTATTTCTTCCTTTCCTTTATCATTATTTATTGCCCAATTTTTTTGATGCTCTTTGAATAAAAAACATGTCCACATTAGAAAAGTGTATGATCTGACTCATATACTCAAAAGAATTGAATTTTCTCCAAGAAGTGTGAGTGAAATGTTTAGTTATTAATCAATGAAGGTTACAATTTTGAACAATAATTAACTATATTTGACCTCTTGCTTATTTTTTTTCAGAAATGACTTTTGCAATCCCATATTTGGAAGTATGTTCTTTTTTGTCTGTTCTTCTAAATTATCTGTTGTAAAAAGCTACTCTCTTTGTGATGCCAGGAACACAACGAAATATTTTACTATACTAAAAATGGCAAAATACTTTTCATATTATCTATTCTCTCTTGAGATTCTTACCCCCATTCTTCATTTGAAATTATATTTTTGATACTTTTTAGCTTTGTAAATTTTTTATGAGTCAAGCTAATTATTTAATGACAGTTATATTTATTGTGATGACTTGAGGACTGCTCTCTGAAAATGCATTAAATAAGTTAATTTCAAAAGTAGGACATTTAATTGTAAAAAGAATAAAGAGGCTTTTGCTGCCTTTTCTTTTACTTTGAAAAAATAGTCATAGTTCAAACATATGTCTTTTGAACTGAGCTTTTACAAAGGAGAGGGGAAAAAAACTTTCAGGGAAACTTTACATGTAAATAAGGTTATATACTAGAGCACATGAGAATAAGGGAAAGGAAGAAATGCCAAAGGATTAAAGGAGAATGTGGAAGGATACAAAGTAGTGAGAAAAAGAATATGGAAAAAAAATTCAGGGTGATATTTCAAAAGACACATTTCTAGTCAAGCAATTTTAGATGACAGTGCCTGTAGTTCCTTCATAGATTCTCTATCATTAATATTAATAATGGAAATTGTTAATTGCACTTATAAGATTAGTCAAGAAAACTTTCCAAAAGAAGAATCACATTTTTAAAAATACAAGATGTCTTTAAATCAGTGGAAAGTCCTAAGCAGGATGACTGCAGAGCTAGTTTCCAGAAGCCCATTGATTCCAAAACTACAGGTTCTATGATGCCAAGAAGGCTAATGTTTGACTTTAAAGTCTGGAGGAAAGTTGAATTCAACAAAAATTTTGAGGTATGACTTCCATAAAAGCCGAGGTATATATATAAAACATATTATATATATATATATATATATATATATGTGTGTGTGTGTGTGTGTGTGTGTATATATACACACACGTGTATATATATACATATATATGTGTGTGTATGTGTATGTATATGTATATGTATATCCATTTTACATTTCAACAGTGCTTTCACCTTAAAACATAGTTTAGGGAATCTGCTTCCTTTATATCTCTCCCCCTTTAGCAGTTCCAGCCTGTTTTTTTGAAATTGCTGACTTTTTGTCTTTCCAAATTAAATTTGTTATTATTTTTTCTAGTTGATCAAGATAAAAATTTTAGTAGTTTAATTGGGAGGGCATTACATGGAATAGTGTAATGGCAATCAAATTAGGATCTTTTGCTGTTTTTGTTTTACTAAACGTGTCTCTGATTGAATAATGTGATTGGGGAGGATGTTTCCCACTTGCTGATGGGCCTGTCCTTTGTAGGAACCTTGATTAGGGCAGTTGTTTTGTAAGAGGCACTTATGCCCTCTTGCTCTAAAAAGTGTGTAAATACTCTGAGGGTGAGTTTTTACTTTGAGGCTTAGTTTTTGGAAGAAGGTCTCTGTGTGCCAGATGAGACTCTGGGAACCTGCTAAGCAGCCCTTCTTCCTCCTGGCTTTTTTGAAAACCTAGATGTTGGTGCTTCCCTCTCTGGGAAAGATGTATGTATTTTAGTAGTCAGGCACTTTGGAAGGGCTGTCTGTTGATTTTTCTTTTGATATCTCTGAAATTTTGACTTTGATTTTCTCTGATACCTGTGCTTCATTAAAATGATTGCTAACCTCTCAAAAGTTACCTTTCCTTTTATGAACACAGATTCTTATGCTCTAATAAGGCCCCTGTGTATGTTTGGGTGCTTACTGATATAAATGGTTAAGTAAAATTGCCATTTTAAAAATTATACTGTCTATCGAAAAATATTGTTTCAATTATTCAGATCTGACTTTATTTGTTAAAAAAATGTTTTATGTTTAAGTTCATATAATTCCTATGTCTAACAGGTATGTTCTCCAAGGTTTATACTGTCTAGTTTTTTATGGGTAAATTCATCCTATTCACATTTTAATCTATTATTGTTTCACATTTTCCTCTTTCCTATTTTTCCTCACTATCGTTCCTCACTCTATTCCTATTCCCTTCACTCCTCTACTTTACTTCTACCCAGTTACCTTGCCCTCCTATTTGTTAACATACTCACCCCTCCAAGAATCCCTCCCTTTTCTTCTCCTCTTGTTACTCCTTTGTCTTCTTATTTCTTTCAGAACGTAGCAGACTTTTATATTCACATATATACATATATATGTATGGATGTTGATTCTTCTTTAACTCTCTCCCGGTAAGAGTATGGTTTGGGCACCACCTGCCAGCCTCCCCACTAGCTTCTTCTGTATCATTTTTATCCTTTTACACCTGATTTGTAGGAGATAATGTCTCCTTTATATCTCTCCTTATAGTTTTTTTTTTTTAAATAGCCTCCATCATACTCAGCTCAACCCAAGTCTTTCTTTCAACCTACCCAAATAAAATGAGTCATAAAGGAACAGATATTTTCACATATACGTAAATTTGATCTTATTGAGTCCCCTTATATTGGGTTCTTAATGTTGACCTCATATTTCTCCTGCATGTTATATGTCAAATAACTTCTGATGGCTTTGTCACAAATACCTGAAATACTTTCAGTTCATTAGATATATTTTTTTTCTTTTATTCAGAGCTATGCTTAACTTCACTGGGTAAGTTACCCTTGGTAGTAATGCCACTGTTTTTGCTCTATAAAATGTAGTATTCTAAGACCTGCAGCCCTTCAAGGTAGCAGCTGCTAGGTATTGTGTAATCCTTATTGTAACTACATGATATTTAAATTTTCTTCTTGTTACTTCCAATATTTTCTCCTTAATCTGGCAGCTCTGAAATTTGGCTATGATAATGCTGTAGGTTTTCTGCCTGTGATCTCTTTTAGGTGATGATAAGATGATTTTTTTTCTATTTCTGCTTTGACTTCTTGTCCTAGAACTTAAGGGCAATTTTCTTTGATAACATCTTATAAAATTGTTTGAAGAGGTGTTTTAATTCATAATTTTCAGGTAGTCTGAGTATTCTTATATTTTTCCCACAATCTGTCCTCCAGATAAATTATTTTTCTGCTGAGATGATTCATATTCACTTCTTTTTTTGCTATTCTTTGATTTCTTGGTGTATTTGAATGCCATTAGCTTCCCTTTGCCCAACTCTAGTTTTCAAGACATTACTTTCTTCCTTAAGTTTTTGATTCTCAATTTCAAGTTTATTGACTTTCTTTTCATAATGTTCTTGATTATCTTGGATTGCTCTTACTTTTTTCTAATTTTTATCTCCCTTACTTGATTTATAAGTCATTTTAAAGTCCTTCCAGGAACTCTTTATGTTCTTGAGACCTTTTACCATTTTCAATTGAAAAAACAGTGGCTTTTTTAAAAATCCATTATCTTCTTCTGAATAGGAATTCATATCTCTATCCCCACAGCAGATATCTATGATTGGAGTCTTTCACCTTTGTTTTACTTTGTTTATTTTGTGTTAGCAGCTATTACTGTAATCAAGTTCAGGTCCTGAGGAATGGGGAATAATGCTCCAAGTCTCAGGTCCTTCTTAGTGTTACTTTTTATTATTATTATTTTATTTTTTTTAATGTTCTACAATCACCATCATAAAACTCAGATTTTTACCTCCCCACACCTACTCCCCACCACAATTCTATATAGGATCTACATATACTTTCCTATTGAATACATTTTCACTATAGTCATGCTATGTAGATGAATTAAAATAAGTGGAAGAAATCATATAACAAATCAAAACATAATACATGCACATGCACACACACACACACACACAAACATGATCTACTACATTCTTCAAATGAATTCCACAGTTCTTTCTCTGAGTGTGGAAGGCATTTTGCCTTAGAAAACCATGAGGATTTTTTTTTTTTTAAGTTCTTGCATTGTTATAAAGCTCCAAGTCTATCAGGAAAAAACAAAACAAAACAAAAAAAAACCTCTCACACACTGTGGTCGTCGCTGTGTACAAAGTTCTCCTGGTTCTGCTCCTTTCACTCAGCATCAGATCATATAAGTCCTTCCGAGCCTCCCTGAAGTCTTCTTCATCATTTCTTATGGCACAATAGTACTTCATTACATTCATACACCATAACTTATTCAGCCATTCCCCAATTGATGGGCATCCCCTTGACTTCCAGTTCTTGGCAACTACAAAGAATGCTGCTATAAATATTTTTGTATATGTGGGACCCTTTCCCATTTTTATGATCTCTTGGGGATATAGTCCTACTAGCAATATTGCTGGGTCAAAGGGTATGCACATTTTTGTAACCTTTTGGGTATAGCTCCAAACCACTCTCCAGAATGGTTGGATGAGCTCATATCTCCACCAATAATGAATTAATGTTCCAACTCTCCCACATCCTGTCCAACGTTTATTATTTTACTGTTCTGTCATGTTTGCCTATCTTATAGGTATGATATAGTGTCTCAGACTTGCTTTGATTTGCATCTCTCTAATCAAAAGTGATTTAGAGGATATTTAATATGATTTTAGATAGCTTTAATTTCTTCCTTTGAAAATTGCCTGTTCATATGTTTGACCATTTATCAATTTGGGAATGCCTTGTGTAGTTGCACATTTGAGTCAGTTCTCTACATATTCTGAAATGAGGCCTTTATCCCCAAGATTAGCTGTAAAAATTCTTTCCCAATTTACTACATCCCTCTGAATTTTGGTTGCATTGTGTTTGTTTGTGCAAAAACTTTTCAGTGTAACATAATCAAAATTATCCATCTTGCACTTGATAATGCTTTCTATATCTTCCTTATTAAAACAAATTCTTCTCTTCTCCATAAATCTGGCAAATACACTATTCCTTGCTTCTCCAGTTTGTCCATGGTATCAATCTTTATACCTAGATCATGTACCCATTTGACCTTTTTTTTCTTGTGTACAGTGTCAGGTATGGATCTATGCCTAGTTTCTGCCACACTGTTATCCAGTTTTCCCAGCAATTTTTGTGGAACAGTGAATTCTTATCCCAGAAGTTGGGGTCCCTGAGTTTATCAAACATGAGGTTGCTATATTCCTTCCCTACTGTGTCTTGAGTTGTTAGAATACTCCGCTTGTCTACCCTTCTGTCTCTTAGCCAATACCAAGTGGTTTTGATAATTTCTGCTTTGTAGTATACAATTTGAGATCTGGTAGTGCTAGTGAAAAAGCTAAGAGAAGGTATTTGTTTTGTGTTTCCCAGCTCAGCCCTGGGGTTAGCTTGTTAAATGTAGGGGAGGAGTGGTCTGGTCAGGGGAGATCTCCTCAGGTGAACTGAGGAAAATGCAACCTCAGAAGATGGTGATCCCAGCTGCCCTATTTTCTTTCTCTTTTCCCTGGAGTGCTGAGGCAAGCCTAGATGCTATTGCGGATTCCCACCCCTCCTGGGGCTCCTCTCCTGGTGCTGAGGCTTGCTTGGGTCCTAGTGAGAGTTTTCTCTGCCCTGGGTCCTCTGTCCTTCCAGTTTGCCTCTGCCTCAGTAGGAGGAATTCCCCTTAGCTATTTTTCTAGAGTCAGGTGTTATAAGACTATTTTCCTTCTCTGCTGTTCCTGCTGATCCATGATTTTTCTGGGGAAATATTTTATGGTTCTTTCGCAGTCATCAAGGGGGGAGGAGGGAGCATTTACTGATCACTCCACCATCCTGGCTCCCAGAAGTTCAAGTAAGGTGACTTACCAATGTTTGATCTGCGGGCTGAAAGCCTCAGGAAGTGCTGGGCTGATATCTGATGCTCAGCCGCTCTCACTGGCTCAGCTCTGCTGGTCTCCCACCCTCGGGTGGCTGTCTGCTGGTTCCGCTTGCTGCTCTAAGGTTTCCTAGGGCCCTTCTGCTCCACTGCACTGGACATGCTGTGCTGTGCGCTGTGGTCTCACCCCCATGGAACAGATCCTTCCAGTCTGTCTAGGACTCTGAATCTGCCACAGTGCGTCTCCCACTGGATTCCACACCTCAAAAATTTAGTTAGATTCTCCTTTCAGAGATATTTAAAGGAGTTTGTCCAAGAGCTTAAGTGAGACATTGCTCTCACTCCACCATCTTAGCTCCACCCCATCTTACTGTTGTTTCTGAGGTCTGTCTCAGGCGCATCTTTGGACTCACTTCTCTACTTCCAAATCACAGGTAGAGCCTATGGTCATGATGTTCTACAAAAGATTTTGCTCCCTGTGGTCAATCTGGTGGTTGCAAACTACAGTTGTCCTCTGCCCTGGAACTCAAACCAGTGACTTTATTCCTCTTCAAGTGCTAACAGAATGATCCCTATCCCTCTACTAAAGCACTAGCCAGGTTTATATTAGCTCCTTCTCTCCCCTCAATGGCAGCTCAGCCCAGAACTCTTCTCATCAGTACAACTGATGCTAGATGTCCCTTGAGAGTGGAATTTCCTCTAATCATCTCCTAGTTAGCTGTCAGACCGCCACACTTTCTGTGAGAAGAAACCTTCTAGACTGAAACTGCTTCCCAATTACAGCAGCCCTCATGACTGTTTTATTGATTCTGCAGAGTTGGCCTGGAGGTGTTTGCACTTCATTGAGTTGAAACTTCTGCCCCAGGAGGAGGTCAGGTCTTCCCTAGGGTCACGCTAGGTTTTCTTGGGAGAACAATTGCTTTGTCCTGAACATTTTTTTTTCTAAATTTCCACTGTATTACATAACCTCTGTGGCAGTGTTCTGTCTTTCTGTGGAGGAAAGTTGGAGAGCCAAAAGTTTTTTGACCCACTCCACCATCTTCAGAGAATGGTCCTCCCCCTCCTCCCAATTTGTTTTTCAAAGGAAGAACATAGGCAATGCTATCTAGATCAACCTTATCAACCTTTCTCTAATTCATGTTAATGGTCTTGGGCAACAAGGAAAAATTCCAAGGAAATGAGGCAGAATCTCTCTTAATCATTTACTTCAAGCTTCCCTTGACTCTTTTGAGCCAATGAATGGAAAAGAAACATAGATGATTCACAATACCAATTTTAACACAAAGCTTTCCATAAAAAACACTCTAAAAAATGCTTTCTACAGTTGAAAAAGTAAATGGCTAAGCTAATGAAATTAACTCTAGAGAAGAACAATATTGATACTTAAAACTGCTTTCTTGCTGTAATCAGTAAGTTACTATATATCTGAACAATAAAATATCATTTACATGTACAATAGAATTTTATATATAGAAGTCATTGTACAATTCATTATCATTCTGCTGGTAATTTGAACTTTTGAAAAGATAAAATAGGAAAATGTTTACTTTTATTGTTATAACCCTATGTCAAGTTAAGCTCTATTCATCTCTCACCAAATGTTTCTTTAGGGTACAAAGCTTCAGTACTCAATTTTATTGCATGTTATTTGTTTTGAAATATATATTTACTTACCAGATTGCTCCTTTTCCATTATGTTTTGCTTCTATTTGGTGTTTTGATGAGCCTAATAACTGTTACCTCAATTAGCTGAAGTATTGAAAACACTTAATTATACTATTCATTATTCCCTGACTCACACAAATCAAATATATTTTACATACTTGAAAATTGTCTGTCTTATTTTAAGGAGGAAAAAGACACATCTAATTTGAGCATTTGATGTATTATGATGAGGAGACAGTATATTTTAAGTTTTTATGTATTACTTTCTGAATTGCATGAAAATACAATTTTTAACTTTCATTTGTTTTTTAAATTTTGAGTTCCAAATTCTGTTTACCCCACCACAAACCTCCTTGAGAAGGCAAAAAAAAAAAAAAATTATATAGATTATACATGCAAATTCATGAAAGTATATTTTCGTATTAACTTTGTTAAAAATAAAACAAAGCAAAAACAAAAAAAATACCACAATATATTATAAATTTCATTTATTGCAACCACATATTATTCTATGCCTTGCATTTTTAGAATACTATTTGATAATATAGGTGCTAATGAGCATCATTGCTTCACCACTGATAATATAAAGAAGGATTGTAGATTTTCCTCATTACAGATTATACTTCCTGATAGTTTTAAGTAGATATTACTTATCATTTTAAGGATAGCTTTTTAATTCTGATGTTTTCTAGTATTATTAATAGGAATGTGTTGTATTTTCTCAACAGATGAATTTTTATATATCTATTGAGAAATTCATGTTTTTTATTGTCTTTATTATTGATATTGTCAATGATGCTTATACTTTTCCTAATACTGTACCAGCCCTGCATTCCTGGCATAAATCCCAACTGGTCATAATAAATAATCTGCACTGTATTGCTATATTCTCATTCGGAGCATTTTATTTAATTTTTTTGCATCTATATTCATTAAAATAGTTTCCTTTCTCTATTTTTCCTTTCTATGCTTATCTCTTTTAATTAGATTTATTTTTGATTTTCCTTTTTTCTGAGATCATAATTCCTATCCCCATTTTTTTTTAATTCATTTAAAGCAAATTAGATTTGGCTTCCTATCCTTTTTATTAGTATGTGTCTTAGTCTCAGTTCCAAGTGTATTTCTTGAAAATATTTTGCAATTTTTTAATCCATTCTGCTACTCACTTTCATTTTATGGGTGAGAAAATCCCATTAATATTTATAATTACTGTATATATTCCTTCATCTTATTCCCCCCACCATTTATCTTCTCTCTGTCTATCTTGGTCTGTCTCTCCTGTTCTCCTCAGAAGTCTGTTTTGCATCAATCTACAGTCTCCCTTAATCCACTTTACCTTCTATCAGTCACCCAACCTTCTGTAATCCCTTACCTCTCCTATTTCTCTGAGGGGCAAGATACATTTCTACCCCAACTGAGTTGTGTATGTTATTGCTTTTTTGAGCCAAATCTGAGGAGAATAAGGATCCCATGTTACCCACCATGCCCTGTAAAAGCTCCTCCTTATGTGCCCTTCTAGGTGAAATGATTTTCCCCAATCTCTCTCTCTCTTTCAATGATTTTCCCCAATCTCTCTCTCTCTTTCAATGATTTTCCCCAATCTCTCTCTCTCTCTCTGTCTCTCTGTCTCTGTCTCTCTCTCTGTCTCTCTGTCTCTCTGTCTCTCTCTCTCTCTCTCTCTCTCTCTCTCTCTCTCTCTCTCTCTCTCCCCAGTTCATCACTCTTTCTTAACCCTTATTTTTTTTTAATTGTCATATTATAATCCACTCACTCCTGTGGCCTCTGCACATACTCCTTCTTATTACATTAATAGTGATAAATATTCTTAGGAGTTTTATGTATCTTCTCATGTAATAATGAGAACAATTTAACCGTAGTGAATCTTTAATTATTGTCTTTCATATTGTGCTTCTCTTGAGTCTTATCGCTGAAAGTCAAGTTTTCTATTTAGCTCCAGTCCTGTGAACAAGAATATTTAAAAATTCTTTATTCCATTAAATATCCATTTTTTTTCAACTGAAGGTTTATGCTCAGTTTTGCTGAGTATGTTATTCTTTGTTATAATCTTAGGCGCTCTGCCTTATGTAATAGAATACACCAAGCCCTCCCATCATTTCATGTAGAAGTTGCCAAGTTTTGTGTGGCCCTAATTATACATCCACAATACTGAAAGCATTTCTTTCTGGCATCTAACAATATTTTGTGTTTGAACAGGAAGCTCTGAAATTTAGCTCTAAAAATTCTTTTGAGTTTCCACTTTGGGATCTATCTCAGGTGGTGATCATAGGATTGTTTTAATTTCTATTTTTACTTTAAGGTTCCAGGATATCAGAGCAGTTTTCCTAGAAATTTTCTTGCAATATATTGCACCAAATCGTTTGTTTTTTATTATGGACATTCAGGTATTCAAGTTATTTTTAAGTAATCTCTCTCCAATATATTTTCTAGGTCAATTGTATTTTTTTCCAATTAGAGCCCTCAATCTGTGCCCCCCCCACCATTTTAGATCTTTTTGTTTCATTGTTTCTTGATGTAACATGGAATTACTAGCATTTATTTTCTCAATTCTAATTTGTAAGGAATTATTTTCTTCGTTGAGATTTTGTACATCTTATATATACTTTTTTGATTTGACCAATTTTATTTTTTCTTGATTTATTTATTTATTTATTAGTTTTCAGCATTCACTTTCACAAAATTTTGAGTTCCAAATTTTCTCCTCATCTCTCCCCTCACCATTTAATGCCTTGTATTCTGTTTACCCCTTTCCTAAATATGCATTTCTTTCTACCCCACCCCTCCTTTTTCTTATCCCCATCATCTCTCTTTTCTTGAATGGCAAGACATATTTCTATACCTCATTGTCTGTATTTCTTACTTCCCAGTTACATGCAAAAACAATTCTCAACATTATTTCCTAAAATTTTGAGTTCCACCTTCTCTCCCTTCTTCCCTCCCCACCCATCTGCAGTGAAGATAAATCATTCAATATAGGCTATACATGTGTAGTTATGCAAAAGACTTTCATAATAGTAATGTTCTGGTAGACTAACTATATTGCCCTACATCCTATCATGCCCCCATTTATTCTACTCTTTCTTTTGATCTTGTCCCACCCTTCTATCATCTCAACACACTTCCCATTTATCCCCTTTTTCCCTACTTTCCTGTGGCGTAAGATAGATTTTCATAACAAATAGAGTGTGCATGTTATTCCCTCCATGAGTCAAATGTGATGAGAGTAAGCTGCACTTTTTGCCTCTAACATCCTTTCTTTTCCCCTCCATTGAAAAAGCTTTTTCTTCACTATTTTATGAGAGATAGCTTTCCCCATTTCATTTCTACCTTTCTACTTCCAATGTATTCTTCTCTCACCCCTTAATTTATTTTTTCAGATGTCATCCCTTCCTATTCTACTCATCCTGTGACCTCTGTCTATATGTATATATTTCCTTCAACTACCCAGACACTGAGCAAAGTCTCAAGAGTTTCAAATGTTGTATTTCAATGTAGGAGTTTAAACAGTTCTACTTTATTAAGTCCCTAATGATTTCTCTTTTCTATTTACCTTTTCATGCTTCTCTTGGGTCTTGGATTTGAAAGTCAAATTTTCTATTCAACTGCGGTGTTTTCATCAAAATACTTGTAAGTATTCGATTTCATTGAATGGCCATTTTTCCCCCTGAAGTATTATACTCAGTTTTGCGGGGTAGGTGATTCTTGATTTTAATCCTTGTTCCTTTGACTTCTGAAACATCATGATCCAAGCCTTTCCATCTCTTAATGTAGAAGGTACTAGATCTTGTCTTTTCCTGACTGTATTTCCACCATACTGAAATTGTTTCTTTCTGACAGTTTGCAATATTTTCTCCTTTACCTTTGCACTCTGGAATTTGGCAAAAATATTCCTATGAGATTTTATTTTCACATCTCTTTCAAGAGGTGATGGGTGGAGTCTTTCAATATTTATTTTACTCTCCAGTTTTAGAGTATAAAGGCAGTTTTCTTTGATAATTTCGTGAAATTTGATGTGTAGGATCTTTTTTTGATCATGGTTTTCAGATATCCCCATATTTTTTAAAATTTCCTCTCCTGGATCTATTTTTCAGGTCAGATTTTTTTTTCAATGAAATATTTCATTTTGTCCTCTTGTTTTTCATTATTTCATTTTGTTTTGTAATTTCTTGATTTCTCATAAAATCATTTGTTTCCATCTGATTTTTCTAACTTTTAAACAAGCATTTTCTTCAGTGAGCTTTTGAACTTCCTTTTTCATCTGGCTAATTCTGCTTTTTTAAACATTCTTCTACTCATTGATTTTTTTGGACTTATTTTGCCATTTGAGTTAGACTATTTTTAAAGGTGTTATTTTCTTCAGTATTTTTTGTGTCTCCCTTTAGCAAGCTGTTGACTCACTTTTCATGATTTTCTTGCATCCCTCTCATTTCTCTTCCAGACTTTTCTTCCACCTCTCTTATTTGATTTTCAAAATTCTTTTTGAGGGTTGGAGTCAAGGTGGTGGACTAGAAAGAGATACTTCTGCAGGGTCCTCCCCATAGCCCATAAAATACTTGCAGAGAGGGACTCTCAACAAATGTTGAAGTAGTAGAAGTGGACAACAACAGAGTGGAGGAGATTTCCAGCCCACGCTGACCTGAAAGGGCCAGGGAAGCATTGGTTGCATCAGATGTGGAGCCCAGCGCAGAGCCCAGTGCAGAGCTCAGCCCAGCCTTGGCCCTGGCATGACAAGACTCTGGGAGGATGACACCCCAGGAGTGGAATCTCCAGTTGCAGAAGCAGGTCCTCAAATCCCTCTCTCCACAGGCAAAAAAGGTCAGTGACAGGGTTTTATCAGCAGGCCTGGAAAGAGAAAGGGCCTTCCCATAGCTCCAGCAGCAGGCAGCAGCAGAGCAGCCCATACAGAAACACCATTGTTGGAGAATAAGCCCCTGAGGGCACTGAAGACCTGAGTCCTACCTCAGCTCTGGTTGGAGGCCCTGGCTGAGCTGGTCTTTGTCTCACACCGAATGGTGGCCATGCTCATTCAGGTTATCTGAAAATCAGCCCCCAGTGCTGACTTGGGAACTGGAGGCCAGGTGGCTGTGGAGAGCTATCTGGTAAGATTTTGGACACCAAAATCCCTCCCTGTGTCCAGAGTAGTATATGCTTGATCGTGCCACATTTCAGGAACTGAGATCTCACAGAATCCTAGAGTATACCCTAGTCTTGACAAAAGACCCAAAAGTCAATTAACTGGGTGGGAAAATGCCCAAAAAGAGGAAAAAAAATATAAGACCATAGAAGGTTACTTTCTTGGTGAACAAATATATCCTCCCATCCTTTCAGATGAGGAAGAACAATGCATACCATCAGGAAAAGACATGGAAGTCAAGGCTTCTGTATCCCAAACATCCAAAATAAATATTCAGTGGGCTCAGGCCATGGAAGAGCTCAAAAAGGAATTTGAAAAGCAAGATAGACAAGTGGAGGAAAAACTGGGAAGAGAAATGAAAGAGATGCAAGAAATCCAAGAAAACCAGGTCAATACCTTGCTAAAGGAGTCCCAAAAAATGCTGAAGAAAATAACACCTTAAAAAATAGACTCAGTCAATTGACAAAAGAGGTTCAAAAAGCCAATGAGGGGAAGAAATCTTTAAAAAGCAGTATTAACCAATTCAAAAAGGAGGTCCAAAAGCTCACTGAAGGAAATAGTTCTTTAAAAATTAGAATGGAAGAGATGGAGGCTAATGATTTTATGAAAAACCAAGAAATCACAAAACAAAATCCAAAGAATGAAAAAATGGAAGAAAATGTGAAATATTTCATTGGAAAAACAACTGACCTGGAAAATAGATCCAGGAGAGACAATATAAAAATTATGGGACTACATGAAAGTCATGATAAAAGTAGAGCCTAGGCATAATCTTTCATGAAATTGTCAAGGAAAACTGCACTGGTATTCTACAACCATAGGGCAAAATAAAGATTGAAAGAATCCACCAATCACCACTGGAATGAGATCCCAAAAGAGGAACTCCTAGGAGCATTGTGACCAAATTCTGAAGTTCCATGGTCCAGAAGAAAATATTGCAATCAGCTAGAAAGAAACAATTCCAATATTGTGGAAATACAATAAGGATAACACAAGATCTAGCAGCTTCTACATTAAGGGATCGAAGGGCATAGAATAGGATATTCCAGAAGTCAAAGGAACTAAGACTAAAACCAAGAATCACCTACCTAGCAAAACTGAGTATAATACTTCAGGGGAAAATATGGTCTTTCAATGAAATAGAGGGCTTTCAAGTATTCTTGATGAAAAGACCAGAGCTGAAAAGAAAATTTGATTTTCAAAAACAATAATGAGAAGAAGCATGAAAAAATAAACAGCAAAGAGAAGTCATAATTGACTTACTAAATGTGAACAGTTTACATTCCTACATGGAAAGACAATATTTGTAACTCTTAAAATTTTTCAGTATCTGGGTAGTTGGTGGGATTACACACACATGCGTGCACATACACACACAGACAGCACAGACTGAATTGAATAGGATGGGATCATATCTTAAAGGAATGAAATTAAGTGGTCAGAGAGAAATACAATGGGAAGAGAAAGGGAGAAATAGAATGGGGCAAATTATCTCTCATAAAAGAGGCAAGCAAAAGACTTTTCAGTGGAGGGAGAAAGAGGGGAGGTGAGAGAAAAACATGAAACTTACTCTCATCACATTCGACTAAAGGAAGAAATAAAATGCACACTCATTTTGGTATGAAAATCTATCTTACAATAGAGGAAAGTGGGGGAGAAGGGGAAAAGCAGGGTGGATGGAATGATGGAAGGGAGAGCAGTGTTGAAGTCAACACTCTTGCGGAGGCACAGGATCCAAAGAGAGAACAGAAGTAATGGGGGGCAGGATAGGATAGAGGGAGATATAGTTAGTCTTACACAAAACGACTATTATGGAAGTCATTTGCAAAAGTACACATATATGGCCTATACTGAATTGCTTGCTTTACAAAGGGAATGGGTGGGGAGGAGGGATGAAGTTGGAAGTCAAAGTTTTAAGAACAACTGTTGAGTATTGTTCTTGCTACTAAGAAATAAGAACAGGGGTTATGGGGAATAGAAAGTTATCTGGCCCTACAGGACAAAAGAGAATGGGGACAAGGGAAGGGAGGGATGATAGAAGGGAAGGCAGATTCGTGATAGGGGCAATTAGAATGCCCTGCGTTTTGGGGTGAGGGTAGGGGAGAAAAGGGGAGAATATTTGGAGCCCGAAATTTTATGAAAATTAATGTAAAAATTTAGATAAATAAATTAAAAAAAAATTCTTTTCGAGCTTTTCCATGGCCTGAGCTCATTGAATATTTGTTCTGGAGGTTTTGGATGCATAAGCCTTGACTTTTATGTCTTCCTCTGATGGTATGCATTGTTCTTTCCCATCTGATAGAATGGAGGAAAATACCTGCTTACCATGAAAATAGTCCCCTATACTTTTATTTTTCCCTCTTTTTGGACATTTCCCCTTGCCTATTTCTTTAGTTTTGAGTCCTTTGTCAGGTAGAGGGTATACTCTAGAGACCTATAAGTTCTCAATTCCTCCAAGGTAGCAACAATCAAGGGAGAGGAATTTACTCTTTTTCTGGCCTGTGCTCTGATATGGGAGCAACTGAAAGCTTTTATGCTCCCATCCGAGAGTACAATTCCCTCTCTATCACACCAGTCCTCCTCCTCACCCCAGGACTGCCACTATGGGCTGAGATCCAGGTTGGCATCTCAAGTCCCCCAGGGTCATTAGGTTGAGGGCTTCTGAAATTCTTACGATGCTGCATTGCCCTCTTTGGTTCTGTAGGAGCTGGGCCCAGACTGCATTCCCTTTTCAGCCAGGTGAAAGTGCTTTCTAACTGACCTATGAAGTTGCCTTTGCATTTATGGGTTGAGTAATTTGGAAGCTGCAGCTGCTGCCTGGAATTCCATTCCCTGAGGCCTGATCTAGTCCTATCTCTGCTGAGCTTCATGGCCAAGACTAGACTGTGCTCTGATGGCTGTTCTCTGCTCCGAGCTCAGTGAAATAGACCTTTTCTGTTGGTCTTCCAGGCTGTGTTGGGCTGGAAATCTCTTTCACACTGTCATTTTCTGGCTTCTCTAACTCTAGAATTTGTTTAATGTCATTTACTAAAGGTATTTTTTGAGCTTTCGGAGAGAGCTAGAGTAGGTGCATCTTTCTACTCCACTATTTTGGCTCGGCCCCCTCAACCAATTCTATTTTTAAGGAGTTACTTACTTCTGTGAGTTTTTATACCTTTTTTTCAATTTATTTCATTCTGCTTATTAAAGTATTATTTTTATCAGCATTTTAGCATCTTTATTACCAATTCTTAAATATTATTTTCACAATTTTCTTGAATTATTATTTTCCTCCAATTTTTCCTCCATCATACTTATTTGATATTTCAAATTCTTTGTGTGATCTTCCAGGAATACCTTTTGGTCGTGGGTCCAATTTGTACCTTTCCTTTGAGGTTTTGCATTTAGCTATTTTTAATTACTTCTAAGTTTTCATCTTCTACCCTTTCATTATAGTAACTTTCTATTTTTAGTTTCTGTTGCTGTTGCTTACTTGCTTTCCAAACTTTTTTTTAATTTTTAACTTTGTATTAATGTTGTGCTTTGCTTCCAGACTAGATGGGGAATTTTACCAGACTTCAGTTATATCCTGCCAGTATTTTTGGGACTAGTTTGTTGGATCTGAAAATTTTCAGTTATTCCAAGTTGATACAATCTAAAGAGAGCAGTGGTCACTCCTCCCTGGCCTGTACTCTGGTCTATGAGAGACCAGAAATACTCTTCTTGGAATCAGGAACACAGCCCCATTCCCTCATAGAGATAAATGCTCACACTCCATATTGCCATGAAAATGTAATTAGGGCCCCTATTCTTCTTTAGCCACAAGTTTTGTTACTCTTTATTTTTCCTCTGGAATTAAGACCAGAGCCCTACTCCCCAGTGAGCAACTGCAAGCAATGTTTTTTCCTCCTCTGGATATTAATCGGGCTTATATTCTCCTTTGTACCCATGTACTAGTGTGTTAGTGTCCCTTCTCACCCTGTGACTGTGACCCAGATCTGATTTTGAGTACTTTAACAGAGTCCTACAGAAGAAAATGCTAGTAAAATGGCCCCTGTAATCAGGCCAATTGTCTGACCTTCTTACCTTCTATGGACTGAGAAATCCTAAACCTGATGCTGCTAATGTGCAACTGTCTCTAGGGCTTATTGCTGGATTACTAGATGGCATATGTAGCAATGTTTGAGGACTGTCCACCACCTCAGTGAGATTAGCTTTTTCTGCTGACCACCAAATTTTGTTCAGATTAAAATTATTTCTCCCCCTAGGTTTTCTTGGTTTTGTTGCCCAATGATTCAATTTGAGGTGTTATTTTAAAGTAATTTGGAAGGAATTTCAGATATTTCAAGCAATTTCCTGATTTTAATTTGTTTCCTTGATTCAGATAGAGTCAGTGCTTTTAAGAAAATGTATTATTTTGTATTTTATTTTATAATTCCTCATCCTTGAGAAAATTTACAAAAAAACAGAAGTTATTAATTTGTAGTTCATCATTAATGTAAAAGGATGACATAGAAACAATGAGAAACTGGTTACCACCACAAAAAGGATAGAGTTAAGTAATTTTCCACCACAAAATAAATTGGCAGGTTAGAAGGAAAAGTATAAATTATATTTTCAGACAAAGCAAAAGGAAAAAAAAATAGATCTAATAAAAAATGTAAGTCAGCAATTATATCTTGCTAAAAGACACCATTTACAATGAAGTAATACCATTATTAAAGCTATATATACCAAGTGGAATAGTATCCAAATTTTGAAAGGACAAGTTAAGGGAGTTACAGCAAGCAAAACATAGGAAAACTATATTAATGGAAGACCTCAGCCTCCCCCTCTATGAACTTGATAAACATAACCTCAAAATAAGGAAGAAAGAAGTTAGGGTAGTGAATAGAATTCTGGAAACAGTAGACATGGTAAACTTCTGGCAAGAATTGAACGGGGCTGGAAAGTAATATGCCTTTCTCTTAGTGTTGTTACATGGCACATACCCAACAATTGACCATGTCATAAAAACTAGGTCATAAAAACCTCACAATCCAGTGCAGAGAGGCAGAAATATTAAATGCATCTTTTTCAGAAAATTATGTAATAAAAACCACATGTAATAAAGGACCATTGAAAAACTAAAATTAATTAGAAACTTAATAACCTGAATCTAAAGAAGGAGTAGGCCAAATAACAAATCACAGAAACAATCAATAACTTCATTCAAGAGAATGACAATAATGAGACAACAAACTAAAACATATGGGATATCAAAAAAGTGGTTCTTAGGGGAATAAATATCTCTGAATGTCTACATGAATAGCATAGAAAAAGAGGAGATCAATGATTTGGGCATGCAAATGTAAAAAGTTAGAAAAAGAATAAATTAAAATTCCCCAATTTAATACCAAATTTGAAATAATGAAAACCAAAGGAGAGATGAATAAAATTGAAATTAAGAAAACTTTGGAATTAATAAATAAAATTAAGAGCTGGTTTTATGAAAAAGCAATAAAATCGATAAACCTTTGGTTAATTTGATATAAAATAAGAAAGAAGGAAACCAAATTGCCAGCATTAAAAAGGAAAACAAAAGTTAGGAACCATTTTGCACAACTGTATGCCCATAAATTTTATAGTCCTAGGGAAATGGATATGAATATTTGCAAAAATATGAATATTTCAGATTAATAGAAGAGAAAGTAAAATACACAAATAACTTCATCTCAGAAAAATAAGTTGAACAAGTCATCAATGAACTTCCTAAGAATAAAATCTCCATGGCCAGATGGATTTGCAAACAAATTCTACCTAATATTTAAAGAATAATTGCATCATGATACAGACTGTTTGGGAAAACTGTCAAAGAAGGAGCCCTGCCAAATTATTTTTTATGATAAAAATAAGGAGCTGAGTCAAAACAGAGACCAATTTCCCTAATGAATATAGATGTAAAATTTTTAAATGAAATGTTAGCGAAATGATTACAGCAAATTTACAGAAGAATAATACAATTTGATCATATAGGATTTATACCCTTAATATAGGACTGGTTTAAAATTAGGAAAGCTATTAGTGCACTTGATCATATCAACAACAAAACTAACAGAAACCATATGACTATCTCAATAGATGCAGAGAGTTCCTTTGACAAAATGCAGCACCCACTCCTATTGAAAACCCTGACTATCTTAGGAATAAACAGAGCCTTCCTTAAAATAATAAGTAGTACTTGCATGAAATCATCAGCAACCATTGTATGTAATTGGGATGAGCTACATGCATTTGCCAGAAGATCAGGAGTAAAACAATGATGTCTATTATGACCGCGTTTTTTCAATATGGTACTAAAAATGTTAGCTTCAGTAATAAGGGAGGATGACTGACTTTGAGGAACTAAACTCCTCTCACCAATGCAAGAATCTAAGACAACTTTCAAGACTCATGATGGTAATCACTATCTACATCCAGAGAAAGAACTTTGGAGTCTGAGTGCAGATGAAAGTTTACTATTTGCTTTCCTTTTCTTTTGTTGGTTTGTTCTGTTCCTTTTTTTTTATCTTTCCTCCCATCAGTTCAAATTCTTCTTCACAACAGGACTAATATGAAAATACGTTTAATATAAATGTATAACTACAGCCTACATCAGATTGTTCACTGATTTGAGGACAGGGGAGGAGGAGACAGGTTAAAATTTAAAACTCAAAATCTTATGGAAGTAAATGCTGCAAATTAAAGTAAATAAATTATTAAAAAGATATCCAATGAAATAGTGAACTTTCAAGCATTGTGATAGAAAGATCAGAGCCGAATAGAAAATTTGACATCCAGATACAGACTCAAGAGGAGGATAAAATATAAACAGGAAAGTGAAATCATGAAGAGATTACAGAAGGTTAAATTTTTACATGAAAAGGAAAATTGTACTTGTAATTCCTAAGATCATAATTAGGGCAGTAAGAAGGAGTTTACACAGAGAGATAACAGGAATATTACTTAAATTTGATGGGATGGTTATCTAAAAAAATAAGGTGTGAAAAATAGCAATGCCCTAGGAGAAGGGAAAAGTGAGTGGGAAAAATGATGTAAATTATCTCACATAAAAGAGGTGTGAAAGAGGTTTTACTGTACATGAAATGATGGAGGTTAGGGTAACTATCATCTAAATTGGTTCAAAGAGGGAATACCATGCACACCCATCTGAATATATATATATATATATATATATATATATATATATATATATATATATATATATATATATATATATATCTTGTTATACAGGAAATTAGATGTATAAAGAGGCAAGAGAATTTGGGTAAGTGTGATAGTAAGCAGGGTGGATTGGGCCAGGCAGTAGGCAGAAGAAAAACAATTTTGTGGATGGATAAGTTTAATTCAGAGAAAGAGCAGGACAAATCAGGGGAAAATATGAGGGAGGAAAACATAATCAGTAATCATAATTCTGAAAAGCATTTTTCAGAAATGTTCTCTGATAAAGGCTTCATTTCTCAAATATGCAAAAATCTCAGTCAAGTTTACAAAAGAACAATTTTCTAATTGATAAATCATCAAATGATATGAGCAGGCAGGTCTCAGAAAACATAATGAAAGTTTTCTACAGTAATATAAAATACTCCAAATTGCTTTTTGTTAGAGAAATGCCAAAAATTAAAACAACTCTGAGGTACTGCCCTACATTAATCACATTGTGTAATGTGAGCAAAAACAAAAAAAAATCAAATGTTGGAAGCGATGTGGGAAAATTGTGACATTAATGAACTGTTGGTGGAGTTGTGAACTGATTCAACCATTCTAGACAGCAATATAAACTAAGAACAAAGGGCTATAAAAGTATGCACACCCTTTGATGGAGAAATAACACTACTGGACCTTTATCCCAAAGAGATTAAAAGGAAAACGGTTTCCTTTCTGGTCCAAAGTATTTGGAAATTCAGGGCATGACTATCAATTGGAGATTGGCTGAAGAAGTTGTGGTATATGGTTGTGATGAAATACTATTGTTCTGTAAGAAATTATGCCTAGGAGGAGGAGCCAAGATGGCAGAGTCGAAAGATTCTCATTTTCTAGCTTTGAACCCACAGCCCATAAATTACCTGTAAAGAGGAACTCCCAACAAGTTCTGGAGCAGTGGAAGCCACACAACAACGGAGTGGAGAAGATTTCTGTTCCAGAGAGACCTGAAAAACTGACACCAAAGGTCCGTCACACACTGGACCCAGAGCAGAGCCCAGCCCTGCCTTGGATGTGCGGCAACAAGAGGAGTAGATCTGAGCAGGCTTCAGGGACAGAATCTCCAGGGGTTGCAAAGGTCCCCCAACCCACAGGTGCTACAGGTCAGTGAGAGAGACTTCTGGAATGGCTGAGAGGGAAGTGGGGTGTCGGCATAATTCAGGCCCCCTCATCCTGAGCAGCAGGAAGAGGTAGCAGAGGAGAGGAGCTCCCAAAGCAGACAGGAGCTCGGATCCATTTTTGAAGGTCTCTGCATAAATCCCCTGAGGGAACTGAGCCCTGTGTGGTGGCCCTGCCCCCACCTGAGCACCTGAACTTATCTCACACTGAATATCAGCCCTGTCCCTGCTGAAAGCCCTGAGGTTGGGAAGCAGCATTTGAATCTCAGACTCCAAGCACTTCCTGGGTGGATCTGGAGGTGAGGTTGGCTTGGCGAGGAATCTCAGAAGTCAAGTAACTGGCTGGGAAAATGCCCAGAAAAGGGAAAAAAAAAAAGACCATAGAAGGTTACTTTCTTGGTTAACAGATATTTCCTCCTTTACTTTTAGATGAGGAAGAACAATGCTTACCACCAGGGAAAGACATAGAAGTCAAGGCCTTTGTATACCAAACATCTGAAATAAATATTCAATGGGTTCAGGACATGGAAGAGCTCAAAAAGGATTTTGAAAATCAATTAGACAGGTGGAGGAAAAACTGGGAAGAGAAATGAGAGAGATGCAAGAAAAGCATGAAAAATGGGTCAATACCTTGCTAACGGAGACCTAAAATAATGCTGCAGAAAATAACACCTTGAAAAACAGGCTAACTCAATTGGCAAAAGAGGTTCAAAAAGCCAATGAGGAGAAGAATTCTTTAAAAAGCAGAATTAGCAAATTGGAAAAGCAGGTTCAAAAGCTCCCTGAAGAAAATAGCTCTCTCAAAATTAGAATGGAACAGATGGAGGCTAATGACTTTCTGAGAAACCAAGAAATCACAAAAGAAAACCAAAAGGATGAAAAAATGGAACATAATATGAAATATTTCACTGGAAAAACAACTGACCTGGAAAATAGATCCAGGAGAGACAATTTAAAAATTATGCGACTACCTGAAAACCATGATCAAAAAAAGACCCTAGACATCATCTTTCATGAAACTATCAAGGAAAGCTGCCCTGTAATTCTAGAACCAGAGGGCAAAATAAGTATTCAAGGAATCCATTGATCACCGCCTGAAAGAGATCCAAAAAGAGAAACTCCTAGGAACCTTGTGGCCAAATTCCAGAATTCCCAGGTCAAGGAGAAAATATTTCAAGCAGCTAGAAAGAAACAATTCCAATATTGTGGAAATACAATCAGGATAACACAAGATCTAACAGCTTCTATATTAAGGGATTGAAGGGTGTGGAATAGGATATTCCAGAAGTCAAAAGAACTAGGACTAAAACCAAGAATCACCTGCCCAGGAAACCTGAGTATAATACTTCAGGGGACAAAATGTTCTTTCACTGAAATAGAGGATTTTCAAGCATTCTTGATGAAAAGACCAGAGCTGAAAAGAAAATTTGACTTTCAGACACAAGAATGAGAAGAAGCATGAAAATGTAAACAACAAACAGATGTCATAAGGGACTTACCAAAGTTGAACTGTTTACATTCCTACATGGAAAGACAATATTTGTAACTCTTAAAACTTTTCAGTATCTAGGTAGTTGGTGGATTATACACACACGCATGCGCGTGCGCGCATGTGCATGCACAAAGACAGAGAGCACAGAGTGAAATGAATAGGATGGGATCATATATTAAAAAAATGAAGGTAAGCAGTGAGGGAGAAATTTATTGGAAGGAGAGAGGTTAAAATGGAATTGGGCAAATTCTCTCTCATAGAAGAGGCAGGTAGGAGATTTTTAGTGGAGGGAAAAAGAGGAGAGCTCAGGAAAAAACATGAAGTTTACTCCCATCACATTTAGCTAAAGGAAGGAATAAAATGTACACTCCTTTTGGTATGGAAACCTATCTTACAATACAAGAAAGTGGGGGAGAAGGGGATAAGCAGGGTGGGCGGGATGATGGAAGGGAGGGCAATGGGAGGAAGGAGCAATTTGAAGTCAACACTCAGAGAGGGACAGGATCAAAAGAGAGAATAGAAGCAAGGTGGGGGGGGCAGAATAGGATGGAGGGAAAAATAGCTAATCTTACACAACACGACTATTATCAAAATCATTTGCAAAACTACACAGATATGGCCTAGATTGAATTGTCTGCCTTCCCAAAGGGAATGGATGGGGAGGGAGGGATGGGGAGAAGTTCGAACTTAAAATTTTAGGAACAACTGTTGAGTATTGTTCTTGCTACTAGGAAATAAGAAATAGAGGTAATGGGGAATAGAAAGTTATCTGGCCCTACAGGACAAAAGAGAAGATGGGGACAAGGGAAGGGAGGGATGATAGAAGAGAGGGCAGATTGGTGATAGGGGAAATTAGAATGCTCGGTGTATTGGGGTTGGGGGAGGGGATAAAAGGGGAGAAAATTTGGAACCCAAAATTTTGTGAAAATAGATGTAAAAAGTTAAGTAAATAATTTTTTTTTAAAAAGAAATTATGCCCAGAATGCTCTCAGAAAAAACAATGGAAAGGCTTAGATGAAGTGATGTACAATGAAGTGAGCAGAACTAAGGAAACAATATACATAGTAAATTACACAATAATAGTAATATTGCATGGTATTGACCTGTGAATTACTTAGCTTTTCTCAGCAATATAGTGATCCCAGACAATTCCAGAGGCTTTGTGATGTAAAAGATTATTTATCTTTAGAGAAAACAACTGAGTTTGAATGCAAATCCATGCATACATGGTTTTTGGTCTGTTTTCTTTTACAACATGACTAACATAGAAATAAGTTTTTCATGAGTGCACATTTATATCCTATATCAAATTGCATGCCTTCTCAATGAGGGAAAGATCCCCAAAAAAGAATTTGGAACACAAAATTCTAAAAGAAAATTCATCCCCAAATTGTTTCTTTTTCATATAATTCAGGAAAGTAAAATATTAAATAAATTTTTTAAAATATAGTATATAAATTCTTATATAATTCAAAAAAAGATACAGCAAAAGTACATAGATAGAAAGACCAAAAATTCATTGTGAGGAAACAAGAGAAATATCACAAAGTGAAATTTAAAGAGAATTTTCAGTATATAAAATCATTTATTGTCTCTCTTCCCATCTCATATCATCAGCACCAACAGCCATCATTCACATCAGAGCTTTCCCTATTTCAAAGTATAACTGCTTCTATCAATCCAATCTTGAGAAGAATTCTCATTTAACCTCACTTCCCTTCCTAAATGCTTTTCTCTCTACCATCATTCTTCCCCTAGAACTATTCTGTAGAAAGTGAATTGTCTGTTAAATGGGAATCTCTAATTCTTGACACACCACACCCCTGGGAACAGCCAGGTCGAAACATAACAATCAAGAAAACGATTTTTACCAGGACTTAATTCTTCTGGTTTTTCTATCCATCCATTGAGTGCTTCATCACCCTTCTCTTTCCAGCATTGAATTACTACAGCTCATTTTATGCATTTATTTTCATCTTTTGCATTGAAAATATCTATCTTTGTGTCTGCACTTTTCCATGGACTGACAAACTGTCATTAAAATTGCTGTCATTTTTTTCAAATCTGTAAATGTGAAATACTTATGCCCATTTCATTATTGCACACATAATGATGTGAGGTTTTCACACAGTCCATTGTGACCCTCTCTCTGTGATTTAATTCATTCACATCACTTTATCATTCTTTAGATGAAATCCTTAATCACTAACATTTCAATAAAAATCTTCTTCATCCAGAAATGACAAGCTGTCTAAAGGAAGGCAAGCCCAATATAAAAATATAGTGAGAATGCATTTATCTTTATGGAAAGTAAAGAAAATCATTTCAATAAAAGCATAATTTGAGCTGTATCTGAATTAAATCATTGCCTGAAATTGTGTTGCAGAATAACTAATTTCTTTAATGAAATAAAACTTAGAACTTGTTAAATAGATACTGGAATTTTTTGTTAACTCCATACTATTTGAAGAACCACTTAAGTGAAATATATGTGTCATCATACTGAAATATTTAATTTTTAAACTTGTAATTTCTCTAAAAATTACAAGTTGCATTTTTAAGTACTGGCAAATATAATTTGTTATTATTAGTTGTTATAAATTCAACTTACAAAGGACACTGTATTAAATCAACTTTCACACATTACCTTGTCAAACGACAAGTTTCATTCCATTCAGGGGATTTTTTAATCAATTAAATAATATAATTTATTAAGTATTAACATTGTGCCATCCTTTGTGTTAAGTGCTTCAGTTTTATAGTAAAAACAAAAGGAAACTTGACTGTTTCTTTAAAGAATGCTTTCATTTTCTGACATTTTTCATCACTCTTGAAGAGACTTTTAATCCCGCATTATTTAAATAACTAATTTTGCTTGCTTTTTACATAACACCTGGACATCTATTTCAGATTTTTTACCAGGTCAATTACAAAGTGGTTTAATTATCAACTTTTGAAAAACAGCTTTAAACAAAGGAATTTCTAAGTTCTACCTGGAGTAAAAGAAGTTATCTGTATCTTTTACATATTATCTTTTTCATGATCACAAAGAGGGAAGAATATCTTTGATCTATATGACTGAATATTGCAATGTTTTCATCTAGAATAATTTCTTCCTCATATGGTTACAACTATTTCTGATAATTGAATATGTTATATGTGCCTATGATAATTTATTTGCATATCATTTTCAAACTATACATTGTAAGACAAATAAAATAAATTTTCTTAATTCACTAATCTAGGAAATCATTATTCTTATTTACTGAATTGTCACATCTTGATATAAGTAGGAAACTGTTGGCACAGTGCACAGAGTGGATTATGGAATAGCTATATTCAATTATTGTCACAGAAACTTAGTAGTTGTGTAACCCATGGAATATCAGTAATGGCATTGAGCCTCAGTTTGTCCATTTGTAAAATTGTGACAATAATAACATTTATCTCTCAGGGTCGCCATGAGGATTGTATGTGATAACATAGGCAGAGTGCTTTGCAAATATGGTTAAAGTGATATAAAGGTGAGTTATTATTATTACTATTTTCGTTATTGTTACGTGATGATATTAGTGAAGAATCTAAAAGTCTTCTCCGCTCTTCTTCACTTTTCCCTGATCATGTAGAAGTCAAAGGACAAAGATGAGGGTCAGTGAAAGTATTTTAGGCACAAGGACAGTTGAAACAAATATTTGAAGTGGCATATGGTAATAGGAAGCTGTGGACTGAAGGAAACAATGTGGCATTTAATAAGAATAAATACCAAGTTCTATTTTTAGATTGAAAAATCTACCATACCACCATTGTAACATAGAATGGAAATATTTGACTGAAATGCAGCTTGCATGAAAAAGACCTTGTGGTTTTGCTATGTGAGAGGAATCCTTGGAGGACAGCCACACTTCCTGAATGTGACCTAGAAGACAATTGAGCAAAAAGTAATAAAATGTGGTGAGACATATAAAAAGAGAATCAGAAAGGAGAGATGTCTACTCTACATGTGAAAGGAGAGTATTGTGGAAAACATAGTTATCAATAGTATCACAAGCTATAGAGAAGTCAAGAAGTTTGGAAATTGAGAAAAGGCTATTATTAGTTTTGGCAATTAAGAGAACACTGGTAATGTAATTATCATATTCATGGTTCTGATTATACAGTATTCTATTACATTCCTGTACCACATTTTGTTTCATCCTAATTGATGGGTATCTGCCTTCTCTCCTCCCCCATGTCCCCAGTTCTCTCTTTCTTCAGAAATTTCTGCTATAAACATTTAGGCGAAAATTAGACCATTTTATTTTGTCATTGAGATATCTTTCAGGTATATGTCTAGCAGTGGTTTCACTAAACTTGAGATTTATTTCTATTTAACTTATGGATTTTCAAGGCCACATTTGTAAATGATCAATTTTGTTTGCTTACTCATTGTTTTAAATTCATATACTGTCATCCAGTTTTTTGTCTAATTCCAAAGTCAATGACTTCCACAGTTTTGCTAAGCATGTTATACATGTATACAACTAAATTAGTGACAAAATAATATATAATTGAAGATCCATCTCTGAGACCTTTAAATTTCTATTCAAAAGATAGATTCACTTACCAAAACTTTTTGAACTTGATCTGTCAACTTTTCCCAAGGTAACCTGAGTTATCATCTAGAAAGCCTCTATCCATTTGTGAAAAAGGATATCTTGAGATATTTTGTCAGTTCATATATAGCATGTCAACAGCATTCTCTTTATCCACAAGTCTAGTCACTCTGTCAAAGCAAAAAGATGACTGGTTGACATGACTTGTTCTTAGTTAACCTTAGTCAAGGTTAGAGATCACCTTGTTTTCTGCTTATTCTTTAGTTATTTTTTAGTCTTGTCCAACTCTTTGTGAATTCTTTGGGAGATTTCTTGGTGAAGATACTAGAACAATTTGCCATTGCCTTCTCCCACTGACTTTACAGATGATAAATTTAGGCAAAGAGGCTATGTAACTTGCCCAGGGTAATTTGGCTAGTATGCAGTCAAGGCCAGGTTTGACTTCAGGAAGAAGAATCTTCTTGCCTCTATACCCAGCACTCTATCCACTGCTTCATCTAACTCCCATTATTTTCTAGTTATCTATAAAATACTTTAGCCATCCATTCCACATTTATTTTACCTTGAACTCATATCAATCTTACCTGCTTATATTGTGAAATATTTTTGTCTTTTTAATCTATTTGAAAATAAAAAGGAACTTTTGACCATTTACCAAGTCTTCTCTCTTGAGCTGCTCATTATTTTTCAAATATAATCAACAATTGTTTAGTATTCATAGTGGCAAATTCTCTCTCTTTGTCTCTGTCTCTCTCTCATGTGTAAGTAACAAATTGCATATTTGCTACCAGAAAACAAGCAACCGTCATTATTTTGATAGACATGAGACCTTTCTATCTTTAAACTTCTTGAAATATGTTTAGCAAATGGTAAAATGAAATTAATAATTTAAGGTTATATTCTCATAACTCCAAACTATTTTTTCCTTAGTGACTGGATCACTTCACATCTGCATCAAAGGTATGACTGTACCTGTCTACCTTTATTTCCTTCAAATTAGACTTTCCATTTTTGTCATTTTTGCAAGGTTACTTTTAATGGAGTTAAAAGTTTGTTTTATTGATACAGCTGTATTTTGCTTGGAGTTGCTTAAAACCTATCCTTACACTTAAACTTGATTTGGTAAATTAACAACAAAGAAAATTCTTTAAAAATAAAATTTTAATATATATCTACATGGGCATTTATTGTGTTTGTCCTTCGTTTTCAAGGAGGACCACGACATCAAAGAAAGGATGACATGACTTGCATTTAACTTTGCTTTGAGTGAGGGAGGGATGTGCAAGGTCACCAACCTCACTTTCTCCTCCTGAGCCATCTGGATCCATTGACCAGATATTCATCAAGATGACTGAAGAAGGCACAGGATGCAATGGGGATAAGGCCTTTTCAGGCACTCACTTAAAGTGTGGTAATGCCCATTCAATTATCAGGCCTCTTTAAAAAGCAGGCAAGGGGATAGCCCTTTTAATAGGTGGTATAGAGGATACAGTACTGGGCACAGAGACAAGGGGAAAAAAAGTTCAAATCTGACCTTAGACACTAGTTGTTTAGCCCTGGCAAGTTACTTAGCTGTGCTTGCCTAAATTTCCTCACTGGTGAAACAAACTGGAGAAGGAAAATCAAAACACTCCATTTCTTTGGCCAAAAAAACCATAAGTGGCATGATCAAGTCAGACATGACTGAAAAATGACTAAGCAGCAATATCTACATAGTTTAGCAAAACAAAATCTGACACTATTCTGTAATAACAATCAAAATAATATTTTTGATGTTTTTGCTTTATTAAAAATGCCTCTCATTGAGTAATGTGATTGGGGAGGATTTTTCCTACCCTTTGATGGGCTTGCCCATTTTAAGAAGCTTGATTAGGGGAGTTGTTTTGTAGGAGGATCCCAAGTACCTTTTGTTTTTTTCTTCTGGGTTATTCCCTCTGACTCTGACAGCGTACAAATATTCTTTTATTTATACCTGAGTGAGGTTTCACTTGAAGCTTACTGACTAGAAGTGTTTGTTTGGCCAGATAGGGACTCTGGAAGGACACTTTAAGGAAAGCCCCAGCTTTGAGAGCTCAGATGTCATGATTCCCTCCCTTGTAACTGGACAGACAACTGTACTTGTCTGTTGAAGTGTGGTCAAACAGAAGAAGCCATGTCTGTTGATTATTTTGGGGTTCAGAGTGTTGACCCCCCTGAACCAGGTGAATGATACGTGTTTGACTAAAGGACTGATACTTATGCTTGACTGAAGTGATTATTAACCCCTCAAAAGTTATCTTTAAGAACCTGTGATAGAAAATCCTCCTGTATATATTGAGGTGCTTACTGGTACATATTCTTAAAGTATCTGTCCATTTCTAAATATTCACCTTATTCATCTTTACTTTTATGACTATGTTTACTGATGGAATCACCATCATTCTAGCCAATCATTATCTGACTTTAAATCTTCTTTCAATCTACTTTGTCCCTAACATCCACATTTAATCACTTGTCAAAATTGTCAAGTTTGCCACACGATATCTCTCATATTTGTCTCCTTTTCTCTAATATTGGGACAATTATCCAACTTCAGGAATTTATGAGCTCTTAATCTGTCTTTCAGCTCTACTTTTCCAATTCATCCTTTATAATGCTACTTTACTTATCCTGAGTTCAACTCAATTCAAAAGAATTTTTAAAATTTCTAATGAACATGGGGCACTGTCTCCAATGATCACAAGTCCTTCAATAAGAACAAATTATGTAATATTTGTAAAGAGCATAGAGGAGGCACTTGATAAATGGTTACTTTTTTCCTCCCTTCTCTACCTTCCACCCTCAACTTATGAACTAAAAATGTTAACTAGCTAACTAACATTTGAGACTGTGAACATGGACTCTATAATGACACCACTATATATTATAATTCCCAGTCTTCACAGGGGAGAAAGACAACAAGGAGAGTTACACAGTACCAACCAATTAGAGAGATTTCTGAGACTCCGAGTTGTTTGACATAATAGTGATCATTTGCATATGAATTTTAGCTGAATTTGGAGATGTCTGTAGCTGCCAGATACCACAGACACAGCCTTGATCATCTCAAGGGCAACTGTAAGTAGAAGCTGCAAACAGTTAAAAAGAACTGAACTTGTCTATTTGGAGTTACCATACTCTCCAGAAACACTGGGCAAAGAGTATGTAGGAGGCCCTAAAGGTGTCAAAGACAAATTACGCCACCCCCATCTCTACCCTCAGCTGACAAAATTTGTTGTTTGCATCCCAAGCCAGATTCTTTGTGTGTCCTTGAGAAAAAAGACAGGTGCCAGCCAGTCTGGCAGTCTGGAAAAATGCTTGTGCAGCTCGGTTCCTTTGCAGATGAGCAGACTCTCCTATTTTCATGCAGTGGTGGGGACCCTGCAGGCTCAAGGCCACATAGGACCTTGTAGGTCTTTGAGTGCAATCCTTTGACCGAGTCCAAGTTTTACAGTAAAAATGTTTTTATTAAGGGGATTTATTCTATGAAGTTTGGATTCTATTGAAAGTCCACTTGAAAAGTCCAATGGAAGACCTAGAGAGTCACATGTGACCCTCAGCTACAAATTCCCCATCTCTGGTAGTTCCCAACACAAAACAATGACTTTTACATTACCTTGCTTTTTCCCTTCAAGAGGGGTTTTGTTCTTTTTTTTCTCACTTTTATTGTATCTTTTCCCTCCTATTATGCCACACCCCTTCCTTTTTATTCCTTCTCCTTTTGTTGTACTGTCATAAATGTGCAAATGTCTGTAAGGATTGTGAACTCTTTGGGTGCCACACGCAGGTTCATTTTTCTCGTTATAAACCTAGTTTTCACATTAAGTCTCATGATATTATAATTGCCTGTTGACAAGATGTAAGACCTGACTCAGGACTTTATAGATGTCCTGCTTCCTGACTTTTTACATCTACAGATGCCCTTTCCCCAGACAACCTCTGGAAATTATAACATCACATCTTTTACCCATGTCCCTTTAAGCAGTTGGAAAATTCTCTCCCCCTCTCTGCTTCCTTCTAAGATCTTCTCTCCCCTACAAGACTTTTTTCAGACAAGAAACACTTCAGTTGGTCTATCAGACTCTTTTTCATTTCAGGTACTTTTATGAACCTAGAGGTCATTAGTTAATAGGACAATCTATGGTCAGACTTTGATATATTTTTATAGCTTTACCTTATAAGGATTAATTAAAAGTGATCCCTCACTCCTGAATAATGTTCAAATAACCTTTTCCTTATCTTTCTTTTTATACATAACTTACTCTTCCCATATAATGGTAATTTGAATTGGAAAATCTTTCCTATTCATTAATAGGCCCCTTTAAGTCCCAAGGGACCTGTGGTGGGAGGAGTTTGCTGAATAGATGTGCCAGGAAGAGGTAGAGCTAGAGCAGAGCTTAAAGGAAATTAGTCTTAAGAGCAGTCAGAGCTAGAAGGATGTAGGTTGCTGGGTACAATGTGTGATTTTGTGATTGATTTTGTTTGAGAGCTAACCTGTGATGACTGTAATGGAGCTGGTTTGTGTGAACCCTTGCAGGGGGACTATCTGGGTTGGTGTTGTCCTCTACATTGTTGTATAGATGTGTATAGATTTTTGTCGCTATGATGGGTTAAGGTCTGAACAAATGTTTTGGCTCTGCCTTCCATGTGGAGAGTCTGTGATATTTCACTATTCTGAATTGGGTCGTGATATTCATGGCTGCAGTAGGGCTGTGAATATTGCATTGGTTCTGTATCTGACAGCATTGCTTTTTGTATAAGCATCTTTTTCCCTATTTTATTGAAAAGTCTTTGCATAACATCTGTATTAAAGTAAGCACTTACTAATTGTGGACTTGAATTAAATGAAAACAAATGTAACTAGTTCTTGCTGTATAGTGCACATTATTTTTATTGTTACTTTAATTATTGATTTCAAAGGAAAACATATTCTTTCACTGCTGAATATTATCTTAAATTCCCTAACAAGGACTCCCAGAGAATTCTTTATTTTACTTTTTTATTTAGGTTCTAGTATGATTCTAGTATATATTTATTTAAAAAAAGATAGTTTCTGCATGTGTTTGTATGTGTGTGTGCATATTTGTAACGTTAGAGTATGTGGAGAACTATCGACAAAAACTTTACCCTGAGACTTAAACATGAATTTCTCAAGGCTTACCTTTATAACCAGGACTTAATAAATAGTTCATATTGCTAAATTTTGAGCATAACCTTTAGACTTTTGTCCAACAATTTCCTCCTCTATAAGATTTTGTAATACAATAAGCATTTGTAGACCAAATGAATAGATGCATGTTAATTGCTGAAAATTATGAGCATGAAGAGGGCTTTGAAATACTTTCCTTCAGATCTGACAGATAATCAAGTGGTCATTAATTTTTTGGTCATAGATTGTATACTATGCTACCTAGTCGTCTCCTGCTATGCCATTTATACCCTTCAGAAACCCTGAGATAGATACCACATCTCATTCCCCTCTGTCACCACTGAACCTGGCTGTCTGTATTTCATTCTGTTAATCTCTCCTTTTAAGTCAATCTTTACAGCCCCTTAATGTATCTTGTTACTTTTCTTTCAGTTTCCTTGAATTCATCAATGTCTTTATGGCAGCGAGGTGTCTCAAAGTGAAAATAGCATTTCAGGCATGGCCTTATCAAGGTTGGTTTGTTTATTGCTTATTTTTCAACTGTCACTGAAATATAGTTGGTCTAATATAATTGTATATTGGATGCTTTCAATTTATTAAATATCCTTGATAAAGCTAGAACAGACCCCAACCATGCAAATACACACACACACACACACACACACACACACACAAACGCACAGTGAGAACAACAAAACCATAGTGAACATATATTTCAAGAAAACTCACAAGTCCCAGGGCTTACTTTGAAAACATAAAATGACTTTCAACGAATTAAGAAATGTATCGCTGTGGTGTTGTTAGTTCAGCTTTTTTTTTTTTTTTTTTTGACGAAGAACGAAGAATATTCAGTCCCAACAGTTTCAATATCATCAAAAGGCCCTACAGGAACTTTGAAAGTGTAAAACCCATTGTCTGCCTTTAACTATTTTACTATATTTGCCACTCTTACAGTTCAAGCTCTTATGTCAATTTGAACTTCATGGTTTCTAATACATTCATTAAAGCTTTAACTGAATTATCACCCTTCCATTAAGAGTCTATATATTTGACAAAGGTAAGAAAAGTTAATAAGAAAATGGTCAGCTTAAATTTTAATCCAAATATTCGTATAACAAACAGTTCAGATCTACAGTAACACTTTGGCACTATTAAGAAAATAAATTCAACACGAACTCTTTCTTACTTTGTCCAAATATAAATCCAAATGAAAAGGAGTAGCTTAGAGCAGACAGTTCTTGAAGGTAACACATTCATGGCATTTCAGAATATTACTGGGTTTCTTTTGAAAATATTGTTAACTTTAGTACCCAGGAGTAGAACGTTGATATTGTAAAGGAAAGAATGAAATTATTTCTTCCTTATGACATTTATTTCCCCAAATGAATGTTGGTACAAAACTGATAAGGATAAGTACATGGAAGTATTCAATTGCATATATGATAAGATTATTTTTATATACTCTTTGTGACAATGGAAGAAAAATTGTAATAATTATTTTCAATTAGATGATTAGAATTGCTTATAATTATATGTTGTCAATGTATATATGTATGATGTGGCAAACATGATTGGAATCTAAGTGATATGGTCAAAGATTTGAAATGATGAGTTATCTTTTTATTTGTTTATTCATTTATTTATTTTTAACTTTGAACATTTGTTTCCACAAGATTTTGACGTTCAAATATTCTTCACCTCTCTCTCCTCCCTTGTGATTGGGAGATGTCATATGTTCTGATTACCCCTTCCTTAAGTCTGCCCTCCCTTTTTTTCACCCTCTTTATTCCCTTCTTCCTTACTTTCTTGAAGAGTAAGATAGATTTGTGTACTATATTGCTTGTCTATCATATTTTGCAGTGGAATGTAAAAATGATTTATTAGCATTTGTTTTTAAAACTTTGAGTTCCAAATTCTCTCCTTTCTTTCCACTCCACACACTCTCACTGAGAAGGGAAATAACTCAATATAGGTTATACATGTGTAGCTATGCCATACACATCTCTAATAGTCATGTTGTGAAAGAGCAGCTATATTTCCCTCCATCCTATCCAACCCCCTCTTATTGTATTTTCTCGATTGACCATGTCCCTTTTCAAAAGTCTTTGCTTCTGACACCCTCTCTGAATCTCCCTTCCCTTCTATTATTCCTCTATCTTATCCCTTCCCCGCTACTTTCATGAATTGCAAGATACCCAGTTGAGTGTGTATGTTGTTCCCTCCTTGAATCACATCTGATATGAGTAAGGTTCATCCATTCCTTCTAGCCTATCCCCTGTCCCTTTCACTGTGAAACCTTTTTCTTGCCTCTTTCATGTGAGATAATTAATGCCATTCTTTCACCCTGTTTATCTTCCCATATATTCCTCTCCCCTAAATTTTATTTTAAAATATTGTGTCTTCATATTCAACTCACCCTGTGCCCTCTATCTATCTATCTATCTATCTATCTATCTATCTATCTATCTATCTATCTATCTATCTATCTATCTATCTATCTATCTACCTATCTGTCTTTCTATCCCTCTATCTCTCTATCTATCTCTCTGTCTGTCTATCTCTCTATCTGTTTTCTTCTAGAGTGAGAAAGTTCTCATGAGTTACAAATATCTTTCTAATGTAGGAGTGTAATCAGTTCAACTTTAATAAGTCTCTTATGATTTCTTTTTCCCTTATGCCTTTTCATGCTTCTCTTGATTCTTGTATTTGAAAGTCAAATTTTCTATTCAGCTCTGGCATTTTCAGAAAGAATGCTTGAGAATCCTCTGGTTCACTGAAGTTCCATTATTTTCCCCTGAAGTAATATATTCAGTTTTCTGGGAAGGTGGTTATTGGTTTTAATCTGTATCCTTTGACCTCTGGAGTGTCATATTTCAAGCACATTGAACTTTTATTGTAGAAGTTACTAAGTTCTATGTTATCCTTATTGTGTTTCCATAGTACTTGAATTATTTCTTTCTGTCTGCTTGCAATATTTTGTCTTTGACTTGGGAACTCTGGAATTTGCTGCAATATTTCAAGGATTTTTCCTTTAAGGTTTTCTTTCAAGAGACCATCAGTGGAGTCTTTTAACTTCTCTTTTACACTCTGGTTTTAGAATATCAGGGGAGTTTTCCTTGACAATTTCTTGGAAGATGAAGTTTACAATCTTTTTTTTTTTTAATCATGGCTTTCAGGTAGTCCAATAATATATAAATTCTCTCTCCTGAATCTATTTTGAGATTCATTTGCTTTTCCAGTGACATATTTCACGTTGTCTTCTAATTTTTTTTCATTGTTTTGGTTCTGTTTTACATTTTTTTTTTTGATTTCTCATAAAGACATTAGCTTCCATCTGTTCCATTTTAATTTTGAGGGAATTATTTTCTTCAATGAATTTTGGACCTCCTTTTGCATTTTCCAATTCACTCTTTTAAAATATTCTTCTCATTGGTTTTTTGAACTTCTTTTGTCATATTTGGGTTAGCCTATTTTTTAAGGTGTTATTTTCTTCAATATGTTTTTTAATCTCCTTTAACAGTCTGCTGAGTAGTTTTTCATGATGTTCTTGCTTCACTCTCATTTCTTTTCTTATTTTTTCCTCACTTCTCTTGCTTGATTTTCAAAATATTTTTTGAGCTCTTCTATGACCTGAGATAAATCTATATTTTTCTTGGAGGTTTTGTATGTAGGACCTTTGACTTTGTTGTCTTCTTGTTGTGTTTTGATCGTCTTCTATATTGTGAGTGTTTTTGTGCTGCTTACTTATTTTCCCAGTTTACTAATCTTCCAATTACTTGACTTTTAACTCTTGGTCACAGTAGGATTGTGCTTGAAATGGGACTGGGTTTGGGGGTGATTGTATTGTTACAGGCTTCATGGGTTTGTATCAGCTGCTTGATCCCCTATTATCTGTTGGCCCATAGCTCTAGAAGCAACCGAAGCTGCTGCTGCCATCAATGTTGACTCTGCCACCTCCATTTCCCTGGGGCTGGGATTGTACCCCAACCAGACTGTATGCTCATCTTCTACCCAGGTCCCCCAGAGATTTCCCATTCACCTTCTATGCTGTTTTTGGTGTTTGTGGTTTGAGATGTCTGAAAACTGCCACAGCTGCCAGTGATTCATTACTCTGAGGCATGTTTTATACCTTCTACTCCCTGTCATACCCGTCTTGCCAACTCTGCAAGTTGTCTTGGGCTAGAGATTTTTTTCACTCTGTCATTTTGTGGTTTCTGTAACTCTAGAGTTTGTTTAGAGTAATTTTCACAGGTATTGTATTTGGAGGGCTTTGTGAGAGAACTCAAGCAGATGCTTGCTTTTACTTGACCATGTTAACTCCACTATAAGTTTTCTTGTAATGGAATATAACTGTATTTAATTCCTCATATCTCAATAATTCTTACCTTTTCCAAGATGTGTAAATGTATTCTGATCCAACACTATTAAAGGTAAACAAATCCTTCAAATAAAAATAGATTTTCTTATGAACTAGTTGACAGTCATATTTTTTATAAAGTAAGTTCCCTGGTAGATGCCCTTTACTTTTTATGTAATACAAAATGATATTTCAATCTGTATTTTTGTATTGTAAGGATATTATTTCCTTCTGTTTCTGCAATTTATAATAATATCTTCATTTTATGAGCCAGAGATAGTAAAATCAATGTTGGATTTTGAATCAGATGACCCAAAATCAATTCTCACCTCTAGTGGTTACTTCTTCTGTGACCTTGGGAAAGTCATAATCTCACTAGGTTTTAGTATTTTTTTCCATCTATTAAAATATAGTTGGGCTCAATGACATCTGAAATCCCTATAATATACTTGCTTTACTATTGTTTTAAATATTTAAAATTGTTGTGTTACTAAACAAATCATCTAACTTATGCACTTCCCTAAGACTATAAGTTGCAGATAAGGTGTTAACTTGACTCCACAAAGAGAGTTTCCTAATTCAGAAATAGATGCAATGAAATCCTAACATTAATCACTATCTGTTTGCCTATCAAATGACTGAGGAAATAAGAGGAGGTTTAGGTTTCAATTTCCTTAAAAGAATAAAAGATTCATAAAAAATCTTATATAGAAAACAGAGTTTCTTTTAGGTGACTTTCATGGGATTTGAAGACATTTTAGCAGACCAATAAATGTATACAGACAAATGCTGAGGGACTGAATAAATCGCTAGAGAATTAATCAAAGCTCCAAATTAATACTAAAGGAATTTTAAATGTAATAAAAGAATCCATTGAAGTTTAAAAAAAATTCTTTAGAAAACTGAAATTAGGAAGTCATGAAAAGAGGATATGAAAAAGATGTCAAAAACAACAAACTTACAATGCATAAACCACTCTGTTAAATATAGGGTTGGATGCAGAGACCACATGAATATTGTACTTTGCTTTCTTAAAGTTTCCTGAAGCTTGCCCCTGTACAATATAACAAGAGAAATGCTTAGTCTGTGGTCCAAAAGCAAAGTTATGAGTTTAAAACTAGTGGATTATATCTTGTGAAACACACACACACACACGTGTGTGAATGCATATATATATATATATATATATATATATATATATATATATGATAAATTTATATTTTATATACACATTTATATAAACACATATGCTTATATGCACAAACATATATTGTGATATCATAGAACACAATTCAAAAGTGTTATTAAATCTTAGCTTTTATTCACTCTGTTTTAATGTTGTTGTGTAGAAATTAGAAGAAATAAAAATAAGATAGTATTCAGAAAAAATTGTTTTCCATTAAATCAGTGATAAGAATACTGCATGAACCTTGAGTTGTTATTTTTTATACTTCTAATGTGTTATCCAAAATTGTCTAATCTGCAAGAAAAACTATCGAGGCAGAACTCCAAGATGATAGCACATTATTAAGGATCCTTGACCTTTTCTAATGAAGTGGATCTCAAATCTTCCTCATGATCTCAGATGACCCCTATTCCCAGGGCCTTAGTTGTATAGTGTTTGATACCCAGACATTAAGAACAGACTCGCTGGTGGTTAGACCTTGCATTTGACCCTCCAGGAAGGACAGAAGTGCTGTATTAGGATGAGTGTAACACGATGAAAAAAGCAATGGCCATCTCCACTGACTAAGTGGTCCCAAGATTGTCAAGGCAAGGATCATCTCCATTAAGTGGAAATAAGATGAGTCCCTTCTTATATTGGGCAATAGGTAGTGGTATAGAGACACATAAATAATTTGGAGAGCTTTCCATATGACATTAAAACCTTCTACCCTTGCTGGGCAGTGTCATGTACTCAGCACTGAAAAGGCTGGAGTCCTTTAGTCAGCATTTTTATGGTTAGACAAGGAAATTTTATGGCAGTGAATGTATTTTATAACTTGTGGACTTACCTTATAAACCTAAATGATATAAAAAAGAATCTATCTAAGCTTATCTAATTATTCCTATAGCTAAGATATGCAAAATGTATATTAATTTATGTAATTACTATACTCATATTAGTCAATTAGACTGACTGAATGTGAATTGCTAGATGAGTGCATGGTTAATGATTGATAATGATCGTTACCTCTATGGAATCACACTGTCTTTATTAATACTGATTAGAGATAATTTTGCAATAAAATATGAATTTTATTTTATCATTTTCCTCATTGCCAATGACCATCTGTGCAGCAGCCATGTTTTTAATCATTAAGTCAAATTTTTAGGTCTTTGTCTGTGTTTCCTTAATAGCAAAGAAGAAAAATATTAATTGTTTATGATATCGGGATAGTGTAGGGGAAGGAAGTTGAAAATAACAGGACTCTTTGAGGTTGCATTGAAAGGTTCCCTGTCAAAGTTAATTTTTTATTCATAGGACTACTGTGAATGCAGACTCTATTCTAGCATTGATAATGTCTCTTTTATATATTGTGAATGTGCCTTACTCTAGGTACTATTGACTTTTTAATATCACATCAAGGAAGACTGATTCAGCCACAGCTGGTCCTATGTGATCTAAATCCTTAGAAAAGATACTTAAAAGAAAGCCAAAGATAGACAGAGAAGACAAAAGGGAAACTGTCCTAAAGAAATATGTAACAAATTGAGACTCATTTCCTAGAGGGAAACATGCAGTGTATTAAGCCTACCTAGGAATCGAAGTGCTTTAGGAAATCATGTGAACTAAGAGGCAAAATAGGTGGAAGCCCTGGCACACTGGCTCTAAGTACATAGCAGTAGCAGGGCAGTAATGTGGCAGGTTACTGCTATGTGCTTAGACAGCTGTAGCAGAATTCTAAATCAAGTACTCTGAATAGAAACCTCCTCCAGGGCCTGTGTATCTTAGAGGAAGCAATGTATATGCATAATAAGTTGAACCTAGAATTGGAATTTACTCATTACAGATCCCAAATTACTCCTTGTCCTGAAATTCTATCTTTTTAATAGTAACTGTTGACCCTATATTATGATTCACAGAATATGATAATTTCGCAGAATGCCAAAATATAAACTATTGAGGGGATTGTGAAGATAATATAGGTTAATTTGTACATAAACAAGAATGCTTTCTATAATATCTTCCCAAAATAGTTCTCCATTGTATGTTTAAAATTTTCTGATCAAGATAAATTCAGTATCTCTTGAGACAGTAATTCCACTTTTGAATAGGTTAATTCAGTTGCTACAAAATTCCAGTTGTTTATTGATAGGGTCTTCCTTGTATCTTGTTACTGAAATTGTATGTGGAATGGTACATAGTTGTTATGACTCTTGGAATTGCACCTGGCATGAATCATATTCAGTACTGACAGTTCTTCTAGTTGAAACCCATTCCTATGTATCTCTGCAATAAATCTCTCTTCACTATGTTTCCATGAATCTGCATTCTGTGGACATTTTCATTCTGTGAAATTTCCATACTACCACAATTCAAATCTAAGTAAAGATTGGTTTGTTTATCAAAGGGACATAGAAAAATCTCTAGTGCCTCCAGTGGAACTCCATGGAAGTTTTATTAGAAATTAAAGACACAAATCACACATAATAAAGAAAAGAAGATAGGATCTTTACTGGAGGGCTTATCCTCTTCAATGACATAAAAGCTCTTCCCATCTATCAATATAAGATATTTTCCATATCTGATGGTTTCAAACATTGTCTAAGAGAGGTTGCCTTACCCTAATTTGATTTTTAATTCTGTCATAACAAATTAAATAGCATCACATACATCCTTTTAACTATTCCATTCAAACTCTATTCATTAAATTATGACTTTCCTTGAATCAACAGGAATTGACAGAGAATTAAGTGTTCTCTCTGAAAAAAAAGAAAGATGAGCTTTCTATTATTCAAGGATTAGAAGCAACATGAAGGAAAGGGATAATCATCTGGAGAAAAACAGCATTATAGCATCACGTTACATTAACAGAATATAATAGATACATATATGAAATGCAAATGCCCACAATTTTAGGGTTAGCTACTATAGAATTGTTTTACTTAGAAATAGTTAGTATATTTTGTCATTTTTCCTTCAACTATGATTGATGAAATTATAGTTTTTAATTGAAATTTCATAAAATGCACCCCTAATCTTTGGGTTCTTCCAATTAAACAACATATTTAGTAATATATAATTATAAAAGACTCATACAGATAATAATACCTTCTTGCTTTCTCTTTTTCTTTGAGAAAGATTACAGATGAAATGATAGTTAATATAAGAAAATTAGGAAGTTTAAAATTGCTAAAATAAATCCAACTACATAATCAATGGATAATCCATTTGATACCTTGGGGACTTCTTATAATTATACATCAAGTGATTGTTAAGACCTTACATTAGTGTGTTGAGATAAACTTGCAAATTATGCATTGATTTTTTTGACTTTTTGCCACTAGCTCAGTTATATGATAGATCTGGCTTCTATAAAATGGTTTTGCTATTCAAATAATCTTTCCTGGTTTCGTGCCAACAGCTTTTCAATTTGTACTTAATGACTTACCAACAATCTCATTGATGCAAATATGGACTAAAGCTGATGAAATTATTGAATAGAGCTTTGGGTTTTCCTCTGCTCCTATATAGTTGCATAAGTGGAATCATCAGTTACAACAAATAGAGGACTTTTGAATGCTATGGATAAGTTCACTTACCTTAGTAGTGTACTTTTCAGGGATGTACACATTGACAATGAGGTTCACACATGTATTGCTAGAGCTAGCTCAGTGTTTGGGAGGCTCCAAAGAAGGGTTTAGAGAGAAGAGGTATTAGACTAACTACCAAATTGAAGGTCTACAGAGCCATTGTGCTGATCTCATTGTTATATGTTTGTGAAACATGGACAATCTACCAGCGCCGTGCCAGAAAACTAAATCACTTCCATGTGAACTGCTTTAAGAATATTCTGAGAATCACCTGGCAGCATAAGGTAGCACACACTGAAGTCCTCGCTTGAGCTGAACTGCCAAGTATTCATACTATGCTTCAAAAGAGCACAACTCTGATGGGCTGGCCATGTCGTTGTAATGCAAAATGTGGCCTAGCCAAAAAGACTGTTTTATGGAGAGCTTGAATGGGGCAAGAGATCACATGGTGGCCAGAAGAAATGATACAAGGACATTCTCAAGGTTTTTCTCAAAATCTCTGGATGTGACTGTGTGACATGGGAGGCATTGGCACAGAACTGCTCAGTATGGCATGCCCACATAAGAAAAGGGGCTGTGGGGGGGGGGGGGTGGAGCCAAGATGGCAGATTAGAAAGACTCATGTATGCTAGCTCCGAACCCGCAGCCCATATATTTTCTGCAAGAAGAACACCCCACAGATTCTGAAGCACTGCAAGGTGTGCAGAAACACAGTGGAAAAGATTTCCATTCCACAGAGCCCTGGAGAGCCGTCCCCAAGGGTCCGTCGCACCCCGGAAAGCAGAGCCCACCCCTGAGCTGCCCTGGCCGTGTGGTCCCAGAGGAGTGGATATGAGCAGGCTTCAGGGATGGAATCTCCAGTGGCCGTGAAGGTCCCTCAAACCACAGGTGCTACAGGTCAGTGAGAGAGACGTCTGGGCTGGCCGAGAGGAGATCGGGATGTCTCCCTGACTCGGGCCCATCTCGGGAGGAACCTGGGGAGGGAGTGACAGAGGCAGTGGCGGAGGTGGCAGCGGCAGCCTGGGACTCCCTGAGCAGCAGGCAGAAGTTCTGGGTCATTACCAAAGGTCTCTGCATAAAGCCCCTGAGGGAACTGAGCCTGGGAGGTGGCGCTGCCCCCTCCCAAGCACCAGAACTAAAGCTCACATTGAATAGCAGCCGAGCCTGCCACGGAAAGCCCATTTGAATCTCAGACCCCAAACACTACCTGGGTGGATCTAGGTGTGGCTGGACAGGAATCTCAGAAGTCAAGTAACTTGCTGGGAAAATGCCCAGAAAAAGGAAGCAAAATAAGGCCATGGAGAGCTACTTTGATAGGATACAGATGTTCCCGCCTTTTCAATTCTGATGACGAGGAACTATTCTTACCATCAGGGAAAGAGGTGGAGGTTGGGGATTCTGTATCCCAGACATCCAAGGTGGATGTCAGGTGGGCTCAGGCCATGGAAGAGCTCAAAAAGGATTTGGAAAATCAAGTTAGACAGGTGGAGGAAAAACTGGGAAGAGAAATGAGAGAGATGCAAGAAAAGCATGAAAAACGGGTCAATACCTTGCTAAAGGAGAACCATAAAAATGCTGAAGAAAATAATACCTTGAAAAATAGGCTAACTCAATTGGCAAAAGAGGTTCAAAAAGCCAATGATGAGAAGAATGCTTTCAAAGCAAAATTAGCCAAATGGAAAAAGTGGTTCAAAAGCTCACTGAAGATAATAGTTCTCTCAAAATTAGAATGGAACAGATGGAGGCTAATGAATTTCTGAAAAACCAAGAAATCACAAAACAAAACCAAAAGAATGAAAAAATGGAAGATCATGTGAAATATCTCATTGGAAAAACAAGTGACCTGGAAAATAGATCCAGGAAAGACAATTTAAAAATCATGGGACCACCTGAAAGTCATGATCAAAAAAAAGAGCCTAGACATCATCTTTCATGAAATTATCGAGGAAAACTACCCTGATATTCTAGAACCAGAGGGCAAAATAAGTATTAAAAGAGTCCATCGATAACCACCTGAAAGAGATCCAAAAAGAGAAACGCCTAGGAACATTGTGACCAAATTCCAGAATTCCCAGGTCAAGGAGAAAATCTTGCAAGCAGCTATAAATAAACAATTCCAGTATTGTGGAAACACAGTCAGCATAACACAAGATGTAGCAGCTTCTACATTAAGGGATCGAAGGGCGTAGAATACGATATCCCAGAAGTCAAAGGAACTAGGACTCAAACCAAGAATCACCTAGCCAGCAAAACTGAGTATAATACTTCAGGGGAAAATATGGTCTTTCAATGAAACAGAGGACTTTCAAGCATTCTTGGTGAAAAGACCAGAGCTGAAAAGAAAATTTGACTTTCAAACACAAGAATGAGAAGAAGCATGAAAAAGTAAACTTCAAAGAGAAGTCCTGAGGGACTTACCAAAGGTGGACTTTTTACATTCCTACATGGAAAGACAATATTTGTAACTCTTAAAACTTTTCAGTATCTGGGTAGTTGGTGGGACCACACACACACATACACACACACACACACACACACACGTACACACGTGCATGCACACACACATACACACATGCATGCACATACAGAGACAGAGAGCACAGAGTGAATTGAATAGGATGGGACCATATCTTAAAAGAAATTAAGGTAAATGGTGAGAGAGAAATGCAGTGGGAGGAAAGAGGGTGAAATTGAATGGGTTGAATTGTATCTCATCCAAGAGTCAAGCAGGAGACTTTTTAGTGGAGGGATAAAGAGGAGAGCTGAGAAAAAAACAAGAAGTTTGCCCTCCTCACATTTGACTAAAGGAAGGAGTAAAATGCACACTCATTTTGGTATGAAAACCTATCTTACAGTACAGGAAAGTGGGGGAGAAGGAGATAAGCAAGGCAGAGGAGGGTGATGGAAGGGAGGGCAATGGAAGGAGGGAGCAATTTGAAGTCAACACTTGGGGAGGGACAGGATCAAAAGACAGAATAGAAACAATGGGGTGCAGGATAGGATGGAGGGAAATACCGTTAGTCTATTATCGAAGTCATTTGCAAAACTACACAGATATGGCCTATATTGAATTTCCTGCCTTCCCAAAGGGAATGGGTGGGGAGGGAGGGATGGAAAGAAGTGGGAACTCAAAGGTTTAGGAACAACTGTTGAGTATTGTTCTTGCTACTAGGAAATAAGAAATACAGTTAATGGGGAATAGAAAGTCATCTGGCCCTACAGGACAAAAGAGAAGATGGGGACAAGAGAAGAGAGGGATGATAGAGGAGAGGGCAGATTGGAGATAGGGAAAATTAGATTGCTTGGTGTATTGGGGTGTGGGAGGGGATAAAAGAAAATTTGGAACCCAAAATTTTGTGAAAATGAATGTAAAAAAGTTAAATAAATAAATTTTTATTAAAAAAAAAAGAAAAGAAAAGGGGCTGTGTTCTTTGGGCAAAGCTGGGTTGAGACAGCACAAAGTAAAGGCAGGATGCACAAATTTCCGATATTCACCCCAAATATTCATAGACACTTTCAGTACCCAACCTGTGGTTGAGAATTCTGAGCTCATAATGCTGTGATCAGCCACAGTCGGACGCACTGAAATTTCCCTCTGCTATGGTGATGTCATTTTGGTCCTCTTTAAAGATGGAGGACAGCAACCAACCAACCATATAGTTACCTGCTTAGAAAAATCTTAGTTTCTCTCTGGGGAGAAAAAAAAAGGATAAACTTCACTTGTCTATTGAACTCTAATGTTTACTTTTTCTACCAATACTGAGAATCAGGTAGCAAATTACTTATATTTTCTGTTAGAAATGAGGAAATTGTGAGCTTTACTTTAAATTGCTTGTCCAGAGTTAAGTAAATACATTATTCCAGTCTCACACCAGCTCTGCTGCTTCAAGTCCTATGTTTTTCCAAATCCTTAACGAGGCCATGCTGCATTTCCAATAGCCACTTTCTCATATGCTTAGATTTCACATTCCTTCAGAGTGAAGATAATGTAACTTCTTGCGATTTATGGCTATGCAGCTCACACCAAACTGTAGTAATTTCATAAATAGCCAATCAAAAGAAAGTGTCTTACATAGTATCATCTGGTGAGTCAATAGAAAATGTCGGGTTAAAGGCCAAGTTCTCTGTCTCCCAGGTCTGAATTCATGTTATGAATATGAATTGTCTCTTCAAACAAGAAAGAATGCAGGGAAGGAAAAAAGGGCATGGTGAGATTGAAGGTAAGAATTATAGAGACCAGAAGAGTGAATTCATATGAAAGAGCTTTCTCATACCTGAATTCTTTGACTTGAAGAATAGTGCCCAATATATCAAATGTTCATCTGATAGCAGATTCCAAGGAGGTAGAGATCATCTCTTCAAGGATGTCTTAGCCTTTTATGTGAATAAGATGGATCTATTCAACAGCTCAGTAAGCCTATGAACTCAGAATAATGGTGCTAAATGCATAAAATAAAATATTTAGGATTTCAAAAGAAATAAATTACAATAGAATGCAGTTTATATACACATACATATTTGTGTGTATGTGTGTTTGTTTGTGTGTGTGTGTGTGTGTGTGTGTATTCAAGGAGCAGATAAAGCACCCCTGATTAATTACAACTTCATTCAAGTTCATTTTACAAATGAAGTAACTAAGTCCCAGTAAAGGAATAATAGATGATCTACTTTTTCTTTGGATAAAGAAATGCTTATAATTTGTTTCATATTATTGAATAGATTAATTACATCTGAATATTTGCATATATATATATATATTTTTCCTAGAAATGCATTTTATTATCACAATTAAATTATAATTACCTTATACAAGATAAATACAATTGTATACTGTCTTCATTTTCTACTAGTGGAATTGTATGAAACGTGCTTTTCCTTTGACTTTCTTCTGATCAGACAGAAATATTTAACATGTTCCAGTTACGTAGCTATAAAAACTTTATTTTGGAAAACCCATGGCCATATGAAATTGTGTCAAGTTTTGGGGATTTTTTGCCACATTTAGATACTCTATTTCTCTATGGTAATTGACAGAATTAAATTAATTAAAGTTACATTGATCACCCCAAGGGTTTGGCTGGATATGATTTCTAGTATTCATTATTTATACACTGATAAGAGCAAAACTAACTGTAAAATTATTTCAAGCTCTCAGGCATAATGTAGTGTAATGCTGCAGTCATGTCTGGAATAATCACAACATTAGTAAAGTTGGTTAAAGCTCGAGATTGAGTTCGTTAAATGAATAGGGGCAAAAATCCCCTTTCAAAGTTCTTTTATGAATTACATTTACATAAACTAAAATGCCTCTCCAAAGTTGATCTTGTGTCTCTGTCCTCTACTTTTCCAAAAATAATTCTATTATAAGCTCTGCTTCAATATTTCCTTTTTTTGCATCTCCAATGACTATAGCCTATGTTGTTCTTCCATATCTCTCACATCCCATCATACTTAAAGGCACTACAAAGTAGCACTGCATTATTCAGAGCATGCTTAAATACAGGTTTGCTCTACTCTTGAAATATCTCAATTGTGTCAGCACTATATCCCTCAGCTGATTAGGAATAGTGATGCAATGATCATGTGATTAGTAAGATAAAAGAATTTACTTATATTAAATTCTTTTACCCCCATGTCTCAAAAAGGAGTTATGCATAACATGTAATGTATATGAAATTCACAAAGTAAAATCTATAAGATAAAACCCTAGGGAAGAGCTCTTATGCAATGTCACACCGTGACCTAATGAGATTCTGGGATCTCACACTAATTCTATGCATCTGCCATAATGATCAGAAGTAAAATGGATTATTTTTGAATCAGGATCCAGTTGCATCAATCTCTCATATCAGGGACACGCCTTGAAATTTCCCAGCAATAACTGGCACAAATAGAGTCTCTTGAGATTGAGAAAGAGAAGGAGGGACAGAAAAAGTGGAAAGAACTCAACAACAACAGCAAAAATATGCATGATGTGACACATAGCAAGACATATAAAGAGAATGGAACTGAAGTTTGGGTATGGTAGATATTTGAAAACCTAGCAGCAGATTCAGTCCTTACAGGTCACTCACATGAAAGACATTAATAGATTAACCTCCCATAGCTCCCAATGAAAAGAGGCTGTGTTTACCAAGCAATATATGTTTTGGGGTCTGAGTTTTAGTGGAAATTAAGTGCCTAAAGAAGGAGAGGCTAAAAACAATATTAAAATAATTAAACACTAAAATACCAGGAAGGAAAAAACAAATAAAAGCATAACACAACCAGAAACAGACAGACATGTGCATGCATAATGCATACATATATACACACACACTTACTTATGTACATACATATGTACATACAACCAAATGGAGACATCCTAAAAGAGAATGAAGAATGAGTAAAACCTCAAAGATACACCATAACATATTGAGCAAATATTATAGCATGAAGAAAGATGAATTGGTACTGCATGATGAAAAATACCATCCTATGGAATCCTCAGACCTGATTAAATAACAAGAAATTTGTGAACTACAAAGTAAGTAAAAATGAAATACAAATTGAATTTAATTTAGGCCATAAATTAAAGTTTGTCAAAGTAGAATTTTTTAAAAAAGCACAAATGTCAGAAAACAAAAACCAACCAAACAAAAAGACAACGAATGTGATAAAAGATTTCTCCAAATATTTTTTTTACATGCCAAAAGAAAAACACTGCACTGAAGATGCTAAAATGTTTAGTGTTTAACTTGAACAATGTAAATAACACTTTTTTAAGAAACCAGAAGAACTTCAAATACAAAGAAAAGATATTTCAAATATAAGAGGCTTATTCAGCAGTCATGAGAAATTAGAGAAGACAATAGAAGAGCATAGTATATGAAAAAAATCAAAGCATTAACCCAGAAGACATGTCCTACAACCCTCCATTAAACAATCAATGAAAAACAAGGATAATTCAGCAAAAATGAGATATTTGAGGAATTTTTTTTAAAAAAATAAGCATGTGAGAAGATTTACAAACACCTGAAGCAGCAGAATTAAAAAGCATTAATAAATTAAGTGGTGAAAAAAGGAGTATTGAAGTCAATTATCTCACTTTTAATATCTTTTACTTTGTTTGTTTTTACTGTTTTGTCAATTTATAGAAGTAGTAACAGTTGTAGTAGCAGCAGCAACTGTTTGTTACTGTTGTAACAACAACAGTAACTAGAAGAATACTAAGAGCTAGCATTTATACGTGATCTTAAGTGTTGGGGGAGTGTTTCACAATTTTTTTCAAAGCACCTAGGTGACACAATAAATGCAGCGTGGAGTTCAAGCCAGGAAAATTGAAGTTAAAATTTCAACTCAGAAATTAGGTGTATGAGGAGGAGCCAAGATGGCAGAGTAGAAAGACTCACATATGCTAGCTCTGAACCCACAGTCCATAAATTTTCTGTAGAAAGAACTCCCCACAAATTGTGGAGCAGTGCAAGCCACGCAGCAACAGAGTGGAGGAGATTTCTGTTCCAGAGACCCTGAAAAACGAGCATCAAAGATCCCTCACACAACTAACAGCAGAGCCCAGCCCAGCCCAGGCCGTGCGGCCCCGAGAGGAACAGATCCGAGCAGGCTCCAGGGACAGAATCTCCAGCGGCTGTGAAGGTCCCTCTGCCCACAAGTGCTACAGGCAAGTGAGAGAGATTTCTGGGCTGGCCGAGAGGGGAGCAGGGTGTCTCCATAACTCAGGCCCCCTCGGGAGGAGGCAGCAGCAGAGGCAGTGGCAGCCAGGGACTCCCAGAGCAGACAGGAGCTCTGCTCCATTACTGAAGGTCTCCGCATAAACCCCCAGAGGGAACAGAGCCTGGGAGGCGGCCCTGCCACTACCTGAGCACCAGAACTTAAGCTCACATGGAATAGCAGCCCCAGCCACCACTGAAAGACCTGAGGCTGGGGAGCAGCATTTGAATCTCAGACACCAAGCACTAGCTGGGTGGATCTAGGCAGGGGTGGAGAGGAATCTCAGAAGTCAAGTAACTGGCTGGGAAAATGCCCAGAAAAGGGAAAAAAAATAAGACCATAGAAAGCTACTTTCTTGAGGAACAGATGTTCCTCATTTCTCTTGATGAGGAACAATGCTTACCATCAGGGAAAGACGTGGAGGTTGGGGCTTCTGTATCCCAGACATCTAAGGTGGATGTCAGGTGGGCTCAGGCCATGGAAGAGCTCAAAAAGGATTTGGAAAATCAAGTTAGACAGGTGGAAGAAAAACTGGGAAGAGAAATGAGAGAGATGCAAGAAAAGCATGAAAAATGGGTCAGTACCTTGCTAAAGGAGAACCATAAAAATGCTGAAGAAAATAACACCTTGAAAAATAGGCTCACTCAATTGGCAAAAGAGGTTCAAAAAGCCAATGAGGAGAAGAATGCTTTCAAAAGCAGAATTAGCCAAATGGAAAAAGAGGTTCAAAAGCTTACTGAAGAGAATAGTTCTCTCAAAATTAGAATGGAAGAGATGGAGGCTAATGACATTCTGAGAAACCAAGAAATCACAAAACAAAACCAAAAGAATGAAAAAATGGAAGATCATGTGAAATATCTCACTGGAAAAACAACTGACCTGGAAAATAGATCCAGGAGAGACAATCTGAAACTTATGGGACTACCTGAAAGCCATGATCAAAAAAAGAGTCTAGACAAAATCTTTCATGAAATTATAAAGGAAAACTGCCCGGAGATTCAAGAACCAGAGGGCAAAATAAGTATTGAAGGAATCCATCGATCACCACCTGAAAGAGATCCAAAATGGGAAACTCCTAGGCCAAATTCCAGAATTCCAAGATCAAGGAGAAAATATTGCAAGCAACTAGAAAAAAACAATTCCAGTATTGTGGAAATACAGTCAGGATAACACAAGCTCTAGCAGCTTCTACATTAAGAGATTGAAGGGCGTAGAATAGGATATCCCAGAAGTCAAAGGAACTAGGACTCAAACCAAGAATCACCTACCCAGCAAAACTGAGTATAATACTTCAGGGGAAAATATGGTCTTTCAATGAAACAGAGGACTTTCAAGCATTCTTGATGTAAAGACCAGAACTAAAAGGAAAATTTGACTTGCAAACACAAGCAAGAAAAGAAGCATGAAAAAGCAAACAGCAAAGAGAAGTCTTAAGGGACTTACCAAAGGTGAACTGTTTACATTCCTACATGGAAAGACAATATTTGTAACTCTTAAAACTTTTCAGTATCTGGGTAGTTGGTGGGACCACACACACACATACACACACACACACACGTACATGCATGCATGCACACACACATACACACATGCACGCACATACAGAGACAGAGCACAAAGTGAATTGAATAGAATGGAACCATATCTTAAAAGAAATTAAGGTAAGCAGTGAGAGAAAAATGTAGTGGGAAGAGAGAGAGGTGAAATGGAATGGGGTAAATTATATCTCATTCAAGAGGAGACTTTTTAGTGGAGGGAAAAATAGGAGAGCTGAGAAAAAAAAACATGAAATTTACCCTCCTCACATTCGACTAAAGGAAGGAATAAAATGCATACTCATTTTGGTATGAAAACCTATCTTACAATACAGGAAAGTGGGGAGAAGGAGATAAGCAGGTTGGGGAGGTGATGGAAGGGAGGGCAATGGGAGGAAGGAGCAATTTGAAGTCAACACTTGGGGAGGGACAGGATCAAAAGACAGAATAGAAACAATGGGGGGCAGGATAGGATGGAGGGAAATACAGTTAGTCTTACACAACACGACTATTATCGAAATCATTTGCAAAACTACACTGATATGGCCTATATTGATCTGCCTGCCTTCCCAAAGGGAATGGGTGGGAAGAGAGGGATGGGGAGAATTTGGAACTCAAAGTTTTAGGAACAACTGTTGAGTATTGTTCTTACTACTAGGAAATAAGAAATACAATTAATGGGGAATAGAAAGTCATCTGGCCCTACAGGACAAAAGAGATGATGGGGACAAGAGAAGAGCGGGATGATAGAAGAGAGGGCAGATTGGTGATAGGGAAAATTAGAATGCTCGGTGTATTGGGGTGGGGGGACGGGATAAATGGGGAGAAAATTTGGAACCCAAAATTTTGTGAAAATTAATGTAAAAAATTAAATAAATTTATATTAAAAAAGCAATTAGGCTTATGATTGAGCAACTCATTTAACTGCAGTTTTCTCACTTGTAAAGTTAGTGTAATAGCAGCACTCATGTTGCAGGATTATTTTGAGGATCAAATGTAATTATATTTATGAAAGAAAATTTAAATCAAGATTCCTAATAAACATATACCCAAATTATTCTCAAAAATCGAGAAAATCTATTAAATTACTTCTTGTGGGTCAAATCTAGTTTTACTAACCAAACCAGGAAAAAATAAAAGAAAGAAAGAAATTTGTGCCAAAATCATAATTTAATTTTAATTTATAAACTTAAATACAATCTTAAAAACGTATGTATACACACACACATATACATACACAAGCTTATGTGTGTATACAAATATATAAGTATATATCCTTATGTTTCTATGTGTATATACATACATAAACACATGCGTATTTGCATGATGATATAAAGCTCTGTAGCTATGGAAAGGTATAGGCAGATATCTATATATGTACCTACATATATAACTAGTTAGGTGTGTCAGAATCTGAGCTTGGATTCGAGAAGATATGAGCTCCAATCCAGCCTCAGACACTTACTAGTTGTGTGACCCTGGGAAAGTCACTTAACTCTGTCTCACTTTCTGCATCTGTGAAATGAACTGGAGAAGGAAATGGTAAAACACTCCAGTATCTTTGCTAAGAAAATCATAAATGGGATTATGAAGAGTCCTACAGTGACTGAAATGACTGAACAACAAAAAACTTACAAATTCATATTTGTTCATATGTATCATCCAATTTTCACACAGTTTATGATGAAGAGTTAATGCATTATGGAAAATCACTGTAGTATCTTTTGAACAAAACCGCAACTGAGGTCATGGTCATGAAGAGTCAAACATGACTGAAAAATGCCTTAGCAACAACTTCTTTTTAATCAATCATCTCTCAAAAGAATGTTATATACAAGTTAAATATGAGACTAATATATAATCTGACATATTTTGTGATGATGAAATGATATTAACAAATACTTCTCAAAAGGAAAATTGAAAATATGAGAAGAATTAGAAATTAAATGGAATATTCTTCAAATTCAAATCAAAGTATCTCTGGTCTTTTATCTCATGATCTCCAAATTGGCAGAAATGAATAAAAATAGGGGCTGAAATGAACTGTTAATTAAGCTATCACTTGATCCAACATTTCCAAAAAGCAATTTGAATTTTTGCTAAAAGTGAATAAGATATTCACCCTCCTTGAACCAAAGATTCTACTTGTAGCACTACATTCCCAAAAAACTCAATTGGAACAAAAAAAGGACCTATTTTAAAATATCCATAGCGTTTTAAGTGAAGAAGTGGGGAAAAACCTTGAAGCTTGTCATTTGTGGACATTTAAACTAATGTCAGTGAAAGATGTGAGAAGAAATGAAGAATAAAGGCTAGCAAGGGAAGTCATATATCAACTGATGCAAAATAAAATGAGCAGAACGAGGAAGATAATATAATCAATACCTACTCTAATGAAAATTGGAAAAAAATACAAAATGCATTAAATTAAAAGTTGCATAACTATAACCAAATTTGACACCAAAGAAAAATAAGACAATATTCCTCATTCATTTATCTTTTCCTATTTTAAGCTTTGAAAGGTTATTGTTTTAAAATATATGATGTATTATGACTTTCAATGTTCTTCTGGGTTATTTACCAGAATTACTACTTAAAGATCTTTCCTCTCCATTTTGTTTCAACAAAGATGACTCTCTGGATAGGGCAAATGGGGCCAATATATTTGGAAATGAAGGTAGAACAAAAATAAATTCTCTCAATATTTAAAGAAAGGAAGTCAAAGAAATATACGAATATGTATATATTACATAATATATGTCCACATACAAAAATGAATGTGTATATTCAGTATGTGAATATATACATATATGTAAATATACATATATAACTGTGTATGTTGCTGTCATGTGTCTGTCATGAAGCAGCTTTCTTATTGAGTTTTTGTATCACTGAATAATTATAACAGTTTGTATATGTGAGTTTCCATAGAAATAATATTGTCAGATCTCTTGTTTTTAAAGATTAAGAAATTGAGACTCAGGAAGTTTAAGAGATCTTCCCAAGGTTTATAGCCAGGAATGTTCAAAGTATAATCATGAATCTAGATTTCTAGTATGTTGGTTCAGTTCTATTTCCAGCATACCACACAGTTAGCGCATGGAGTGCTGACAAGTAATAAAATAATTTTCAATTCCTAGGTATTTTCAATTTTCAATTTATTCTGTTTCAGATGTTTCAGATAATTCCAAGTTATTAAGATATGAGGGAAAGAGAGGAGGAAACAAGTATTTATTAAGTCTTCACTGCATTCCAGGCATTGTTCTAAGTGTTTAAATGATATTATATTTAAAAATATTGTTTCATTCAATCCCCACATTAACCTTGAGAGACAAGTGTTATTATTACCATTTTATAGTGGAGTAAAATGAGGCAAACAGAGGTTAAATTGACTTGTCCAGGGCTGCAAAACAACTATATGCCTAGGCTGGATTTTGAACTCCACTTTTCCTGACTCCTAGCTCAGTGCCTCATGCACTATGCCACCTAATTGCCTCTGTAAGTGTGGTTATTATACAAATGGCTATGTCGTCTTAAGTCATGTAGAACAAGTCAGAAAATTTGACTACTCAACAGGCATGGTTAACAGAAGGGTATGGGATTATTTATTTTATAGTGAAAAAAACAATCACACAAAACATGAATATTCCTTAAAAATAATTGCTTACTACTCACTGGTAAACAAGTAATATAGGGGGAAATATTATTTGAATTAAGATATGAACATACATGCAACTTAGGTTTAAATAAAAGTGTCCCATCAACTACTTCACTTAATCATTTTGTTATTTAATTAAAAATCTAGTGTATTATTCAATTATGTCCTTTCATTCTCTTAAATTAAAGTTATAAACCTCTAAGCTCTACTTCTGAACACTAGAATGGATTAGTTCTCAACTTTATTTTTACCTGTTTGATGAATAATTGCCTCTAATTAGCTGTTATTTAAGAAAGAATTTAAAAAAGTCTTTATTCTAAGAAATATCTGGAGCATAACAATTTTCTCCACCACTTTTATTCATGCTCTATGATGCAAAAACAAAAGAAATCTGCTGCAGTAAACTTTTCAGTTTTGTTGTCACTAGTGTTAAATTCTTCATGACCTTGTAAACCATATTGTCCTAGAATTTTCTTGGCAAAAATACTGGAATGATTTGCCAGTTACTTCTCCAGTGGATTAAGGCAAAGGTTAAGTAATTTACTCAAGGTCACAAAGCTAGTAAGTGCTTGGGGTTAGATCTGAATTCAGCTCTTTCTGAATCAAATCTCAGCACTCTATTCATTGATTCATCTAGCTGGTCAAGACTTTATAACTCCCTGGCAAAAAATTCAGAAGGCAACATGAAGGTCATAACTCCTGTGTAACAGTTTTCAAATCTCCATTCTATCCACTATTTAAATTCTTTTTATCATTCACAGAACATATACAGTTTATCAATACCACATTTGTGCTATCCCTTTTCAGCAGAATATATTTTTTGTATGGTCATATAAATTTTTCCTTTTTATTATTAATATTATAAACAGGGTGGAGGAGCCAAGATGGAGGACTAGAAAGACTCATGTATGCTAACTCTGAACCCATAGCTCATAAATTCTCTGTAAAAAGAACTCCCCACAAATTCTGGAGCAGAGCAAGCCATGCACCAACCCAGTGGAGGGGATTTTCATTCCAGAGAGCCCTGGAAGCCATCCCCAGGGGTCCGTCATGCTCTGGACAAAGGAGCCCACCCCCCTGCACTGCCCTGGCCACACGGCCCCAGAAGAGCAGATCCGAGCAGGCTTCAGGGACAGAATCTCCAGCGGCCATGAAGGTCCCTCCACCCACAGATGATACAGGTCAGTGAGAGAGACATCTGGGCTGGCCGAGAGGGGAGCGGGGTGTCTCCGTGACTCGGGCCCCCTCGGGAGGCAGTGGTGGAGGCAGCGACAGAGGCAGTGGTGGCCCGGAACTCTCAGAGCACACAGGAGCTCAGTGCCATTACCAACGGTCTCCACATAAAACCCCTGAGAGAACTGAGCCTGGGAGATGGTCCTGCCCCCACCTGAGCACCAGAACTTAAGCACACATTAAATAGCAGCCACTCCCGCCACTGAAAGCCCTGAAGCTGGGGAGCAGCATTTGAATCTCAGACCCCAAGCACTAGCTGGGTGGATCTAGGCTGACAGGAATCTCAGAAGTCAAATAACTGGCTGGGAAAATGCCCAGAAAAGGGAAGAAAAATAAGACCGTAGAAAGCTACTTTCTGGTGAGATAGGTGTTCCGGTCTTTCATTTCTGATGACGAGGAACAATTCTTACCATCAGGGAAAGACGTGGAGGCTGGGGCCTCTGTATCCTAGACATCCAGGGTGGATGTCCGATGGCCTCAGGCCATGGAAGAGCTCAAAAAGGATTTTGAAAAGCAAGTTAGACAGGTGGAGGAAAAACTGGGAAGAGAAATGAGAGAGATGCAAGAAAAGCATGAAAAATGGGTCAATACCTTGCTAAAGGAGAACCATAAAAATGCTGAAGAAAATAACACCTTGAAAAATAGGCTAACTTAATTGGCAAAAGAAGATCAAAAAGCCAATGAGGAGAAGAATGCTTTCAAAAGCAGAATTAGCCAAATGGAAAAAGAGGTTCAAAAGCTCACTGAAGAAAATGGTTCTATCAAAATTAGAATGGAACAGATGGAGGCCAATGACTTTCTGAGAAACCAAGAAATCACAAAACAAAACCAAAAGAATGAAAAAATGGAAGAGAATGTGAAATATCTCATGGGAAAAACAACTGACCTGGAAAATAGATCCAGGAGAGACAATTTGAAAATTATGGGACTACCTGAAAGCCATGATCAAAAAAAGAGCCTAGAAATCATCTTTCATGAAATTATCAAGGAAAACTTCCCTGATATTCTAGAACTAGAGGGCCAAATAAGTATCGAAGGAATCTATCGATCACTGCCTGAAAGAGATCCAAAAATAAAAACTCCTAGAATCATTGTGGCCAAATTCCAGAATTCCCAGGTCAAGGAGAAAATATTGCAAGCAACTAGAAAGAAACAATTCCAGTATTGTGGAAATACAATCAGGATAACACAAGTTCTAGTAGCTTCTACATTAAGGGATCAAAGAGTGTGGAATAGGATATTCCAGAAGTCAAAGGAACTAGGACTCAAACCAAGAATCACCTACCCAGCAAAACTGAGTATAATACTTCAGGGGAAAATATAGTCTTTTCAGTGAAACAGAGGACTTTCAAGCATTCTTGATGAAAAGACCAGAGCTGAAAAGAAAATTTGACTTTCAAACACAAGAATGAGAAGAAGCATGAAAAAGAAAACAGCAAAGTGAAGTCATAAGGGACTTACCAAAGGTGAACTGTTTACATTCCTACATGGAAAGACAATATTTGTAACTCTTAAAACTTTTCAGTATCTGGGTAGTTGGTGGGACCACACACACACATACACACACACACGTACATGCGTGCACGCACACACATACACACATACACACACGTACAGAGACAGAGAGCACAGAGTGAATTGAATAGGATGGGACCATATTTTAAAAGAAATTAAGGTGAACGGTGAGAGAGAAATGTAGTGGGAAGAGAGAGGGTGAAATGGAATGGGGTTATTATATCTCATTCAAGAGCCAAGCAGGAGACTTTTTAGTGGAGGGAAAAAGAGGAGAGCTGAGAAAAAACAAGAAGTTTACCCTCATCACATTCGACTAAAGGAAGGAGTAAAATGCACACTCATTTTGGTATGAAAACCTATCTTACAATATAGGAAAGTGGAGGAGAAGAAGATAAGCAAGGAGGGAGGGGTGATGTAAGGGAGGGTAATGGGAGGAGGGAGCAATTTGAAGTCAACACTTTGGGAGGGACAGGATGAAAAGACAGAATAGAAACAATGGGGGGCAAGATAGGATGGAGGAAAATACAGTTAGTCTTACACAACATGACTATTATCGAAGTCATTTGCAAAACTACACAGATATGGCCCGTACTGAATTGCCTGCCTTCCCAAAGGGAATGGGTGGGGAGGGCGGGATGGGGAAAATTTGGAACTCAAAGTTTTAGGAACAACTGTTTAGTATTGTTCTTGCTGCTAGGAAATAAGAAATACAGTTAATGGGGAATAGAAAGTCATCTGGCCCTACAGGACAAAAGAGAAGATGGGGACAAGAGAAAGGAGGGATTATAGAAGAGACAAGAGGGAAGATAGGAGAGATAGAAGTAGAAGCAGATTGGTGAGAGGGATAATTAGAATGCTCGGTGTATTGGGGTGGGGGGAGGGGATAAATGGGGAGAAAATTTGAAACAAAATTTTTTGAGAATGAATGTAAAATGTTAAATAAATAAGTATGTATTAATATATTATAAACAGAATTGAAAACAGTAACGTATATTGTTACAAACATTCAGGAAAGCTGGTGTCTCAGGTCATTACAATGTCAATTCTAAATAAAAGTTGATTCAGGCATGGATGCTCTTTTTTTTCTTAAATCATTCGTTAATATCTCTTTCTACATAAAGTTAAAAATATTCTTGTCAAGTAAAGTCAATAAGAATTTATTAATGTAGGGTTACAGATACTGTGCTAAGATCTGGGAAGAGAAAATATAGACAGTAAGTAAATTACCAACAAACCATCACTAACTAAGTAAGTCAAATTTTTAAAATGCGTCCTGTCTCAAGCAAATTGGTACATGCTTCAGGTCTGGGGTTGGGGAGGGAGAATGCATACTTTCAAATAGGTTGCTATCAAATTGTTGAAATCATGTAAATAAATTATTTAATTTCAAATAAATACATAGGATTTTTGTACAAAAGAAAAACAAGATGATGAAAGTGATAGTAACATCTGAGGGAATTAGGAAAGATTTAATGCAGGAAGTGGTGTTTGGGTTAAGGTTTTAAGTAAAGCTGATAAAGGAATGCATTTCAGGTATGGGGAAAAGCTTTTTTAAAAGGCACTGAAATGTGTAATGTCATAAGAGTCAATAAAAATGATATGAGAAGACAGGTGCAGAGAAGAGAGGAGAAATCTCATGATAACAGAGTGTTAGTCTGCAGAAAATAGTTGGGATATTGATATGGATGCAGCAAAGGCATTTGAGGATTGCTTGCAGGAAAAGGAGAAAGAACAAGACCTTGGGAACTCCCAGTGTGAAAAGTACCTATGAGAAATTGTTGTTCAAGAGTATTAAACAATGCTGAGAGGATAAGAAGCATGAGAACTGAGAAAAGATAGTTGCATATGGTAATTAAAAGATTTTTGCCAACTGTAGATGATTATTCACATTTTAATGAGATAAAACACGTGGATTTTTTCATCTCTCTCTTTGAAGAGATCTTAAAAAGTAATGTTAGTTGATATTTACAAATTTTCTAAGTGTTTTAAATACTTAATTTTGGCCTTTGCTCTGAGTAACATACATAAGTTATAGATATTAGTGTCCTCATATTATAAATGAAACAAAGATTAAGAGTCATTAAGTTGCTTGGCTATGGAGACACAGTAAAAAATAAAGCTGGAATTTAAACCACATACTCATGATCCCTAATCCTACAATTTTTTTTCGCTGTGCCATCTACTCTTGATCTGAATAGCATAAATATACCCCAATTTTGTTTTCTGTGGAAATTTTCTTCTTAATGCCAAAGAAAATCTTCATGAATCATTCTGATAGTAAACAAATCTATAAAATTTTGACCAAAATGAAGAATTACTAAAACTGAATAAATGAAATATTAACATTATTCCATTATTTTAATGAATGATTTTAATACGTAAAACATCAGTATATATAATTTTTTCTCATTTAAAAAAATTACATATTTCAGAAAAAATGGCACATAAATTTCAGTACAGAATTAGAACACAATTGGAAGTCTCTTTTTCAAAATTGGCTAGGCATTTGGGGTAAAATGGCTTGCTCTGGGTCATACAGTTAGTATGTATCAAGTTTCTGAGGTTAGATTCAAACTCAGGTCCTTCTGACTCTAGAGCCAGTACTCTATTCACTGCATTACCTAACTGCCTCTAATCTTTTATTTTTAAATTAAAGCAACGCAATTCTCTGTTTTCCTCTAAATTACAACAACCAAGATAAAATACAATAATCTGGTCATACAAGAAAATGTATTGTATTAATTAGATAAAGGTAATATAACACTTAGCTATATATTTTAACTATATTTCTTACATTTATATAACAGGAGATACACTAAATCAGATATAGTTATAATTCAGTTAAAAAGTCAACTTATAAATCATTCATGGTAAGTTTAAAATAAGACAAGAAGTACAGAATTAGCAGTGATCAGTAATGTTTTTTTTTTTCTTCTAGTTTGCTTATCAGATAAAAGTCAATCACGTACAGTCTTTTAAGTGGGATTCCATGCTGTCACAAAATGGACAATGAATTGGCAGAATACTACTCTTAAAAGAAAATGTTCTGTTTTATTTTGAAGCCATGGATACAAGGACTCTGTCTTGTTTTTAAATTTAATATTTTCTTCTGAAGGCGTTACATATGGTAAGCATATTTGTGCTGATGAAATCTACAGATAGCTGAGTCTACTCAGAGAAATTCTAGATTGCCTTTTCTGATTTCTATCAGCAGTAAAAGCTTCACAGAATACACAGATAAATGATGAGTCTATAAGGCAAGAGTCTGTATTCTAATAGAACCATAGAATCATAAATGAGGGCAGTTGGGGAATAGATCAGCCTTAGATCTCCTTTTAAAACCTTATATAGACAGAATGCCAAATTTGACAAATTTGAAACAGGATTGTATAGAAACAATGTTTTCTAAGCCTACAAGGAAGGTGTTAAGGAGTAAAAAATGGTGTAATAGAAAGTAGAGTAGACTTGGAGACAGAAAACCTAAGGGTCTACTCTCTGATCTAGGGCACTGATTGATTTTTATCTGCATCTTGGTTTCCTTATCTATAAAATGAGGAAATTGAACTAGGTCTAAAACCTTCTTTCTAGCTTGAATATTTTGTGACTCTCAGAAGATAGGGGACTACAGGATATTAGGTCAATTGAATATGAAAAGACATCATTGTTAGAAAAAATCAAATTCAAACTGGTAATGGCTGCTTTCTTTTCATGCAAGAATTGCTCCAACAAAATTAAGGGACTATGTCTATATGACATAAAAATATTTAATTAAAAGGGGAGTTAAAATAATACTTGTGATTTCATCAGTATGGGAAATTCCCTGTGAAGAACTTCTAGCATGTATTCAGATAGGTACCTTTTCCTAACTTTATAGTCTTAAGAGGCACACCTGAGTTATCTAAGAGGTGACTTGCCCAGGGTTCTATAGTCAGTAGATGTTAAAGGAAGAAATTGATCCAAGCTCTTCAGAACTTCAACTACTAATTACTACCCATCATATCAAGCTGCCACATTTGTATTCAATCACAAAGTTGTTTGCTATGACATAGAATAGCAATTGCTTTTATCTTATCTACAATTTTATGTGTACTTGTATTCTTCCATCCATTAATGAATATTGATTAAGTATCTGCTCTGTGCCAAGAACTGTGCTAATTCCTGAGGATAAAAAAAAAAAAAAAAACAATGAAGGAAGAGACAACATATGAAGCTCACAACCTAATAAGGGAGGACAAAAAATGAATACATACAAACAAGCTATAGGAAATAATTATGAGAAGGAAGGCCTAATATAAAGGGTCAAGCTCAAAGTAAGGAAGAAAAGGGTTCAAGTCTTCCGTAAGAAATATGCTAGCTGTTCAAAAATAGACAAGCCATTTAACCTTTTGGTGCTCTAGGAAATTTCGTAAGACTATAAATTACATGAGGCTCACATTTGCATTGATGGGGAGTACACTTAAATACATGTTCACTACATGAATAGGTTCATAACTTTTGATCTCATCATCCCAGGAATTATATATCTGTACCTCTATGATCTATATCAATATCTGTATGTATAGCTGTCTACATAGTGAAAAAGATATAGACAACTATAAGATTGTCATTATTTTTCATTTTACTATAGTCATATCCATGAATAGATAAATATCTATTTACAAATCTATGTATAAGTAGACATAGATTTGTATTTATAAAGATATAGTCTATATGGATATATTGATAATGGGGAATGTTTAGACACATATAAACACAAATTCAGAGAGAGATATGATATAATTTTAGATCTCAATATTAATAGACATAAATATCAATTATCTAATTTATCATTGCTTTCACCCAAAATGATTTGTGAGGCTATACTCGGCTGTGACTTTTATGACTTTGAACTCAGTTCACACTTTCTAATTACTAGTATTTGGACTTTATAAAAATGAAAATTTCATTATTATGGAATATTTCAGTAATCTCCACACATCATCCAACATACACATAAATACTTTTACATGTTTATGTCTTATAAATACTTTGATGCTAGGATTCATCCCACTGTTGAGAACAAAAGGCTTTTTTGAATTGTGTGCATATATGTTTCTGTATCTATATGAGATGGGGAGAGGGAGAACAGGAGAACTATTTGGCTTCATTCCCCCAGGGATTCTTCAGCTTTCCATTTCATTTTTCTGGTGTAGACTTGTATTGTTTGTTTCTTAAAGTCATAGTACATCATTTGAGCAACAAATTAAAAAATCCCCCTTTACTATTTTGTTTCAATATTTTTCCTCATAAATCATTTTATACAGATAATGAAATGCATAGCATTACCTAACTATGTTTTGAAGTTCTCTTCAGAATATTCCGCATTTCATACAGAATGACAGAACTATCACCACCTCTTGTGATGAGAACTGAGGCATTATAATTATCCTTGTAAGTTCTTTCAGGCAGAATAATAATTATCTTCTTAGTGATAGAACAAAGAAAAAGGAGAGACAGGGAGAGAGAGAGAGAGAGGGAAAGAGAGAGAGAGAGAGAGAGAGAGAGAGAGAGAGAGAGAGAGAGAGAGAGAGAGAGAGAGAGGGAGAGCGAGAGGGAGAGAGAGAGAGAGAGAGAGAGAGAGAGAGAGAGAGAGAGAGAGAGAGAGAGAGAGAGAGAGAGAGAAAGCAAAGAAAAAAGAAAAAATCTAGAGAGAATATTGCATTTTAGAAGCTTCCTAGTGATAGTGATTTTAGGAAGAGATTCAATTTAAGGATAATATATTTTCAAAGAAGTTGGTTGTGGCGATCTTTAACCATTAAACTGTTTGCTAATAAGTGGATTATTTTGGTTGATCAGGTCAAATACTAGAGTAAATCAATTGCGCCTACTATGTTTCAGGCACTATGCTAAGTGCTGGGTATAAAAAGAAAGACAACTTTGCTCTCAAGAATCTTAGTCTGATGGAGGAGACAACATGCAAACAACTTTGTATCAAAAATAGGTTTATGGGATAAACAGAAGAAAATATAAAAAGGCAGTAACTAGCATTTAGAGGTGTTCAAAATATGTTCTGTATAAAGTGAAGTTTTAGCTAGAACTTGAAGAAATACAGGGAAGACAGGGGCAGGGATGATGAAGGAGAATTTTCCAAGCAAAGATTAAAGCCAGTGAAAAAAATATTAGGAGTTGGGAGATGAAGTTTTATCATTCAAGGAATATAAAGGAAGCAAATAGTACTTGATTATATAGTATGTGAGGGAAATGGGGAAGTGTAAAAGGTATAAATCTGGAAAGATGGTAATATGGGAGTAAGGGACAGGTCATGAAGGACTTTGAACACTACAGGTTTTATATTTGACACTAGACAAGATAAGTAGGCAATTAAGTTTGAAAATTGACTAGTGTGTGGAGAGGGATGGGAGTTGTGGTAGGGAGACCAATCTGCAAACTATACTAATATTCAAGGAATGAGGTGATGGGTGCTTGCACCAATGTGGGTGAAATGTCAGAAAAGGTAATGAGACATATGAGAGAAGAAAAAAAAGAATGAAAAATCTACAAGTCTAGGCAACAGTTTGGATAAAGGTGGGAGTGACAGTGAGAAACCAAGGGTGACACCTAGGTTGTGAGCCTGTACGACTGGAAAAATTGTCATGACCTTAAAAATAATAGAGTAGCTGGAAGTGTGGAGGAGTGGGAGGGGGAAAGCTGAAGGATTCAATTTTGGATATGTTTATTTTGATTGTTTTAAAATATCTAGTTTCAGATGTCCTATAATCATTTGAAGATGTGACTCTGGAAGTCAGCACAGAAGCTAGGACTGGATTTGAGAATCATTAATATACGGATGAAAGTTGAATATCTGGGGCTTAATGAGATCACCAAAGAAATAATATAGACTAAAGGCCCCAGGACAAAACACTGGGTTACATGTTGTAAACATTTACATAGAGAAAATAAAGGTCAAGTGTTCTACTGTACAATCCTTCCTAATGTAAAGGATGCAGCCAAACTGAATGCAAATGTTTTATTTTATATATTAAGTTCATAATCAATCACTAACATCTTTTTTCCCCTTTATCCGAATCTAATGCTCTTTTCTATCAGCCTAATTTCTAACTATTCATAAAAGTCATGTATTAGCAAAACTGCTTGAAAAAAAATAAAGGATCAACTAATTCTCAACTCAGCTTTGAATCTCCCTAGGTAATTGCTGCAGTACTCTGAACATAATAAACACTTCATTTTTTTTTCCTGAGGTAATGAAGACTTCCATATTGAGAAACTTATTGAATGAAATTTTCAACATACAAATATGAAATCAAGTAATATTTCAAACATTGAAATATCTGGTTTATGTAACATGGAAACTGTCTTCTATAATATATCTCTATATGTATACATATATATTTTATTTTCAAGCATTTATATTTGTGTTTATATATTTTATTCACGTATGTATGTGTATAAATGTTTATATATATGTGTATATATATGCATACACATGCATACATGTATGTGTCAATTGTTATAGTAGATAATTGTGGATAAGTCCTCATTAATGTTGCATTATCCAATAGTGGTGTTAATGCAATTGTAGACTGAGATTAAAATTATACTTTGAAGTTATTCTAAAAGGATTTCAATTAAGTGAATATGTACCAAATATTACTCTTATGCTAAAGGTAAGGAATGTGCAAGAAAACTAGCGCTTTGGATCCTTTTCCAAAAATGGTAAAATAAGTAAGAACATACTTTTTCTATTTTTATGTTAAATAAACTACATTGGTTATGATAAATAATCAGAAAAAAGATGTAACTCTTTAAAAATCAGAATAAATTCTAGTCATCTACTTTTAGAAAGAATTTAATTATGATGTGAGTCAATTTTGGAGGTCATTTGAGACGTGAGCATTGTGAACACTGTTTTGAAAACTCAAATTATATATTAGAGCAGAAGAAACAACATGTTTATGTGTTGTATTTCTCTTAAAATCAGTTAAGCTAGAAAAAAAATTAAATTTTAAGCTGTTAAAAAATGTCTGAGTCTTTTGAAAGCAGTGTTCATGCAGGAAGAGGAAAGGATTATGTTAAAGTTGGAAAGACTTAGTTGGAAAAAGAATTGCCAAATACAGAATCATTATTGAAAATATTTAGACCCTCTCTTATTTGAATCGTAACTAAACAAATTGTGGCACATGAATGTAATAGAAAATTGCAATGTTATAAGAAATGATAAACTTGAAGTATCTACAGAAACACAGTAAGACATCTTTGAAATGTTAGAGATTCAGAGTATGTAGACCCATGAAAACAATATCTACAATGACTACAACAATTCAAATGGAATATCAACAACAAAAATGAAATTAATTGTTACATTATAACCCAGTTTGACCCTGACATAGAAAGTAGAATATTATCCTCCATCCCTTCTTTGCAAAGTTGTGAGACAATACATGAAGTGAATTTCACAATGTACTATAGGACTTAATTAATATGGCAAGTAGTTTTGCTTTTGTTTTTCCCTGACCTGTTTTCCTCCGTCTCTTTTTTTTAAATTCTTCATTTAAAAGGATTGTTACTTCAAATGGAAAATGAAAGATAAATTCATAAAGTAAAGCTATATGAAGATATAGATACACACACACACACACACACACACAGCACCCTTTCTGATGAGAACAGGCCATGTTGAGCAGTCCTGTGCCAGTGTTTCCTATGTTGACCAGTCAAATTTTTAGTTCTTGAGAGAGACATTGAGAGTGTCCTATTGCTTCTTCTGACCACCATGTGATCCCCCATATGAGTGCTCCATAAAATAGTCTTTTTTGTAAGTATACATTTTGCATTCAAGCAATGTGATCAGTGCATCAGAGTTGCACTCTCTGAAGCGTAGTTTGAGTCCTTGGCAGTTCAGTTTGAGCAAGGACTTCAGTGTCTGGCACCTTATCCTGCCAGGTGATCCTCAAAATCTTCCTAAGACAGTTCAAATGGAAGTGATTCAGGTTCCTGGCTTGGCGCTGGTAGCCTGTCCACGTTTTGCCGGCACACAACAATGACGTCAGCACAACGGTTCCATAGACTTTCAGTTTGGTAGTCAGTCTAATACCTCTTCACTCCCAAACTTTTCTTCGGAGCCTCCCAAACACTGAGCTAGCTGTGGCAATGCATGCATGAACTTCAATACTATGATCAAAGAAATCATGGTAGCTAAATGAGTTAGTTGGCTTAGTAGACAGAACTCTAGATCTGGACTCAGGAAACATGTATGCAAATCTAGTATCAGTCATTTATTAGCTATGTGATGCTGGTCAAGTTATTTAGTTTCTATTGGCCTCAGTTTCCTCATCTGTAAAACAGGTACAATGATAAGACTCAGAGGTAGCATTGTGCAAACCTTAAAGTGCTAAAAATAATTATAAATCTAATAATAATTGTTGTTACAAATAACTCAAAGAAAATTGAGAAGACATATCGATTGGTGTGGATATAAAGAATCAAGAAATAATGTCCACAATAACTGCAACAACATTATTACATTTATGAAATTTGCTCTAGAAAAGAGTTGAATAAATGATTCTCTTTATCTTCTTTGCAAAGGCAGGTCAATATAAGTAAAATCCTTTATGCAATCAGATACATTTGATCCTTTGAATACTTTTGCTGTTTAGTTTTTTTCCTCTTTCTTTGTATACTTCACCTGAAGGAATACATTGCTACATAGAGAAGGGAGGATATATTCAAAAACAAAGTTGGTTCAAAAATATAAAGTTAAGAATTTAAAAAAATGAGATTTTACTGAAAGTGATTGGTCTCCCTGCTAAGAAAATTAAACTCTGGTCATAAATAGAAGGATGATACTCAACAGAGAAGATAGGAATGAATGACTTTACTATTTTAGGATTGACTGGGATACCTTAAAAATAAAATAAGTCCTAGAATTTTCCAGGACTGGCAGAAGGAAGTATCAGATAAGATTGATTGAAGGGATTAGGTGAAACACTTCATTACAGACTACAGAGAACTGAAAGAAATATAAGGCTTTTCAATAGAGAAGCAACAAATGAAAGTAAAAATGCTTACAGTTTTCTAAGCATCCAAACTTCTTAAAATCCCTTAATGTCAACACTGAAGGATGACATGAGTAATCACAATACCTAGCGTTCCAGACTCTGAAAGAAATGAGACAGGCTTATAATGAAAAAAGAAATCTTCAATGATAGCAGAAGTAAAGGCAAAAACAGTTAAATATTGTATTTGCATTTAAGTTTACTTAATTAAGTGGGACAAGATAGGAGATAATATTTCTGTCCAAAGAGCTTTAAGCAAAATTAAAACTCAGTTGGAAATTTTCTATGGGTAGTTACGTGGATAAAACACTGGGCATGGAAGAGGAAGACTCATCTTTATGGGTTCAAATATAGCCTTAGAAAATTGTGCAAACCTGGACAAGTCACTTAACCCTATTGGCCTCACTTCTTCACCTGTAAAATGAGCTGGAGAAGGAAATGTCAACCAACTCTATTTTCTTGACCAAGAAAACTCCAAAATGGGGTCATGAGGAGTCAGACGTGACTGAAACAATTCAACAATGTAGGTGGCCCAGTGAATAGAAAGTTGTGCCTAGGTTCAGGAAGATTCATCTTCATGAGTTTAAATCTAGACTCAGACACTTACTAGCTATGCATGCCTGGACAATTCTCTTAACCCGATTTGCCTCAGTTTTCTCATTTGTAAAATGAACTAGGAGAAGGTAATGACAAATCACTCCAGTATCTTTGCAAAGAAAACTCTGAAGAGCTGAACCCAACTGAAAATAAGTGAAAAAAAAAGTTTATACATTTTTATAATAGAGAGGATGATAATATAGGATCTTATACTTTGAAAGATGGAATTGATTCTAATGACTGTCTAACCAAAAAATATACGAATTGTTTATATATTAAAGGATATCCAATTTTTTATTCCTTGTGATCCTTATTGCACTTACTAAATGGTCAGCAATTCTTTTTTGATATCTTTGCTTTCTGTATTTTTTCTGAGTCAAATACAATTAATGGAAATATCACTCAGATATGAAAGTACCATCTGAATCCAGTGACCAGATATTCATCAGGATGACTGGAAATGACCCAGAATGAGGCAATTGGGGTTAAATGACTTGTCCAAGGTCACACAGCTAGTGAGTGTCAAGTGTCTGATGTGAGATTTGAACTCAGCTTCTCATGATTCCTGTACTGATACTCTATCCACTGTAACACCTAGCTGCCTCTATCCATATAAATACAGATTTTTTTTAAAAGAATTATCTAATTTAGAAGCAAAAGGAGATATAGAAATCATAGAATTTTAAGTGCAATCTGGAATGGGGTCAGAGGTCACACAGTCAAATTCCCCATTTCTCAATTGAGGAAACTGAGGTCTTGGGAGAACAAATAATTCATACAAGATGAGAAGGTAATAAGGTTTAGAAGCTGAGTTTTAACTCAGATTCTCTGACACCAGAGACATTGTATTTTTCATTATATCAAGACATTTTCTAAAATCAATTATATTAATTGAGGTTTCAACTCACAATTTTTGGATAGTGATCAGAAATCTAACTTATTACCCATTGTACCACAGAGCTACATAGAATGTATTTTCATAATGGCATACTCCATAAATACTTCCAGCCCCATGATTATTCTAGACAGTAAAGTCCACGTACATAAATACAAAGGTAGATAGATTATTTGGTTGTCCTTCGTTCTTGAAGACCAAAATGACATCACCTTGATGAAGTGAAATGTCAGTGTGTCTGATTGTGGTCAAGCAGACAAATATGAGCTAGGAATACTCTACCAGAGATTGGCCGCAGACATGTGAATATTTGGAGTGCTTCCTCCAAATTTGTGCATCATAAGTTTCCTTTGTACTATCTCAGTTCTGCTTTGCTCACAGAGCACAGCACCTTTTCTGATGTGCATACACCTTTCTGAGCGGTCTTTTGCTGGTGTCTCCCATGTCACACAGTCAAATCCAAAGTTCTTGGGAGACACCTTGGGAGGGTCTCAAGTGAAACTTGAGGGAGTTCAATGCTTCAAGTGTTGAGTCATTTCAGGGGTTTCTGGCTTCCAGCTTCAAGAAGGAATATGGAGAAGGCCAATCTCACTTCAGGTTGCTGAATTAAAATACTCAAAGAAGAAAAATATGATTGGAGCTGACAGGCTCCATCATGTCTCTATCCCAAGTTTGCTACTCTAGAAGTTTCAGGGAATTTTCTTTTAGGTAAGGTCTAGAGTTTTATCTCTCTTGATCAAGCTGAATTGTTTTGATCCCAATGGGAAAACATCTTGCATTATTGGCTAGTAAAAATTCTCATATGTATACCTTCCTTTGTTTGTGCTTTGCTATGATTTGGATAAATGGATTTCTTTGTGATTTGTTATTGTGTATGGTTTATTCAGGAGGGAGCAGCACTTCTGGTGCGAGGAATTGCGTGTGGTGTCTGGGTGTATGTGTATTTACATACGTATGTGTATTACTTAGAAGTTATGGATTTTACCTATAATATTCCCTGGAATTTTGTTTTGTTTTCTTGGGGGAGGTGGATCCCTTTCAAGAGGTGATCAGTGGCATCTTTCTATATCACTTTATTTCTGAGAAATAATTACCCTCTCTTTCTAAGATCAGCAGTTTTTTGCAATGCTCTTATAGTTTGGTCATGGCTTTTAAGAAGTCCAATGATTTCTTTCCTTTTCTTTTTTCCACCTTAATCCAGGTAACATTTTTTCCTATGAAATATTTGATATTTTCTTCTAGGGTTTTGACTATGTTTATAACATTTCTAACTGTCTATATGTGTCATGAAATTCTATTTGTTCCATTCTAAGTTTTAGGGAGTTTGTTGCTTTGGTAAAGTTTTATATTCTTATTCCAAATTCTAAATTGTTAATTCTTTTTCCAGCACATTCTTTCATGAATCTTTTTTTTCATTTTTCTAGAATTATCATTTCATTTACAAATCTTTTAAAAAGTTTTAAGAAATAGTTTATTTCATCTTTTCCAAGAATTATATGCGAATTTATGCCAAGACTGTGTCTGTCTTTGAAACTTTACTTTTAAAAATTTGGAATCATTCTCTTCTGGGTTTGTGTCTTGATCATCCCTATCACCATTGTAACATTTTTTCTGCTGTGATTCTTTTTGCTATTGCCTATTTCTTCATTCTACTTCCTGATGTTAGATTTTATGTTATGGCCAGGCCCTATATGCTTATGGGGAAAATATCTTAGCTGAACCTGCTATTGCTTTCTTGGGGTATTAAGTAGCAGGTTATTCCAAGTTCTCAGAAATAGCTTATTCTGGGGATTATTAAGCCTTCAGGCTTCCCAAGTCATCACGTCCAGTGAAAAGGCTGTTTGCTGTGTCCTCTGGTCTTAAGTTCTGTGAATTCCTCCCATTTCTTTGACTTTGAAAAATAGGTTTGATTGAAGTTTCCTGGACTACTATTCTACTCAATAATTATTCACCTGTTAGAAATCTCTGATTGTTCAGTGTTATAGCTTCAGGCTAACTTTATACCTTGGATTCCTACCCTTGTTATTATTCTGTAGGCTTCACTCTGGGCTGGAGTTTGGAGTTTAAATTTTTCTCTGTTCCTGAAGTCCAAATCACACTGTGACTGTTTGCTTCTCAAATTTGTCCTTGCTCAGTATGTGGTCTAAGGTCTGAACTTATTCTCGTCACTAAAATATCAGCCCTGGGAGCAGGTTCCTTCTTCAGTTTTAACAAGATCTGTGAAATGCAATTGGGTAGTAATCACAAGAGTGGTCAGTTGGGACTTGCTATGCAAACTACAAAAGTTTTAGTCACTCTGTTCTTGATAGGGAAACTCACCTTACTCTGGCACACAGTCTCATCATACATACACAGCACCTTCATGTGCTCCAATGATCTGTGTGTTGGTTCTCCCACTCAGACCTCATTTCCAGTGTCACAAACCTCTCTCTGGTTGTCCTTATGTCCTTAGAACCAGGACTGGAAAGAAAAGATTAACTGATCTTTTTCTTGGATTTCACATTCAAGATGGAGTTTAGTGCTTTTCCAAAATGTTTGGGGGAGTTTCAGTGGGGTGGAAAGAAGCACTCACAGTACTTCTTACTAATTTGCCACTTAGACCTTACCTACCAGTGGTTTAATGTTTTCTGCCTATCTTCATAATAGCTACACATGTATAAATACTAAAATAAACTCAATAGGACAGAATCCTTAATACTATTCATACCTCTGGAGTGAAGCCTTCGTTTATTCAAACACTAAAAACACCTCTTCCTAAATAATTATTTTTTTTCTGAACAAGCTAATCAGCATTTAAAGTTTGGCCTACGAATTTTCTCTCAAGTACATGACAGATTTGTAAATGGGGTATCATTACACTTACACTAACTATTAGATATGACTTCAAAAATAGTCTTCTTAACTTCAGAAATGTCATCTTCAAAAAACTTTAACTTAGTTTTGTTGCATTTATTTTAAAGAGCTCTTGAGACTCTTAAACCAAATGCCTAACAAATATTTCCATTGCTTACTTAAATATCATTAAAACATTTTTTGGTATCACACAAAAGAAAAGAAATGTTTGTTTTGGAAGCAATTTTTAGATTAGTATCATTATCCTTTCATCTACTCTGGTGTCTTATTATGGTGTTACATGAGACAATCTTTCTCTGTCTCTATCTTTCTCTGTTTTTCTTTCTTTCCACATCTGTCTCTGTTTCTCTCAATCTCTGTCCTCCCCTACACAGAACAACTCATGAATATGGTCTTTGAAGGAATACATGTGTGTATAAACATTCATGTGTGTGTGTGTGTGATAGATGTGTGTTGTTCAAATGAAGGACTAATGAGAATACTGTGTTTACACGATAGAACCATGGAACTTTTGAAGTATTAAAGAAATGTATAATGACACCTTCTGACCATCTACCCTCAAAGCCAGTTATGTACTTTTTAATTCTTTTCCTGTCATCATTATTTGAAATATATGTGTGTATGTATATCTATATATATATATATATATCAGTCTTTTGTTTTCCCTTATAAAGTTCTTCAAAATGAGATTTTTGTTCTTGTTTTTCTTTTCAGTTATCCAGTATATGCTGGTGGTGTGCCAATAACATAATTATATCTGATGATCACTTAGCTACTAATGCCTTATGCCACAGAGCAACAGGATAGCTTAGCACATAAATCTCTGGCATCAACCAATACTTTAAATGCACTCTACAGCATTTTTAACCCAATAGCAGTTTCTAAGGTTTTCAGTTCAATGACTTGACAGCTGATCGGCATTCTATTTTGTCTTTGCAGTTTTACAAAGGGATGAACAGATTCATCACCTTCCAAGTGTCGACTACAAGTGGGCCTTCAAAATGCATTTGACATACAAGTGATATTCTGTAATTTTTCTTGCCTAATCTTCATAATATACATTATGTTTATTAGTATTGTATTTTCATGCTATGTAATGGGTAGTTGGAGGGATCATATACATCATGTATGCAGGCAGAGAGCACAGGATGAATTAAATAGGAAGGGATGATATCTAGAAAAGTAAAATCAAGAGGAATATATTGGGAAGAGAAAGGGAGAAATAGAATCGGGAAAATTATCTCTCATAAAAGAGACAAGAAAGAGCTTTTTGAATGGAAGGGAGAAAAGGGGAGATGAGAGGGAATAAGTGAAGCTTACTGTCATCACATTTGACTTAAAGAGAGAATAATATACACACTCATTTTGGTATGAAAATCTATCTTACACTACAGAAAAGTAGGGGAGAAGGGGATAAGTGAAGTGTGGGGGTGATGATAGAAAGGAGGGCAAATGGGAGGTGGGAGTAATTAGATGTAAAGACTTTTGGGGAAGGACAAAGTCCAAAGAGAGGATAAAATAAATGGGGGGCAAGATAGGATGGAGGAAAACATAGTCAACCTTTCACAACAGGACTACTGTGGAAATCTTTTAAATGAATACACAAGGGAGGAAGGGAGAGAAGCTGCAACTCAAAGTTGTAGGAACAAATGCCAAGAATTGTTTTTGCATGCAACTGAGAAATAAGAAATACAAATAATGAGATGTAGAAATCTATATTGTCCTACAAGACAAGTGAAAGTGGGGATAAGGGAAGGGAGGGGTGTGATAGAAGGGAGGACAGATTAGGGGAAGGGGTAATCAGAATTCATGATATGTTGTGGGGGGAAGAAATGGGGAGAAAATTTGGAACTCAAAACCTTGTGGAAATGAATGTTGAAGATTAAATTAAATTAATTAAAATTTCAAAAAATAAAGAAGTATAATCTCCAATATCCTTATGACTAAACCATGCAGAGTAATTGATCAGAATGATGAAATCATCTGCCAGGTGATCTTTGGTGAGACCTATATAAATGTCTATTGCTTATTGAAGTCTTATTTTAAGTCATGACTTCTTTCCATGGATATAAACTGCATTAAAAATGCCCTAAAGAATCTCTAGGGGAAGAAAGAAAGTGATGTGTTCTTTCCTCCCTGTACTGATAATGCATTTTTGCTTATTGTTAAGTATATTTTTGTTTCTTAATGGGAAGGTCCTTCCCATCTCTTAATAGGCCCATTTGACCTGCTTAAGTCACATGGAAGCCTGAGTCATATAAGTCTGTTGTGGGAGGAACTTGATGAACAGGTAGGACAAGAAGGGGTACAGTAGGAAGGATAGAGCAGAGCTGAGAGGAAATTGCTCATTGAAGTCAGAAGTGAAGGAGAGAGAGAAAGCAGGCAGCTGCCTAGTGTGAGTGGGAGAATTTGTTTGCGATTTTGTTTAAGGGAATCTAGGTGTGATTTGTTTAAGGGAGCTGCTTTGTAGGAAGCCTAATAGAGGGAATGCTTGGGGATGGTAGTTCCCTCTGCCATTGTGTATAGATTTCTTTGTTGATATGATGGATTTGGCTTTCTGGTGTTGGATTGTGCTTTCTGGTGTCTGAATAAATGTTTTGGTTCTGTCTTCCTTGTTGAGAGTCTGTTGTATTCTGAAATATGCTGGCATATTCATAGCTGCCTTAGATGCTGTGAATACCGAATTGGTACTACACTCCCTAAGGCAAGATGGAGTGGAGGCCTTTTGACTGAACACTCCCACCACCAATACCACACCCAGGAGCAACTGGAGCCAGTCCTTTTGGAGCATCTATCCATGGAGCTGGCACAGATTAATTCTACATATTACAAATTCAGTACCAAAATGTCATTGTGATCTACTTCGGCACAAGTTCAGCATCTAAAAATGCTTGCAGGAATTTTCAGGACAAGTCCATCATGTATTACCAAAACTACTGCTCGTGATTTTGCAGGCAGCAGGCACACAAGGTGAAATGTTCACAATGAAAGAAATCATCTATTACCTAGCAGTATAGGATGGTGAAGCTGCTTTATTATCAGTGGGAAAATTATATGGTATATTGTGGTGTGGATGATCTGGGAGAGCTACTATGAATTCAAAGCTTGTCTGTGAAATTTTCACCCTCAGTTTATTACATGCTAAGAATGAACATGGTTATTGCGAGTATTTAAGATACTGCATAGGCTTGTCCTCTCTCCTAGGATCAGACTATGGATATTTTAAGACAAAATCAAGTGAAGCAAAGTGAGGAGGGAAATTCTAACCCCGGGAGTAGAACTGAAGAAGTCAATTTTCCTGCTTTGTCTACATCAGAGGGCAAATGCAGAAATCCAAGGGTGTATAGATATTTGATTGAAAATTTAACACTAAAAGTAACCTAGTTGAGTAATGAGATGGAACTGTCTCAGGAAACTTGAAAAACAACTAAATAACTAGAAGTAATAGTTCAAAGGATTTGTAGACAAATCAGGATATAGATACTGCTATTGAATTAGATACTGTAGATGTTCTTGAATGAGTCAGGATCCAAACAGGCAAATGTTGTAGTAAAAATTGAAGCTACTGATACTGAGCAAGCAAATAAATGAGGGGAATTATGATAAAATGTTGGTTGAAGTTAGGGTATTTGATATTCTTGAGTACTCTCAGTGCTTAAGTGATGGCACATATATAAAAGTCACTTTTGAGCATGAATGGTAGTGCATCAGATGTAAGAAAGTTAACTCTCCAAGCAAAAGGTGTTGTTTCTGATGTTCAGCATGAGAAAATATTGGTATACAAATTGTGCTAAGTTGCCCCATTCCCTTCCTGTGTCTAATATTACTGCCATGACAACAAAAACAAAAAGTGACCAAGGAATTAATATGCCTGATTTCTGAAGAACCATATTTCTCTCACTTGTCAAACCCAAAGAAATTTTAAGCATAAAAGGACAACCTATATGAATAGAAAACAGATGCAACAGCTGTAGAGGATTATTAAAAAAAAAAAGCAAAAAAAAACCAAACAAACAGGTCATGGTATGGGAACATTATTCACAGAAGGACTGCTCACTTTGAGGTCTGCCTTCACTGTGCCCAAAAAGGATTAAAGAAGATCTAACTTTAACCCTATTTGCAAGTAATCTATTTAGATGGTTTGGGAATAGTCTTTTAGCTCAATGAGTTTTAAAGACCTGAATATCAGCCATTTCAGGGTTCCATACTTCAGTGATGATCATTTCCATTTAAAGTATGACCTTAGAATGTCTCTTTGGTTTCTGTACTATTCCTGGTAAACTCATGAGAATTTTTGAGATTTTGAGGGTTAGATAGATTTTCCTGAAGTTTCTTTTTTGAAACCTATTAAAATGGGATAACAATTTGTCAAAAATTTATAACCTGAATGAAAAGCAGACAGAATAGGTACTCTCCTTTCCTTCATAAGTTGAAAGAGATTCAGAGGCATTTGAGAAGAGAAAGGTGCCTAACTAAGCATGACATAGACATGAAAAGCTAAATGATACAATGAATGGCGCACTCCAGCCTAGAGAATATATTTTATCTAAATTTGAGAAATTTTGAATATGAATATGTGTGCATATATGAACATATATAAACATATACAAACACACAAACACATATATGTGTATATATGCTGGTGTGTATATCATATATGTATATGTTTATATATGTTTATATGCATGCGTGCGTATCAATTAGATGGTATAGTGGATAGCGTGCTGAGACTGTAGTCAAAAAGACTCATCTTCCTGAGTTTAATTCTAACTTGCAACACTTACTTGCTGTGTAACCCTGGGCAAGTGATGTAACCCTATTTGCCTCAGTTTCCACACCTACAAAATGAACTGGAGAAGGAAATGGGATATTAAAGCATGGTTTTCCACTTAATTGATTCTTTTTTGTTTTTTTTCTTTTCATATGTTTCTTCTTTCACAACTATGACTAATACTGAAATATATTTTACATGATAGCAAATGTATAACCTATATCAAATTGCCTACCATTTTCAGAAGAGTGGAGGAATGAGAGAGAAAGAGATAAATCTGGAACTCAAAATCTTGGAAAAATGAATTTTGATAGTAGTCTTGACATTGGGAAATATAAAATGCTTTAAAAACAGCTTAAAATAAAATGAAACAAAATGAAGTTGGACTGAATCCTCTACAATGACCTTTCAAACAATGATATCTATGAAATAAGTCCCCAACTTTTCGCTTATTAACTGTGTGTCATGAGAGTTAGGAGTCTCCCATACCAAAATGATTTATACTTCTTTACTTTTCAGCTCTATTCTGAGCAAGAGATATTAGACAATGGGATGAAAATGGACAAACTGAATCAAAAAGGCAGCTTTTCTGTTGCTAACAAAGCAAAAAAACCTGGCTTAAAGCTCCAAAATGACAAAGATTTGGTTTAACCTCCATCCCTTAAATGTTTGAACTGGCAGCTAAAGAAACCTGAGGAAAAAAGAGGATATGTTTTTCATATTTTAATAATTGCTTATTAACTTGACTTAATTTGTACTATATGGCCAGACTGGGAGCTGTAGGAAGAAAATAGTGGAGCGTCAAGTAGGCAGAAAGAGAAAATAAGTAAATTTTTAATAGGCTAGAATATCAAACTGAATCTGATAGAATTCTTTCTATGGCAGGTTTATTGACACATTCCTGTAAACCTGCATTTTGGCAAGGCTAATGCTAATAGATCACTTGAGTTCGGAAGCTCTGAAGTAGAGTAGGCTAAAACTACTAGGTAGCCACACCAGTCAGGCACAAATAATGTGAGCCTTCAGGTGCTGATGACACTGGAGGAAAGGGTGGGCATCAAGATGCTTAAGAAAGAGTGAATTGACTTACACCAAAAACAGAAGGTGAGCAGTGGAATATGGTTAAAGAGTGCTTACTGTACTTTCAACGTAGAGAAGAAAAGGAGATCCACTTTTTCAAGTATATGAACAAACAACAAGAACAACTAAATGAATAAAGAAATAAGCAAAATAAAATAAAAGTCTAAAAAGATTGAATTCATTAGATTTAAGTATAAGGGCTTGTACTTTGGTTAAAAAGTAAACCAAAATATAAATAGAAATAAAAAAATATTAAAAATAAATATAAGGTGAAGGATACTGGGTAGACAGTAATTGTTCACGGGGAAAAATGTTAGTGAATTATGAATTTCAAACAAATAATCAGGGACAAGCAAAAAAGACAATGTGCTTTTGGACTACTTTGGGAGAGGCAGAGTTTCTAGCACAAGGAATGTGATGATTCAAATATATTCTGCTCTTGTCAGATCTCATTTGCCGAACTCTTTAGTTCTTCACATCACAGTTTCAGTATATTGAAAAACTGTAGAATCCAGAGAAAAATAATCATTATGGTGAAAGAACTTTAGTTCATGACATGGATTTAGTTATATTTAGCCTTGAGAAAAGATTCAGAAGAATCTTTGTAGTTTTGTTCAAGTAGTTGAAGGGCTATCATCAGGAGGAGGGACTGAGCATTTTGTTTTGCTCTAGAATGCATAAATTGGGAGTTGCAAAGAGGCATGTTGAGGTTTTATGTCATGCAAGACTTCTTAATTAATTGAGCTGTACAAAAGTATAATCATCTGCTGCATGAGGTAGTGAACTTAGAAATCTTAGAAGTCATCTGATGATGAAAATCACTTGTCATACATGAAAGAGTAGGGATTACATTGGGGCATTTGTTTTGTATTTCTCTCTCATCAATTTCCAAATTCCGCCATGCTGTTATTGCTTGTGGTAGATGATAGACAAATCTCAGATTTAAGAAGAACTGAAGTCCTATCTCCAAAATACATCACCTGTATGATTCTGGGCAAGTCATTTTAACTCTTGTATCCCCCAGCAACACTTTAGAGTTATATGTGACTTCCCAATATATGTCATGAGTATTGTGTGTCTTATTTACTGGGAAACTGCCTGTTTTGTAACATTTCTCCATATTTCTAGGATCTATTTGTCAATTAATGCATAAATTGTCATCATGGCCAACAAGATTTATAAACAATTTCTTTTTTGTATATGGCACAGCAAGTCAAAATGCATAGAGATCTAGCTACATATTCAGAAAATGTGGTTTCAAATCCCAGTGCTAGCACATACTGGCTATGTGTCCCTTTGCAGTGTTCTAGGCAACCCTCTATAAATTTAAACTGCAGAGAAGGTATTGCCATCCATTGGTAGAAGGAGTTGGTCTTTTTTGAACTCCTTTAACAATCAAATCACAGGTTCCGGCTTCAGTGCAATTACTCCATGTACATCATTGAGAATAAAATTATGTATAAGACATCATCACTGTCATCAAGTAACTTCCAATCTTGTCAGTAGGGGGGAAAAGTGTGAGACAATAAATACATGGACAATTTAGGTGCTAGGAAATAGAATATTATTATAATTAATTCTGAAAAAATTCATATTATGTAATCAAAGATGTTTAATTGCTTCTACTCCGACAAAATAGTCTAGTAAAAAAGATTCTAAGAAAAACTTCTAACAATTCAGTACAAGTTGCCAAAGTTATATGTTGCTTTTAGATAAAATAAGGAAAACATTACTCACTGGGAATTATTGGACAGAAGTATTATTTGTAACATTTCTTAAAAGACATATTGGGGGAAAGGTTATTATTTTTCAAGAGATTTGATTGCTTACTTCACTGAAGAAAGTAACGTAAAATACATTTTAATGATAATGTCTGTTCACAAACTCTAGGGGTGTGTAGAGACTTAATACCTCTGGTTTTAGACATCAAAGTTTCTTTCTTCTCCTATGAAACACTTTTAACTCGTTTTAAATGACAATTTCTTAAATTATAAAACATTTTTAAACTTTAAATCTTAATTTTAGAAAATGCATTACTATAAGCTACTAACCAACACATCTAATCTCACTGACATCCATCATATAACTAAGTGCTTCCTTGTGAGAGATTTATAGGAATTACAATTTGTTTACCACAAGATGTCACCTTCACTTTGACATCTTCTTTGTCATTTTAAAATATTCTTATAAAGTTATATTCATTCTTCTGTTATAATCATTATGTCAGATTCCATAATTGACTATTTGTTTTTCTTAAAATTGCTTATATTTATTTTTCTTTTTATGGATTCCAATTCAGTTTTTTTTCTTTCAGTGAATCTTTTCAATATAATTGCATGCTCTTAATCAAAAATTTTTCATATTCAGACTAAAGGAAGAGAGGGCACATTATACTCTGTCATGAAATAAGAACAGATTTTGTTGGATACAAGTTCTCTTCTGGAAAAGGAATAAAATAGGAAGATAGGAACAAGAGCAGAGAGTCACCCATAAAAGACAAACAAAATAAGTTTTCATAGGAGAGTAAGGCCTCCTTCTTCCTCATTGTAGTATCAGTTTTTTTTTTTCCCTTCAGACCTGAAAGCTGAAGTGAAAGTTCAGGAAAATAAAAAAAATAAATAAAGCAAAAGGCCACAAACCATACCTTAATGTTACCAGACCTTGCCACCAAATGGATCCTGAGATTGCCACTACCATATAGAAAGAAAGAAAGAAAACAGGGATTTTGAAAAAGTTATCTAGTGTACTCTTCCTACTGCCCAGGAGGATGAGAAACAAGCAATGCCTGATTTATAATAATTTAAAAGGTCATCAGGACCTTTTCAATTTCTACAATTTCACATAACAACACTTTAAACCATATTAATACTCATTTTTAAGAAAGTCTCATAATATTTTTATTTATAAGTAACCAAATACTTCTTCAGTATTTAGTACAGACAGAAGAATACAACATAACTAACAATGAGATGCTGTTGCTACTACTACTATGTAGTACTGTTTTATATTATGCAATAAAATATTGTACAATGTGATTATATAACATACTGTGTTTATACGTATGCATACATATATATATATACATACATACACACAGACTATACACACACACACACAGACATTCAAATTCTCTAGATGCATCTCTGCCTTTGCTACCATAGCCCCTCTGCTTTTGGCAAACCAATGCATTTATATTTCACACCACATATCTTGCTAATCTTTCTATGTTATTAGCTAATTATCTGTGTGTACTATCACTTTTAACTGAAATGGTTCCTCTGAAATGAAATAGTCTGATATGTCCTCATATAATGTAACTGATATTCTATTGAACAGGTTATATCTATTGTAAAACTCAACTAAAGACTTTCTGCAAAACTTACCTCCTAAACATTCTTCCCTGATTATTCCAAACAATACTTATGGATAATCTCTTTAGCATCAATTGCTTTACAGAGAGGGGGAGCATTTGGTCTTAAGGTCATATGTCACTTTCTAGGTCCTTGGGTTAGTCTTTTGACTGAGTCCAAATTTTAGGGAACAAATACTTTCATTAAGGATATGTGTTCTGCCAAGTTTGGATTCAAAGGGTTGCACTTGAGGACCCAGAGGGCCACATGTGATCTTAAGGCAACGGGTTATATACCCCTGGGAACCTCCTCTGGCTTACTTCAACCACTCACTTGGGCAGAAAGATTGGATACCCATGGATCTACTGGACACTGGAATCCAGGAGGATAAAACTGTAGGTTGAACTTTCCCACAATTGGGCTTTTCTTGAATAATCAGCTCTTAGCAAAGTCATTTACTAAGATGGCATAGTAAAACCAAAAGCTACAAAATATCTCCCCCACAAAAAAACACTATTAGTATGGTTTCTCACAAACACATGATATCTTAAAGGAAATGTGGGCTCAAATTTAAAATACAATAACATTGTAGCACATGCGACCGATGTTCATGAGTACAAGGCACCTCATCACTAATGCTGCTGTTGAGTTTGAAAGCAATTTCTCCCTTTGTTAGGTCCACATATAACACTCTTTGGTCATATCCCAGGTTTCCAGTATCTACCTCCTCTTCATAGTCAGTTCCATTTATTGATTTCCAAGGTCCTTTTCCTTGAAATTGCTTCCCTTTGAGTTATTGCCTCTATATTTAAATCTGTCTGGAAGATGTCCCTCTATTCCATGACATGGTTCCTATAAACCGAGTAGCTCTGCTTCAAAATTGCATGGTCAATGAGGAAGCACTGGACATTTTTGCAGTCAGAATTGGGCTTTTAATGTTTCTTCCATAAGTGTCTGGCATCTTACTTGATGCTTAACTGAGGACCCCATTATGGTGTATACTGAGGCTGCTGTGGTATTTCTGCCCCAGGGCTACACTGAAAAACTTGACTGTCTGGCCCCTGGTGACTCATTATTTGCCCTAGGCTATACTGAAGTGCATATTGGTTCTCAGAGATGGAGTCCACCTGTTCCCTAGGCTACAATGAGACAAGTGGAGGGGGTCACAATTCTGGTGTTGGATTTTGCCTGCTTCACAGAACTGAAGCTCAGGATCTCCCACCAATTTACCTAGGTGGGGCTTGCTGCTGACTTAACTAGATGCTTCTACTCTTACATCCCCCCTTTCCCAAGTGAAACAGAACTTGTCTTGTCAATCTTCCAAGTTTTTTGCTCTAAAAGATTGTTTCATGCCATCTTCTTGCTGGTTCTGCTCTTCCAGGATTAATTTCAGGACTCTTTTTTAATAGTTATTTGGAGGTAATTATAGGAGAGTTATAGTGATTTACTGAATACTATGCTATTTTGGCTTTTGAAAATCTATTCTATCTTTTAATGGCAAAATTAAGTTGTCACCATTTTTAATGAATCCTAACTGATATAGATAGTATTCAGCAGAAAAATAAAAAGAACATCAGTGTTACTCATTTATACTGCCAGAAGTATATCCCTATGGATGCACTACTTATTAATGAAATATGAATGATCCCTAGAAAGAGAAGGGGAGTCAATAATTCCTTTCTCTTGCAAATTTTGGAATTCCCTAAAACATAGAATTCTAGAATTTTCAAAGCAGATGTTACATTAGTCATTATCTAGTCTAATATTCTCACAAAGTCAGGATCTGTAAGGGGTCATTTTCTTGAATAATCAGCTCTTTTCAAAGTCATTTACTGATCTATGCCACAAATCAAATGGGTTCATAATATTTATTTTATTTCATTATTATATATTATTGTTAGTAATATATATTAATGATGTAAGTAATTTTACTGAACAGAAGGGTGCATGAAATTTTTACATTCATAAATAATTTTTTGCATCTTATAAATTTTATGCAAATATAAATTTTCAAAATATATTTTCAGAGAAAAATATTATTACTTTACATTGCAATATGCTGCATCTAAGTTGCTATGGCCTTCCAAGTAATAGCTATTTTGAACTTCCATATTATTCACTGTGTTATCAAAGTCCTCAATGAAATGATATTCTATAAATCTTACTTTGGATCAATTCCTGTCTTTCATCTCAATGGAATTGATAGGCATGCAATTCTCAGACAAATAAGTACATATTCTATAGTACTAGACAGTATATAGAATACAAAAGATTATCGTTTACACTATGTTTGATAAAGCACACACTAAGTTTTTTAAAATCACAAACTGATTTCATTTTATGAAGCTAATTTAGATTTTTGAAATGTAAAAAATGCTTTATTTCTATAATATATGTTCCTTAATGTACAATATTATTATTTGGGGGAAAATACCTTTTTGTTCACCATGAGTATCTTTGTTTTATAATTTCTCCTTACCCACTAAAAGATTTAGAAAATTAAAATTATATTTAGTATTTTGATTTAAAAAAAAAAAACTTTTCTTTCATGTGTTTAGCTTTATCAATGTTATGCACCTTTATCAGCTTTATGCAACTTGTGTTGGCATTATTAATGCTCTAATATACTAAATTACAAAGGATAAAATATTCACTAAGCACTAGACTTCTCTGATCTTTAGCTGTGTCTGTATCATCTTACACTACATTCTTTTTTTTTTTTTTTTTTTTTTGGTCTCTAAGGACTGAAGCTCCAAAGGCATCAGACTTGAAAAATAAATGCTCACTTTTTCTTAGGGACATTCAACTTAAATCATCAATGAGGAGAATGAAAATTTGTGTCTATAATGATAAAATAGTATGCAACTAATGAGTCAAATATATTAAAAAAAATTCAGACAAAAACTAAACGATATTTTTTAAATACGCCTCATCCTAACTCAAAAAAAAAAATCTTAAAAAATGGAATACTTGGACTTGAGTTAGCCCAACTGCTTAAATTATACACACACACACATGCATGCACACACACATGCACACACATACATGCACATGTGTGCACCTGCATACACAAAATCATACATATATTTTTATTAAATATGTTTCAATTACATGTAAAATTTTTAAATATCCATTTTTTGAAAATTGAGTAGTAAATTCTCTTTCTCCTTTCTGTCCCTCCTCATATTTTCAGATGACAAGCAATATGGTATTGATTATACATTTAAAATCATGCAAAACATGTATCTACTTTAGACATGTTTAAAAAGAAAATGCATACACAATGATAATAAAAATAAGGAAAATAAAAATAAAATTAATCTGCCCTCAGAGTTCATTAGTTCCCTCTCTGGAGGTACATTATCATTTTTCATCACCTGTTTCAACATTCATTTAATTCATACATTTATTCATGTTTTTTTTTATTTTGATGATATATACCTGATATTAAAAAAATGTAACACTTATTTCATTTGTATGGAACTATTTTCTTATTGGTGAAAATGAATGTCCTCTTCTGCATTTGGGTTAGGGTGGAGTGGATAAGAGAAAGGAGTGAGTTCCAACCTTCACCAGTCACTCTTTGGGATTTCATCATTTGAGTTTAACTTGCTTTCAGTTTTGAAAAAGAGGATAACAGAAGACCAACCCCACTGTAGGTTACTGATTATAAAGACTGTGGGAAAGTACAAGATAAATGGACTATCTTCATCATGTCTCTGACAATTAATGCTAAATAGCATCCTGTTAAATTGAGATGACATTAAATTATAGTATGTTAAAACCTTAGATGTAAAGTTTGGGGTGCCCCTTTCCTCTGAAAATGCAAAGTAATCAAAGTTAAATGGGAATTGATCATGTCTCCTAGATAAACACTATTTCAGGGAGCAAGGAGATTAGCATTAGTCCTGGAAACCACCACCCCCTCTCTGAGGAGACAGAGTGCATTCAGCCCTCTCTTCTTTCCTTCCTGTCAGTAATTAAAGTCTCCCTTAAAGAAAGGTAATGGCAGAAGAATCTGTAGATTTCTATTCTGCCTTTCTTTGAGTCACATGCAATGAAAACCATACACAACAGATGGAACTTTGCTACCTATATGTGGTCCACTACACTCTTTTCATTATATAAGCAATCTTTTTGGACAAGTGAGTGAAATATTCTCTGTGATCATAGAAAATATTGGATTGTAGCTTTGCAAAACTTAAAAAGATAGCAGGTTATATATTCTGAATGTAGATCCCTACTTGTAGTTGATTATTGTGTGATTATGTCTTCTGTCTCAATGGAAATCACACATGGAAGTATTTTGATCAATAAAAGGAAAAACTGACATCCGTGTGTGACCTGAATTAATGAAAAAGTTATATAGTTTATGCAAGAGTGCAAAATCTTTTTTAAAAGGCAAAATGAGGCATACTAAAAAAAGAAACTAATGAGTTTACAAGTTATTATTGGTAATGGTAGAAATTGCACTCCATCTTTAGTAGTGATAGAAGAATTAAATTACATCTCAGTTTCCATTCTGTCAAATTTAAATTACATTGAATTATTTTTACAATAACAATACTTCAACTAATGATAATAATCCTTGCATTATTCCAAAATGTTGCAAAAAATACAAAAATGAACAAGCTCTTAAAAATTATGTATTGCTCCACTCTATAAAGAATTATGACTGCTACTATAATTATGAGGAAATACTGCTATATTACAACATCTATTAATTTTGCATTATGTGAAGTCAGTTTCTTCTAACTATTATATAAATAGTTTTGAGCAACATCAGTATCAGTCCATTGTTTAGTATCTGCTTCTCAATCTTAGTTGAGGTATATAAATCTGTAAGAATTTGCCAAAGTGAGTGGCTCATTACTTTGATTAATCATCTAATTTGTCTTAATAAAATTAATAGCAGCAGCAGCAGCAGCAGTAGTTGTAATCATAATAAGAATAATCCCTTGGGCCTCAAATTTTGTCAGATATTTCCAATTATTTGTCTTTATTCAATATAAATGTTCAGAAACTTTAATGGAATATTCATTGAAATGCAATAATTTTGAGCATAAATGGCAGGAAATCTAAAGAACATAATGTAAATATCATCACCATCATCAGCCTTTTTTATATCCAAATAATACATTTCAAATAGAAAATTATAGTCATTTCAGAGAAAGTTGAAAGGTATGAAAAGATATCCTGTAAGCTTATTTTTACGATGTGTGATTTAGCTTATTAGACCATTATGACCATTTCAAAAAAATATCCTAATGAGAATGAACCCAAGGGTGAAGAGATTAAATTAATAGGAATGATGTTTTTCTAACAATGCTAGCACAGTCTATGTTGATTATACAAAGTTTTAAGGAGGTAAAATCAATCAGGATATATTTAATGTTCTAGGTTTCACTGCTCCTAACAAAAGTAAACTCCTCTGTATCTGAAAGTGGAAAAGCGTAGTACAGCTAGGTCCTGATTAGTGCTAATAATGAATTCAATGAAGTGTTTGCATATACACGTAATTTTACTACTCAAAATTATTAGTATGTAATATGTGCTAATTGATTAATTTCATTAAAGACATGCAATATATATTTAAACAATGTTACCATTTCATGAGACTGATTATTTGCACTAGTTGAGCCTAATTGTATAGATTTCAGGAATAATTGCATAACTGCAGTGCATGGAAAATTTTTGAAATGTACTATTTTTCTGGTCCATCAAACATGAAATATAGACCTGATCTTCAACTTTTCCACCCCTGCAATAAAATCTCCTATAAAATCCTTTTTATTATTTGAAATTTTTTTCTCAGATTCACCTGGGTGGAAGCCCTTTAACCTCCATTTTTTGTTACTGATATTCCAGTTCAGCAGTTGCACATAAAATCTAATCTATTATATCATGCAATGATCTCTCACACAAATTTCACCAAAATAATTGTAGCATCACTCAACTGAATAATTTCTTAATAGGAACTCCTCTTTGTAGCGTTTAGGGACCTTCATAATTAGGTTATATTTTACGTAGCTTGACCTATATTTTTGCTCATTCTCAATGTCAGATTTTTGCCTTATCTTTCTAATAGCTATAACCAAAATTGAGCATCATCTTTCTTTTAGACCACAGCAATAGTTAAATTAAATCAAATTTAAGAAAAAGATATTAGTGGTAGAGTCAAGATAGTGGAGTAGAAGGATGAATCTGCTCTAGGTATCTCCCATAGCCCTGAAAATGCCTGTAAAAAATGACTCTAAACAAATTCTAGAGCAGAAGAAGCCACAAAATAACAAGAGTCCAACTAATTTCCAGCCCAAGACAGACTGGAAGGCCAACAGAAAGGAAACGTCTATGGCACTGGGCTAAAAAAAGAGCACAATCCAGCACAGACAGGACTGGAGTAAGCTTCAGGGTGCTGAATCATGGGTAGCTGCTGTCATGTCCAGATTTCTCAATCCCAAAACACCTAAGATAGCTTCAAAGGTCAGTAAGAAAGCTCTTTCACTTGGGTGAGAGGGCAGCCTGGCCCAGCCCAGCCACGAGGCAGTGGCAGCCACCACAGCAGCAGTGCCCATTTTTGGAACCTTTGACCTAAAGACCCAGGGGAAATTGAGCAACTGATCTGGGTCTCAGTCCTGAGTGGTGTCCTGGGGGTGAGAAGGAGCACTGGTGTGGCAGAGATGATAGTGGCTGTGGAGAGGGAATCCTTCTTTCAGCCCCAGGGCATAAGAGTGATTTGGGTTTCTCAGAGACCAGAGAACAGGCCAGGAGAGAAGTAAACTCCCCTGTCTTGATTGTGCCATCCTGCAGGAACTGAGAATTTACAGGTCCCTAGAGATATCTCAGAGAAGAGCTGTACAAAACCTCTGAAACCTAAGGTACTATAACATTTGACAAAGGACTCAAAAGTTAAGTAACTGGCTGGGAAAAGGGCCAAGGGGGGGGGGTCGGGGAAATAAGATAATAGAAGGTTAACTTCTTGGTGAAAAAGTAATTCCTTCCATCTTTGCAGATGAGGAAGAACAAAGCCTACCATCAGAGGAAGACAGCAAGATCAAGGCTTTACATTCGAAGCCTCCAAAAAATATGCAAAGGTCTTCAGTCCATGGAAGAATGCAAAAAGCATTTTGAAAATCAAGGAAGAGAGGTGGAGCAAAAAAAAAAAAGGGAAGTGAGAACGATGCAAGAAAATGATGCAAAACAAGTCAACTGTTTGCTAAAGGAAACCCAAAGAAATGCTAAAGAAAATAACACCAATAAAAATAGATTAACCCAAATGACAAGATGTCCAAAAAGCCAATGAGGAGAAGAAAGCTTTTAAAAGAACAATTGGTCAAATGGAAAAGGAGGTTCAAAATAAGAAAATAATTCTTTTAAAATTAAAATGGAGTAAATAGAAGCTAATGACTTTATGACAAACCAAGAAATTCTAAAACAGAACCAAAAGACTGAAACATTAGAAGATAATGTGAAATATCTCATTGGAATAAACAAACAAACAAACAAACAAAACTACAGACCTGGAAAATAGATCCAGGAGAGATAATTGAAAAATTATTGGTCTGTCTGAAAACCATAATCAATAACGGAGCCTAGATATCATCTTCCAAGAAATTACAAAGGAAAACTACCCTGAAATTCTAGAACCAGAGGGTAAAATAGAAATGGAAAGAATTCACTGATCACCTCCTGAAAGAGATCCCCAAAGGAAAACTCTTAGGAATATTATAGTCAAATTCCAGAGTTCCTAGATCAAGGAGAAAATATTGCAAGCAGTCAGAAAGAAACAATTCCAATATTACAATACACAGGATTTAGCAGCTTCTACCCTAAGGTATTGAAAGGCTTAGAATATGATATTCCAGAGGTCAAAGGTGAGAGGATTAAAACTAAGAATCACCTACCCAACAAAACTGAGTATAATACTTCAAGGTAAAAAAAATGGCATTTCAATGAAAAGATGATTTCCTATTCTTATTAAAAAGAACAGAGTTGAATAGAAAATTTGACTTTCAAATACAAGAATGAAGAGAAACAGGAAAATTAAACAGGAAAGAGAAGCATTAAGGAACTCATTCAATTTGAACTGTTTACATTCCTATGTGGAAAGATGTTATTTGTAACTCATGAGACCTTTTTCAATATTAGGGTAGTTAGAGGGAACATATATAGATATAGATATAGATATAGATAGATAGATAGATAGATAGATAGATAGATAGATAGATAGATATACATAGATATAGATATATAGATATATGTGTGTATGTGTGTTTTCATGTATATATGTGTGTATGTGTATGGGTATATCTATATCTATATATATAGATATAGATATAAAGAAGGCACAGAGTGAGCTGAATGTAAAAGGAGAATACCTAAAAAGCAAAATTTACTGTGGAATCTAATGTATTAAGAGTAAGAGAAAGGGAGAGGTAGAATTTAGCATATCACTTCAAATAAAAGAGGCAAGAAAGAAGTTTTACAATGGAGTGAAAGAGGGAGAAGATGAAAGGAAATAAATGGGCCTTGCTCTCATATGCACATGTATATATATGTGTGTGTGTGTGTGTGTGTGTGAGTGTGTGTGTGTGTGTCTGTGTGTGTGTCTGTGTGTGCATATACATATATGTATGTTTATATATGTGGATATATATGTATATATATATATGAGAAACAGAATATGTAAACAAGGCATGTGAGTAAGAAAAGTACAGACAAAAATTGTTGATGTATATGAGACACTGATTACTCAAAGCTGGAATAGACAATTTTATAACTGCCATTTAAATTGGTTTTTACAATGGTCATACATAAATCAGCTATTGGAAAGAGAGAAATGAAAGGCTTTCAAGAAAAACAAATCATATGAGTATCTTATATCAGTATGAAAGGGAGACAATAATTCAGTTTATCCGTTTTAGAATAATGATGAGATAAATAAGGATATGTGTAAGGATTAAAGGATGTAGAGGAATGAATTACAAAAGAGTCAATAACAGATTAAAAAGACTGACATAAAGCAAATATTGAGAAGTCAGGAAAAATATCACAACATACATTTCATTCAGATTATATTGAATTTTTCTCTCACATTGTACATCAACTTTCAATAGTCCATTGTCAGTTATATATAACATTTTGATATTTAAATTTAGAGTCTTAAATTTTGATCTCTGTTATTTTCATGTGACATATTTTACCCAAAAGTATTATAAGTAAGATAAGGGCAGTGACTAGATGCCTTTGTCTTTTATTTACCATCATATTTAGCAAACACTGGAATGTTCAAGAATATTTTAGATGCGATATCTATGTGTAGAAAAATGATTTTCCGCAAAATATTTTCTATTCCATTGATTTGATTTTACAAGATGAAGGTTATTTTGCTAATCAGTATTCATTTTAATAAATATTAAATGATCTTTCATGATTAAATTAGAATTTTTGCTATAACTGAATGTTACTTTCATTGTAGTATATAACTACTTAAATAATCACTTTTATTACTGCATTCTTCATTCCTTTCAACATCTTTTTCCTAAAGTTCAACAGAAGTATTCTTATTTTTTTATAAAATAAATTAATTTGAAATGATCCATATATATTAAATGATAGATCTACAGGCAGAAACCAAATTAGTGACCAAACTTAGAAAATACTACTTAAACATAATTTAGCTAGTTTAATTTATCATATCAACTTTTCCTTCCTTATTAAATTTCATAATAAATAATGTGATTTTGAGCTGTAGGTAGTGACAGATGAAGAGGTTCAGAGAAAAAGAGTTCATTGAGATATGTGGTAATCAAGGATTTATAAAAATGAATCTGTTTTCCTCAAATCTTCCACTGGCCTTTTAATGGCCATATGTAATGACCCATTTTTTTTTGTCTAAATCCATATCCTATTTGATCATTATGATTGCGTTATTTGAAGTTGCTGTTTTGTCTTTCCTCCTCATGGTTAATCTCTACTCTTAAGGTTTTTATGACATTGATCTCTCCTTATTCAGTTCCTATATCCCTGTCTGACTGATATTTCTCTGTCTGTATTGCTGAATATTCATTCAAGTCGTATATACCTAATAGTGAGTATACAGCAAAGGTCTGTGCTGGACTCTTCTCTCTCAGCATTATCTGGATTGCTGATCTCATGAGTTAAATTATAATATATATATATATATATATATATATATATATATATATATATATATATATATGATTTCCAGAACTAGTAGTCATTCCTTATTCTGTTTCCTAAACATATTTACCTTCACTAGTTGTCCCTTGGACATCTTGAAGAAGATATCTTACAGACATCTCAAACTCAACATATAGAGAAATAGAACTCAATACCGTTCTTCCAAAACCTGCCCCTTCCGAAATTTTTCTTTTAGTGACCATCACCAGACCAAGTCACCCAGGATCATAACCTAGATGTCATCTGTGGCCTCTCAATCACACTTATTCCAAATAACCAATCTGTTGTTGAATCTTAGCATTTCAAACTTTATGACATCTTAGGTATTTTATTTTTTTTATATATTATAGTTCTTCCTTCTTTGAATCATGCCCTATTCAGTACAATTTAGATTTTGGCAATGACATTTTCATTGGTCTCCTTATTCTTAATATATCCTCCACTTAGTATTCAACATATGCACATACACACACATATATAAATATACATACATATATATATTTATACACATATGCATATATATGGAAACTAATGCACTGCTGTTGGAGTTGTGATATGGCAATCATCATGGCAAACTAAGACCAAATGGCTATAAATCTATGTGCAGCCTTTAACCAGCAAAAACACTACTAGATCTGTATTCCAAAGAGATTAAATAAAAAGAAAAATTGCCATTTATACAGAAATATTTGTAGTAGTTCTTTTTATGGCAGCAAAAAATAATGCATATTGAAGGGATTCCCATCAATTGGGCAATCAATGAAAAAGCTCTAGCGCATGTGATGGAATGCTATTTTGCTGTAAGAAACAATAAGCAGTATGATTTCAGAAAACCCTGGATAGATGTGCATCAATTAAGGAAAAATGAAATAAATAGAACAAGGAAATATTATACACAGCAACAACAACATTGTCAGGATCATCAACTGTGAAAGACTTAGCTACTTTCACTAAGACAACGACTCCAGACAATTGCAAAGGATCTATGAAGAAAATTGCTATTCATTTCCAGAGAGAGAACTGATTAACTCCAAATGTAAATTTAAACTTACTTTTCCTATCACTTTATTTTTATTTTGTTCTTGTAAACTTTCTCTTTTGCAACATGGCTTATGTGCAAATATTTTTGCATGACTCCAAATGTATAATTGATTCATATTGTTTGAATCCCCAAGATGGAGAATGAGCAGGAGAGAGATGGAGAATTTGGAATTCAAAATTTTAAAAGATGACTCTAAAATAACAAAGAATATAAAGCAGAAATGCCAAGTATGTGTATTTGGTACATCGTGGCCACAATCTTCCTGCATATGCAAATTAAAATATATTTGAGAAGTATTTAACAAAATGAATAAAAATACGGTGCAGATAATTTTAATGTATAATTGTCTATGTGAATACAAGCTCTGTAGACATCCTTATGTATGGTGTATGGCTCTCATTCATATTTGAATTTGACACCATTGGTGAAAAGTTTTGGGACCTCTGGCGTTAGAAGAAATCAGAAAATCGCTAAATGAAATTGTCATTGTTGACCTAAAATTTCTATACACACTCTTTGATTCAGCTAAATCAATTTCATTTTATAAGGCACGAAAATTGACACTTTCTATCTTTGTATGAACCTCTCCATCCTTAAAATGTTTGTATATAAGTGGATGGATCATAGGTATGTAGATATTGTTCTCTACCTGAAATATAGGAAATTGCTATAAAGTTAAAAAATGAGTCATTTACACAGAGCAGACCTCGTCTAAAAACCAAGCACAACTCAGGATTTCATTCTATATGGAGGACTGAAGAACTACAGCTTACAAGCTCCACCTAATCCACAGCATTTCAGAATCACAGACAAGACATTTTTACAGTTCCTCAGAAACAAATGAAAAGCAGCCACTTCCATTTTCTTACCATCCTTTTCAATAATTCATTCTGATTGCTACTAGCAAGAGCTACTGGAAGATAAACCAAGATTACTAGGCTCATGACCATTAAAGCCAACAGCTTTGGTTTAAAACCCAGATATGAAACTAGACCACAGGGGATTAAAGAAGTCAAAGGATTTACATTTTCCTTCTCTGACTGTCTACAATGAATTAAAAAAATGTCTTTTCTGGGAACATGAAGCTTGATACAAACCAGTGGAGGCCTAATGGGAAAGTGAGGAGATTTTCTAGGAAATACCTTAGGCTCATAGTATTTTAGAGCTGAAGTGAGACCGTAAAATTACCAAGGCCATTATTGTCACTTTACATATGAAATAACTGACACCTAGAGAAGATAAGTGACTTTTTAATGTTACAAAGCTATTAAATTGAAAAATCAAAACTAGAACCCAGATCTCATGACTCAGTCCAGTATTGTTTATACAACATCAACATTAATGCTTGATTAAAAATTATGTGAATTTTATTCTATTCTAACAGTCTTCCTTATTGAGCTTTGCTTTATTTTCAGCAATAAATCCAATCATTCACCTAACCACACAACCGCGGGGAGTCTGTAGCTCTATCCATGATTGTTGTCATGTAGTAAGTGGAAGAGGGTGTGTCAAATGTTTATTGGGAACACAGCAGGGATTTAAGCTGTTTGTAGATGAGACTGTCCTAGATGATAAATACATCCCTGTAAAGCTCAACCCAGTAAAACAACAATCAGCAGCCCTGTCAGTGACCTTAAATAAAAAGCCCTGGGCTTCTCGATCCTGTGATTTATCTGTTTAGTTGGATAGTACTTAGGATCATATAAAAAGAAGAGAAAGGATAAAAAAAAGAAAAAGATAACTTTTGCACTTAGAGAGTTCAGTGAAATGATGGAAATTGTGAAGTACTAAAAGTATACACAAATTGAGATTGGCAGATCCTCAGTGAAACTGAACAATAAGTTCTATAATGGAACCATATTTCACTGAATGTGAAATCATATTCAGCCAGACACTGCTACAAAGAAGTCAGTTGCTCCTTCACATGGGCTATATCTAGATGTTGCAAAGAGCTGGTTTAAATTGGTAAAATGGTGTTTCAGTAACTAAAGAATTAGCTTATTCTGAATACTAGAAAGTTAATTTAAAAAACTCTAATTATATCTTAAATGACTAATTTGCTCAGCATACTATAATAGCCCAAATTATTTCATGAATGAATTATTGCAAATTCCAAATTGTGCAATTTAAATCTGAAAAATCTGACTCAAGTGCATATTAGGCTTGGGTTTTAATACTTCTTCATTGAGTGACATATCACAAAATTGCTATATAGGGTCAATAATGTACCTTCTCGTTTTAATTTATCAATTATTCTGATATTAATCATATCATATTATATTTTGTATTAAGCAAAAGAGCTATATCATTTGTTTGTTTATTTGTTTGTTTTTCATTCCCAAGCTGGGAATCAGGGCATCTTTGTTCTACTTCTGAATTTCTTATTAAATATTTGGGTATTCTAAGATAACCTAGATTCAGTCTCTTAGTTTTTTGGAAACCTCAGCTACCTCCTCTACAAAAAGAGTAAATACTAACATCACTTACATTGATCTATTACACATCATGGGCCTAGTGGCAGGGTGCCAGAGATCTGGAAAATCCACATAAAGTGATTTCGTCCTCCCTTTATAACAGAGAAGAAATCTGAATTTATATTTTTTCTTTAAGAGGCATTTACAGCACCTTACCTTAAAATTTGGACATATTTATGGTTTTAAGAGATAAAATATATGGATAGTAGGCAATACTATCCATATATTTGATGTATTTTAGATTTTCTGAATATTTTCTCTGTCATTTGTTGTCCTTCATGTATCATATGAAACTTCTGCAAGCTCCCCAAAAATTCACATTTAATTTCTTGTGCTGACCTGAAATATATCAAAATCATATAGGATAGAGTCAAGGTGGTGGGGTAAAAGGATTTATCTGTTGTAGCTCTCCCCACAAAGACCATAAAATACCTGTAAAAATGACTCTAAAAAATTCTAGAGCAGAAGAAGCCAGAAAATGACAGAGTGAAAGAGATTTCTAACTCAAGGCAGCCTGGAAGGCTGACAGTAAAGTTCTATCTCACCAGGCTCAGAGAGGAGCACAGCCCAGCCTTAACAGCATGGTGTGACAGGGACAGGACTGGAGTAGGCTTTAGGACATGGAATCCTGGGTAGCAGTTGCATTTCTCAGATTCCTCAACCCAAAAACCACAGAGACAGCTCCAAAGGTCAGTGAGAAAGCTCTTTTGCCTGGGGTAGAGAGGGAGCAGAGTCCTGCCCTAACCCTGGTCCCAGGTGACTGCAACATCCATTTCTGGGGCCCTTGATCTAAAGACTCTGGGGGACTCAAGGCTCTGATTTGAATCTCACTCTTGAGTGGTTTTGAGGGGCTGCCACCGGACCTCCTGGGTAGATAGGTGACGGCCGGGAGTCTATACCCACCCTAACTGGCGGTCACGCGCTTGGCCCGTGACTTCCTCATTCTGGGCGCAAGGAAGGCTCGTGGACAAGGTACGGCATCGCCCTCGGGGAGGTACTAGTGGGGCCCCCACCTATCATAGTAGGACACGATCAGCCAACTCAGTAACATGGCCCTAAGAACAGGTGCTGAGGGCTGACCAAGGCTTAACCACCAATCAGGGAACTAAGGGCTAGAACCCGGAAAGGATAAGGAATATAAGGCAACGCCCTAGGGGGTTCGGGGGGACTGGACTGATGTGAACTGCTGAATAAACACCCGCTTTGCTCTACCACCCTGGCTCGTGCTTGGTTTCCGCCCGAACTCTGATCCCCGGGGACGGGTCCAGAGACGTCTGAAGCTGCGTGAAGCAGAGTGAGGGGTTACTACCCACAGGGATGGTCGATTGGGGACCATCGCCACCGACAAGTGGTGGCCCTGGGGTGAGGAGGAGCAATGGAATGATATTGCTGAAAGGGGTTGTGGGGAGGGAAACCTATTCACAGATCTTGGACAGAAAAGCTTGTGATTACTCTAAGATCAGAGGGCAGGCCAGGATTATGCCACCTTGAAGGAAGTGATAACTTACAGGTCTCTAGAATATACTGTCCAATTGACAAAGAAATCAAAAGTCAAGTAATTGGCTGGTAAAATGCCCAACAAAGAAAAAAAAAGAATAATACTAGAGAAGGTTGCTTTCTTGGTGAACAGGTACTTTCTGTCATCCTTTTGGATGAGGAAAAACAAAGCATACCACTAGAGGAAAACATAAAATTCAAGTTTTCATCTAAAACCTTCATAATAAATTTTGCAGTGGTGTTAGGCCATGGAAGAGATCAAACGAGATTATGAAAATCAAGTAAGAGAGGTAGAGGAAAAATTGGGAAGAGAAATGAGAATGATGCAAGTAAATCATGAAAAGTGAGTTAACAGCTTGCTAAAGGAGATCCCAAAAAATACTGAAGAAAATTACACCTTTAAAAATAGGCTAACTCAATTGGTAAAAGAGATCCCAAAAACCAATGAGGAAAAGAATGTTTTCAAGAGCAGAATTAATCAAATAGAAAAGGAGATTCAAAATCTCACTGAAGAAAATAGTATTTTTTAAAAAGTGGAATGGAGCAGATAGAAGCCAATGACTTTATGAGAAACCAAGAAATCACAAAACAAAACTAAAAGAATGGAAGAAATAGAAGAAAATATGATATATTTCATTTGAAAAACATCTGACCTTGAAAAAAGATCCAACAGAGAGAATTTCAAAGTAAAGCAACTGTATGAAACCATGATCAAAAAAGGAGTTTACACATTATCTTTCATGAAATTAACAAGGAAAACTGCCCTGATATTACAGAAAGAGAGGGTAAAATAGTTATTGAAAGAATCCACCAATCACCTCCAAAAAGAAAACCTCCTAGGAATATTGTAGCCAATTTCCAGAGTTCCAAGGTCAAGCAGATAATATTGCAAACAACTAGAAAGAAACAATTCAAGTATTGTGGAAATGCAATCGGTATAACAGATGATCTAGTAGCTTCTAAATGAACATATAAAAGGGCTTAGAATATGATATTCTAGAAGTCAAAGGAACTAAGATTAAAACCAAGAATCACTTACCCAGATGAATTGAGGATAATCCTTCAGGGGAAAAATGATCCTTCAATGAAATAGAGGACTTTCTAACATTGTTGATGAAAAGGCCAGACCTGAATAGAAAACTTGACATTCAAACTCAAGACTACAGAGAAGCATTAAAAGGTAAACAGGAAAGAGAAATCATAAGAGATTTATTGAAGTTCAGCTGTTTACATTCCTACATAGAAATATAATATTTGCAAGTCTTGAGACTTTTCACAGTATTTGGGTAGTTGTAGGGATTTTATACATATATGGAGGGGGCACAGGATGAGTTGAATAGGAAAGGATGATATTGAGAAAATAAAATTACGGGATGAAAGAGAAATATATTGGGAGGAGAAAGGGAGAAAAGGAATAGGGCAAATTATCTCTCATAAAAGAGGAAATAAAATTTTTTTAATGGAGGAGAAAAGGGGAGAAGTGAGATGGGAAAAGTGAAGTTTACTGTCATCACATTTGGCTTAAGGAGGAAATAACATGCACACTCAATTTGGTATGAAAATCTATCTTACACTGCAGTAAAGTAGGGGACAAGGCAATATATATGGGTTGTGGGTGGGATGATAGAAGGGAGGGCAAATGGAAGGAGGGAGTAATTAGAAGGAAACACTTTTGGGGGTGGAGAAGGACAAAGACAGAAAAGAATAAATGGGGGATGGGGTAGTTTGGAGGGACATATAGTTAGTCTTCATAACATGACTATTATGGAAGTCTTTTGCATAACTACACATATATAGCCTATGGTGAATTGCTTGTCTTCACAGCGAGGATGTATGAGGAGGGAGGAAGGGAGAAAAGTTGGAACTCAAAGAATTAGGAGTGAATATTGACAACTGATTTTGCATGCAACTGTGAAATAAACAATACATGTGATAGGGCATAAAAATCTATCTTGCCCTACAGGAAAAGAGAGAAAATGGGGATAAGGAAAGGCAGGGGTGTGACAGAAGGGAAGACAGATTGGAGGAAGGGGCAATCAGAATGTTTGGTGTATTTGGGTGGGGGGAGGGGAGAGGGAGAAAATTTGGAACTTAATATCTTGTGGTATGAATGTTGAGAACTAAAAATTAAAAAAAATTAATTAAAAACAAAAACAAAACAACAACCAAAAAAAAATTATGAGGCAAGTCTCAGTGTAGAAGTGATACCTGTACCATCTACCAAAGTGGTGAAGAGAAAATTAGATGTTTTTGAAAGTGTTTTGAAGATATTTTTTCCCTTAAAACTGTGAAATGAATGGAGTGAACACTACAATAAAATCAGAGTGGACAGAAGAGTGGATGAAAAGCCAGTATCCTACATGGAAAGCAGCGTCAGCAATCTCATATGGTAAACTATGGACAACTTAGCTTTTCTCAGTCACACAGTGATCCAAGACAAGTACAAAGAACTAACGAAGGAAAGTGCTATCCATTTTCAGATAAACAACTGATGGACTTTGAATGAAGATCGAAGTATGTTTTTTCACTTCCTTTATTCTTTCCTGTATTATGTTTTACTTTATATCGATATCTTCTTCAACAAGTGTGATGAATATGAAAATATGTTTTCCATGACAGCATATGTATAAACTATATCAGACTACCTACTGTTTCAGAAGAGTAGAGGGAGGGAAGTAGAATTATTTGGAATTAAAATTTTTGTGAAAATAAATCCTGATTTTTTTTATTATTTGTATTTGTGGGAAAAATATAAAATAACATTTAAAGCATATATATGTATGTATGTATGCACAGACACACACACACACACATACATCTCAACATTTTCAGCAAGATGGTAGAACATGTGTTTTCTATATAACTCTCCTAAACAAAAGTTTCAAAAGAGGTGATAGGGAGAAAATTCATCTAGGAATGGGGTAGACTATGGAAAGATACAAAGCTTGAAAATGTATTTTCTTCTTAGAAAAACTCTAATAAGAGTATTTTCTTATATTGTAGAACACTGATATGGAATTCAAATAGAAATAGGAACTATTAAACCAAACATACGCAGATTGCATATTGACTTAGAAAAGTGCATGCATTTTTATATTTCTTTTTTTTTAAACAGTAATAGAATTAAATTAGATAGAAGTTGTGTTTTAATCTGGTTCAGGCTTCACTCATGAAGCAGATGAAACCTCAGAGGGTCATATTTGGCACCATGGCTTTAGTATCAACGCAAAAGAAGTAATAAATGATAAACCTGGAAAAATAGGTCAGAGAGAGATTGTAAAGTGGCTTAAATGTTGCAGAAACATTTTTTTTTTACTTGAGAAGTAACAGAGATCTATTAGAGTTTATTGAGTTATGGGGTAAGATCTAGGTTTTATGGAAATTAATTTGTTAATTGTGTGGAGAATGCATAGAACATTGCAGAGATTTGACAAAGGAAAATCAATTAAGAAGTTAGTACAATAATCCAGGAAAAAAGGTAATACCCAATGGGTTTCACAAGGTGAATAAAGATTAATAGCAAGAGGCTAGAAATATTGTGGATAGAGAAATAACAAGAGGGCAAACAATTGGATATATACGCTAGTGCAAAAAGCTCAAAGTTAATACTACTTCTGATTTTTATTGCATTGATTTTGCAATGTTATTGGTTTTTTATGCTGTATTGATCTTTACAATTTACAGCATCCTAAACTCACCATGCTTAGGAATGCAGTTTTCCCTCCAAGTCAGATTTCAAAAAAAAGTTATAACTCATATCATTAGTCTTTGAATTACTTGCTGATTGTTTGTAAGCCCCAAACAGTTTAATCTAGTGTCAATCCCACATTAATATGTTGTCAGTTCATTCCTGTCCATGTGCATTGAGGGGATAGGTGATATCCTCCAAGGAACCTGATTACACTGATCACCTAGAAAAGATTACAAGAGGCAGATGCATTCCAGAAAGTAAAACACATTCCTTAATTGTCAAAAAGGGGGGTAATCAGCCACACCTAAATGCCATAACATTTTTTAATATGGTCAATTGAAATGTTTTACAAGAACCCCTGCTTTGTACTACTGTATCTGCTTTTCTAACTCCAATAAACCAATCAGCAATCAGCAATTTTAAGTTTGGGACTACAGGATAATAAGAGGAAAAATAACTTTCACTCAAAGTGGCTAATTTGTTGACTTTTTTAATGTAAATTTATTTATTTGACTTTTTACATTCATTTTCACAAAATTTTAGGTTCCAAATTTTCTCCCCATTTCTCCCCTCCCACACCCCAATACACCATGCATTCTAATTTTCCCTATCACCAATCTGCCCTCTCTTCTATCATCCCTCCCTTCTCTTGTCCCCATCTTCTCTTTTGTCCTATAGGGCCAGATGACTTGCTATTCCCCATTAACTGTATGTCTTATTTTCTAGTATCAACAACAACACACAACAGTTGTATCTAAAACTTTGAGTCACAACTTCTTCCCATCCCTCCCTCCCCACCCATTCCCTTTGGGAAGGCAGGCAATTCAATATAAGCCATATCTGTGTAGTTTTGCAAATGACATCGACAATAGTCATGATGTGTAAGACTAACTGTTTTTCCCTCCATCCTATCCTGCTCCCCATTGATTCTATCCTGTGTTTTGATCCTGTTCCTCCCTGAGTGTTGACTTCAAATTGCTCCCTCCTCCCATTGCCCTCCCTTCCATCATCCCCCCATCCTGCTTGTCTCCTTCTCCCCCACTTTCCTGTATTGTAAGATAGGTTTTCATACCAAAATGAGTGTGCATTTTATTCCTTCCTTCAGTCAAATGTGATGAGGGTAAACTTCATGCATTTTTCTCAGCTGTCCTCTTTTTCCCTCCACTAAAAAGTCTCCTGCTTGCCTTTTGAATGAGAGATAATTTACCCCTTTCCTTTTCACCCTCTCTCCTCCCACTATATTTCTCTCTCACTGTTTATCTTAATTTCTTTTAAAATATGATCCCATCCTATTCAATTCACTCTGTGCTCTCTGTCTCTGTAAGTGCGTGCATGTGTGTATGCGTGTGTGCATGCACACGTGTACAAGTGTGTGTGCATGTGTGTGTGTGTATGTGTGTGTGTGGTCCAACCAACTACCCAGATGCTGAAAAGTTTTAAGAGTTACAAATATTGTCTTTTCATATAGGAATGTAAACAGTTCACCTTTGGTAAGTCCCTTATGACATCTCTTTGCTGTTTACTTTTTCATGCTTCTTCTCATTCTTTTGTTTGAAAGTCAGATTTCTTTTAAGCTATGGTCTTTTCATCAAGAATGCTTGAAAGTCCTCTGTTTCATTGGAAGACCATATTTTCCCCTAAAGTATTATACTCAATTTTGCTGGGTAGGTGATTCTTGGTTTGAGTCCTAGTTCCTTTGACTTCTGGAATATCCTATTCCACGCCCTTCGATCCCTTAATGTAGAAGCTGCTAGATCTTGAGTTATCCTGATTTTATTTCCACAATACTGGAATTGTTTCTTTCTAGCTGCTTGCAATATTTTCTCCTTGACCTGGGAATTCTGGAATTTGGCCACAATATTCCTAGGAGTTTCTCTTTTTGAATCTCTTTCAGGCAGTGATCAAAGGATTCCTTCAATACTTATTTTGCACTCTGGTTCTAGAATATCAGGGCAGTTTTCCTTGATAATTTCATGAAAGATGAAGTCTACGCTCTTTTTTTTATCATGACTTTCAGGTAGTCCCATGATTTTTAAATTGTCTCTCCTGGATCTATTTTCCAATGAGATATTTCACATTATCTTCCATTTATTTCATTCTTTTGGTTTTGTTTTGGGATTTCTTGGTTTCACCTAAAGTCATTAGCCTCCATCTGTTCCATTCTAATTTTGAGAGAACTATTTTCTTCAGTGAGCTTTTGAACCTCTTTTTCCATTTGGCTAATTCTGCTTTTGAAAACATTCTTCTCCTCATTGACTTTTTGAACCTCTTTTGCCAATTGAGTGAACCTATTTTTCAAGGTGTTATTTTCTTCAGCATTTTTTTGGGTCTCCTTTAGCAGGGTATTGACCCGTTTTTCATGTTTTTCTTGCATCTCTCTCATTTCTCTTCCCAGTTTTTTCCCCACCTCTCTAACTTGATTTTCAATATCCTTTTTGAGCTCTTCCATGGCCTGAGACCATTGGATATCTATTTCAGATGTTTAGGGTAGAGAGGCCTTGGCTTCTATATCTTTCCCTGACGGTAAGCATTGTGCGTCCTCATCAGAAATGAAAGGAGGAAACATCATCTGTTCCCCCAAAAAAGTAGCTTTCTATGGTCTTATTTTTCTTCCCTTTTGTGGGCATTTTCCCAGCCAGCTACTTGACTTCTGACATTCCTCTCCACCTCCACCTAGATCCTCCTAGCTAGTGCTTGGAGTCTGAGCATCAAATGCTGCTCCCCAGCCTCAGGGCTTTCAGTGCTGGTGGGGCTGCTATTCAGGGTAAGATTAAATTCAGGTTCTCAGGTGGGGGCAGGGCTGCCTCCCAGGCAGACTTCCCTCAGGGGGTTTATGCACAGATCTTCAGTAATGGAAGGGAACTCCTGCCTACTCCGAGAGTCCCTGGCTGCCACTGACTGTGCCACTGCCTCTGCCGCTGCCTCCCAAGGGGGCCTGAGGTATGGAGGCACCCCGCTCCCCTCTCTGCCAGTCCAGAAGGCTGTCTCACCGACCTGTAGTGCCTGTGGGTGGAGGGACCTTCGTGGCCACCAGAGATTCCGTCCCTGAAGCCTGCTTGGATCTGCTTCTCTTGGGGCTGCGTGGCCAGGGCAGGGCAGGGCTGGGCTCCTGTCAGTGCACGTGGCTTTTGTTGCTGGTTTTTCAGGGCTCTATGGAATGGAAATCTCCTCCACTGCGTTGCTGTGTGGCTTGCACTGCTCCAGAATTTGCAGGGAGTTGTTTTTACAGAAAATTTATGGGCTGTGTGTTTGGAGCTAGCATATGTGAGTCTTTCTACTCCGCCATCTTGACTCCTCCCCTAATTTGTTGACATCTGATGTGTAAATTAAGGTGAGGCTGAAAGTAAATGTGTTTTACGTTTTAATAATAGCATACCTCCAGTAAAGTCTTACGTTGATTACTCAGATTAATCTTTAGAAAACCCTTAGTTTTAGAATTCTCTTCTAGTGGAACAATTGAATAAGCAATTAACTGTCACCCAAGGACTAGGCTAACATAGTTCTGAGATGTGGTAAACAGATATCAAATTTGACCATAACTTAAGAAAATTACTTATGAAAAGCCGAGAGGGGTTATTTGTGTTTGTGGAGGGAGGCCTACAGTATTAGACTTTTTGATATAGTGAGATAACAACCTCAAAATTACAAATTCCTTTTTTTAATCTCCTTTCAGGTCTCTCCATCTCTCCTCCTTTGAAATTTTCAAACAATTTTAGAACTATTGTGAAATGTCCTCTCTTCTACTCATGGCAATTTTACTGTTTTCTGTAATGTATATACATATATATATATATATGTATATATAACATATATGATAGGCTATGTAGCAATTAATACAGATATACATGCATAAATGAACAATGCAAAAGATCTGTGACTTCTTCAATGTAGAGAAAACTTGAGCAATCTTCTACAACTTAGACATTAAACTTTACAGCATTGTCTGAAGTACATAAAATGTAATTGATTTGTCCAGAAAGAATAAAACCAGTGACAGAGGTAGAATTAGAAAACCCAGTAGAACACTCTACCGACAACAACATGCTCCTTCTTTATTTCATGAAAATGAAAGAATGGTACTCCCTTTATCCATCTAGATAGTATGGCTTACCATACTATAATAATAAATAATTATTAGTTGCTAGGACCTAAATAAATATTCCACTGTTGTTCAACAAATATATCTCTATAGCTATAGTGATATATTATTATATGATTTATATAGAAGTATAGATACACTCTAGATTTATACATTTATATATATGTATATATGCTTATGCATAAATGAATGTATATGAGTGTGTATTTATATTTGTATATATAATCTATATTTACTTAATTGCATAGCTGTTAATAGAGTATATTGAGTCACCTAAGTGAAGAAGGAATAAGATAAATTAAAACCAGAAAAATAAGAGAAATATTCTTATTATTCAGGTAATTCTTTGAATTAAGAAACATACATACTTATAGGCTAATTTTAATGCTAATGTAGCTACACAGTAAAAACCAATCAAAATCACTCATTTTTAACAGGAAATTATTTATGGAAGAGAAAGAGAAACACAAGTATCATACAAACCCTAAAAAGTCCTTGATAGATAGAACAATACTTCCTGTTGATTTGATATTTTTAAGGCATAAAAGGGCTGCTTCCTCTTAAGAAGCAAGCAGGTAGCATTTCCTAGCACTGTTTGTTCTTCTTGGCTTTAAGCTTTCCCACCAGGGGCATTAGTGGTGCCAAAACAAGAATACAATTGTCGATGATTGCACAAGCATTGACAAAGTCCTGAGAAAAAGAATTACTCCAGAAGCACAGTAAATCTTCAACCCCAAAATGTGCATGTGCATTCCCTTCTTCATAGGAGCAGGGATAAACAGTCCATTTCCAGCCTGATATTTCTGGGAACAAGCTTCATAATAATAAAATCCAACTATGGTGAGAACACCTATCCCTATAACAGAAATACTGTACTGATGCTAACCCTGAAGGCTAAAACTATGAGGGGAAAATGTGTAATAAAAATAACAGCTGACATTCAAGTTATTTTATATGTATGGCTTGAAAAGCAATTTTGCAGCCATAATTTTATTTAAACACCTTATTCATTCCAGTCTTTGCCAGGGTATTGACAGATATCATGAAAGTTAGTGTACTTATGTCATAAATGAAGATACTGAGCTTTCTTTGGGTCAACTGAAATGCTAAGGTCACGTAGCTAGAAAGAAGCAAAGATAGGATTCAAAACTAGGTCTTCTACTTATAATCTATTACCCTTTCTAGCAGTTAGGGAAAGTAAAATACCGTTTTTAATGTTTGTCAGAAGTGAAAGGTCTTACTATATGGCCTTATCTATGTAGTAAAGAATCCTAAATCTTTAAGTTGAGAGAAATAATTATTAATAACCAATGATTTGGGGACATCCAGAGTATACTCTTTCTCTAAAGATCTTATTTAAAAAGCTCAGTCTCTCAAGGACATTGCTGATAATGGGACTGGAATAACTTAACAATCTTGTTCAGACCCCACCTATGTGGGGAAACCCATTATAAGACTGTCTACCCAGCTTTGGGTAAAGACTAATTCTTTGAATAGATTGCCCCAGAGTGGGTAATTTAGAAGTAAATGATATAATCAGAGTTCCTTAAAATAGGTCCAGCCTCTCATTGTAATATTTAGTCTCACAATAAAGATTAACCAATCAGAGCGATGGCCACCCTGAGGATCAACAATCTTCCAAGGGTATATAAGCTGTGAGTCTGGTGCCATGTGGGTCTTTGGCATTTGAGAATGCCATTATCCTCTTTTATGAACATGTTAGCCATTAATTTAATATTAATTTATCATAATAAATCATTATTTTAAAAAATGATTAAATTATCCAGAAACTATGTTTCTCAAACTTTTAAAATGTCACAATATTGGAGTATTATTCTCTTTAGTCAATGCATGTACTTTACTACAAAGATTTTCTTTATAAATAGCTCACAGCCTTCATTTTTAAAAGACTCACAATCTTCCTGGTAAATACATTCTGCATTCCCAGCTACAATAGGTTTCAGCTCCAAGAACAATGTTGCTACCCTTGAAATCTCATCACCATCAAGACAGATTTAGGTTTTGAAACTCTAGATCATCTGCAATCACCTGCAGTCACCTCTTCACTCTGATTAAAGGGGAAAAGAGGAGAAGTAAGCTACCAAAGTCTTATTTAAAAAGGGCTCACAAACTTCCAAGTAAGTTCATGCTACATGTCCAAGAAACAACTTGTTATTATTCTGCATACCCTTGGGTATCACTCCCTCTTTTTCAGTTTTCTTTTATATGTGGTCTTAACCAATTAAATTTTTTTCTTTTTTTCTTCTTTTGATTTTTCTTATTTGTATCCCCAGGACTTAGTACAATGACCAAAACATAGTAGGCACTTAATAAATATTTCTTAAATTGCATTGAAGATTTTATAAAAATAAATAGTTCTACACTGGAAAATGGGCAATCTATGTTTCATACAAGTCATGACAAATTAATTTTTGTCCATTATCTGTATTATAAAACGAGTTGTTATCATCAAGGTGAGAGATGAGTTAGAAGCATTTAGATGGTTATTGCTTATCACATTATCTAACAGTTTAGCAGGTTTATTTTAAAACAGCTAAATGTTTACATTGGAATATGTCTAATATATTGAATGTCTCCTACAAGTTTTCTGATATCCAATTCTTCGCAATATTTCAAGGGAAATTTTGTTTAATCGTATATATTTTGAATTAATAATTTTATGAATTTCTTTCCTATCCTGACTTGGTATGTTATCATTTTTCATGAAGTCATCCTGATTCTGCAAAAATGACTATCTTCTGTCCCAAAATTACCTTGCATGTAACTTTTTGTGTATATTCTCATCTACTGACTTTAGAAGTATATTTTTATGTATTTTCTATATACTTATCTGCCCCCTTTAAATATAGTTCCTTGAGAACAGCATTTTTTCCTTCTTTATATTAGTACCTCTCTCAAATACCACATGCTATACCCATATTGATATTTAACAATGATTAATCGATTCCAGGTAATTGACAATCTAGATATAAGACTGCATTTTTAAGGATTGAGGTTCTAGAAAAAACACAAAAATCTCATGTTAGACTTATTATATAATATTTGAAAGTTTGAAATTAATCTCTGAGCGTTGAACTTTATCATTACTTGAAATAAATTCAAGTTAATATTGTTCTGCTTCCATATGTAATGAAGAAGTTTATTTTCCTTTTCAATCTAAGAAATGAATTTTGTATTTTGTTTCTGCTTCTTGCTTTGTATTACTAAAAGCTAAACCTTTTTCAACATTTCCACTTGAAAATCTGAATGTATTTAATTTCTTTAGGAATTCTCTGACTGAAAGCAACAATAGGTTATGTTACATGATTGATATAATGAATTAGAAGGGCTACTAAAATAATAAGGAAAGTATGGTTAATTGTTGGAGTTATAATAGAGATAATAGTAATACGAGCAAAGCCCTGTCTGAGAACACACCTTGGGAGGTGAGTCAGATTTTAAGCAACTTCAGCACAAAGCCATCAAATCAAAGACTAGAAGGACAGAAATATCAGAAGACAGAGCTATTGAAGAGGTAAAATAATCTTGATATTCTGTAGGAACTAAAAATCACATATTAAGGAAGCAAGAAAAAGCACAAAGATAGATAATGCTGAAGCTTGGAAGCCTTTTCTCTTCACCCTCAAATCAATAATAAACATTTAGGGGTACCTAGGTGGTGCAGCGGATAGAGCACCAGTGCAGGAATCAGGAGGGCCTGAGTTCAAATGTCACCTCAGACACTTGACACTCAAGCTGTGTGACCTTGGGCAAGTCACTTAACCCCAATTGCCTCCTCCTGGGTCATCTTGAGTCTTCCTGATGAATATCTGGTCACTGGATTCAGAAGGCTCTAGAGGAGACCTGCACAGCCCTTCCTCACTCAAAACAAAGTCAAGCAAAAGTCATGTCATCATTTCTATGATGGCATGGTCTTCTTTGGTAATGAAGGATGAACACACAATAATAAAAATTTATAAACTTCCTTTTTTACAAGTATCCAATTCTTAAGTATGACTATATAGGAACATGGAACTAGCAAGCCCTTGCAGAAGTGGTGAAAAATGAACTTTTTTCTGCCTGTCTGGCAGCACCTTATGGGAGAAACCATTTACTATTTTTTTTTGCAGATTTGTTTTCTAAAAGTTTGCTTTCATCCTGCTCTTGCTAGCCAGATTGTATGTTTGTACATTTATATGATACATGTGCTTAATAGAACTTCTGGTTCTATTATACAAATATCATATTGAAATCACTGTATTGTAACACCAATATTTTCATATTCTTTGACTTAGATGATTCTTCTGTGTTTATTTGGAATGTGATAAGATCAGAAAGAAAACAAAGAAATGTTATCCAAACAGAAAGGCTCCCTGTTCACCAAATAAATTGATAAATTAAACTAGAGTTGTAGGAAACAAATGTCCACTGAGATTGGTAACATGGATTTGAAACAGTTTGTATGGGATTTTAAAAGGTAAGCAGAGAAGTTCATATTTTTTCCTAGGGGTAATAAAAAGCTATTGTAGTTGATTAATATGGTATCATATAGATAGTCTTACACTCAAGGAAAATTACATTGACAGCAGTATGTGGTGAGAGGATTGAGGCAGGGAAACCAATTAGGATTTTGTTGATAAATTCTAAGTGTGAAGTGATAAAACTTCAAACAAATATGAATTGTGTGATTAATAAAAAAACAAAGGTGGGGAAGGTTGGATGTAAAAATTATTGTAAGATAAAATATCAAGAGTTAGCAAATATTTGGATATATGGGTGATGGAAAGTAACTACTACAGGAAAAGGGTACTATATAAACTTGAGAAGCAGATGTTTTCAGTAGAAGTAAGGAAGTTTGGAAGAGAGATTTATTTGAAGGGAGAGTATAGTGAATTCCTTGGAACCTTTTGAATGTATGATGCTTCAGGGGCATCCAATATGAAATACCAAATAGACATTTGATAATCTGAAACTAAAGTTCAAGGGAGAGACTCTGAGATTGGTTATCTGCTATGCACTTAGAAATAAATGATAAACTCTGTGTATCTGATGAGGTTGCCAAGAAATAGTGTTTAAAATACAGAGTATAGACAAGAGGGTCTGTGACAGAAAATTAGATAATAAATAGTTAAAAGCATTGATGCAAATGACAAATCAGCAATGGATAATGAGTAGAAGTTAGAGAGGTCAGCTATGAACCAAGTCAGTGCATTCTCGTAAAAATCTAAAAAGGCGAAAATATTCAAGAGGAAAGGTTTATTCATCAACAATAAAGATTGTAGATGAGTCAAGAAGGATGAGGAACTAGGAAAAAAATATACCAGATTTGTCAATTTAAAAAATTGTCGTAATTTTTTAAAAGTTGCAAAACAACATTGATGAATATAATTGACACATAGTGTGGTTTCCCTATTTTTCTCTTTTCATTAAATTTATTTTAGTCCTAGCTGAAAATACATTTTTTTCTTTGAATCACTGATTATAAATTACTTATTTTTCTAGATCTCTCAATAATGTTTCTTTGATTTATTCATTGCTTTAGCTTTATTTATTGAATTATACCATTGTGTAGGAAAAATTCTGTATCCTCTTATGCTTTTGTTTAGGGTAGGACCTTGGTGGCCCAGCTTTATCTAGGTGACCATCTTAGTCATTTGATGATATTAACCAAAACGTTATCTATTTTGAGTCAGGAGCCCTGGTTGCAGTTCCAGATCAGAGAGATGCACTAGTTCCTGTGGCTTGAGGAGAGCAGGAATTCTTCCTGACTAAAGACCAGAACACAGATCAGGAGAGTAGTGACCACACTTCTCCTGGGATCCATCCTCCTTGGAAACACAAAGTAAACAAAATAAGAGAAACAATGGTACCAAAAAACACCTGATGCTTTGTGTAGTACCACCCTTCCCCAAACAGGTAAGAAGAGATCAACTTACACTTAAAGTTCAAAATAAGGAAATAAATGTCAAAATGAGCAAACAGCAAAGGACGTATTGTAAAAAGCTGCCTTGATGACAAGGAAGATCAAGACACAAACTCAGAGGACAACAATGAGAAAGAACTAAAACAAAAAAGAACTAAAGCAAATTATACACAGATATAAAAATAATTCCTGAAGGAATTAAAGAGAGAGATAAGTGTAGTAGAAGGAAGAACTGGGAAAAGGAATGAGATGAATAAAAAAATATGAAAAAGAATTAACATCATAGTAAATAAGCAGACATTAAAAAAGAAAGGAAAGAATTAGACAAATTCCAAAGGGGCACAAAAATCCACTGAAGAAAGAAACTCCTTAAAATGATGTTTGGTCAAGGAGAAGCTAATGAATTCATGAGATAACACAAATAGATAGATAGACAGATAGATAGATAGATAGATGCATAAATAGATATATAGATAGGTACATAAATAGATACATAGATAGATAGGTAGATAGATACATAAAAAAGACAGAGAGATAGATAGATACATAGACAGATGGATGGATAAATAGATAAAAACAAAGCCAAAAGAAGGAAAAAGAAGAAAAAGTGAAATATCTCATTAAAAATAAACTGACATGGATAATAGATCAAGGAGAGATGCATAACTCAAAACTAAACTGATTTAACTAGCCAAAACCATGATGAAAACATAGCTGATCCATCATATTCCATAATATTACAAATGCAAACTACCCTAGTTCTAAGATCTAGTGGATAATCCTGAAATTGAAAGAATCCACTGATTGCATCCTGAAAGGTATCCTAAAATGAAAATTTCCAGAAACATCACAGTCAAATTCCAGAACTCAAGGAGTCAAGGAGAAAATGCTGCAAGCAGACATAAAGAAACCATTCATATATTGTGGAGCCATAACCAGGATCATGCAAGATTTAGCAGCTTCCCTCTTAACAAAGTGGAGCATTTGGAATATGATATTCTAGAAGGCATAAACGCAATGATTACAAGTAAGAATAGCTTACTCAGCAAAATTGAGTATCATCTTTTGGAGGCAGGAGAAAAGGAAACGAGCACTTAATAAGATGGAGGCATTTCTAGCATTAATGATTAAAAGACCAAAGCTGAATAGAAAATTTGACTTTCAAACACAAGACTCAAGAAAGAATAAAAAGCTTAATCATTCTCAGTTCTTTTAACTGAGCTGATAGGAATATCCTCACTCCCTTCAGTACTTCTTACAAGATGTCAGCAAGTCATTTTTGATGCCATTTCTTCTTTGTGAGTACACGCCTGATCTTTATTATACATTAAGGACCCTGATTGCCAGCTTGTTCTATTTTTGAAGTAGGTGAGGGGCACAAAAAGGCAGAAGAATATTAGGAAAATTCAACTCAAGAACTTATTATATTAATTAAATCAACATAGAAAACAGGCATAAAGAAGTTGTGTCTAGGATCTTAAAAATAATTACTTATAAAATATTTTAAAATGCATTGATAACAAATAATCATATTGTTAATAAATATAATAAAAATAAATCACTGTTATTAGTTTATATAATTAAAATTAAAAAACAACCAAAAAAACCCCTACTACCATAAAACCCTTACAGTGTTCCAGGCATGGGTGAAATAACTGCTTTGTCCAGCACAAATGAGTATGTGAATTTGGCTGCTTGTCTGATTTAACATTCTGTCTTGTAGACCAGCTTCCAGCGATTTCCCTTCCATTTAACTCACCCTGGCTGGGCTCAGTGAAGGCAAATACACGTCAGAGCCAGACCTCCCTAGTTCTTGCTAAAAAACAGACCAGGATATGAGTGAAAGTGTTTAATAGTTAAATGATTTAAATAAACATCCTCCTTAGGAAATCATAATCATTGTTTTTGTTTGTTTTTCAAGATCAATAATAAAATACACAAATCTTTTAAGAAATGATGTTTAACTTCAACATGTCATGAATAATCACTTCTTGGGTAGGGAATGAAGTAGGAGGGATAGACACAGGTAGATAGGGTTCATAGGTTCTAAGTGTGGAAGGAACCATAATTATGGATCAACTTATTCTATCTCCTCATTTTACAGATGGCAAAACTGAGGTCAAGAGAAGTTAACTGGAGAGAGAGAAAAGGAAGATTAATATAAGGGAAGGAGAAAGAGATTGGTAAAAGTGTTAAGGGAACTGTCAGAGGACCTCATAAGAACATTGGGATACAAATAATGGGTTGAGATGGAACACATAACACAGACTGGGTACAGACTTAAGTTGGAAAAAATTTTAAAACAAAAACACTCATGGATAATGGAGTGGTGAGAAGCTTTAGAGATGTCGATGAATAAAGGTTATAGAATACAATGGGAAGCATAGGTGCTTTGTAAAACTTAAAGGATGTAACGGCACAAATAATATATAGAGCCAGACTTTGCTGTTTATACTTTATACACTTTTTTCCTCAGAGATGTGCCCTAATTGGGGTGGAAGGAGCTGCATACCACAATAAAGTGGTGACTATGGAGAGCATTGACAGTGGTATATGGAAAGAAAAGGCTGAGATTAAATAACCAAAAAAAAAAAAAAAAAAACTTTACTCATAGCTTAAATACACATTTAACATAGTTATTTTAATGAGATGGTCAATTCTGTTGAACATTGAGTGAACTATTTGGGAGGGGTGTTTCTTCATTTGTATGTTGTTTCTTTGAATTAAGATATGAGGGAAGATCATATTTAAAAGAAATCAGTTTATGGGGAAAGGTGGGTGATTTAGATGGAAAGGATGTAATAATGGAGATTACATTCTGTTTGGAAAAGGGAGAGAGAATGGAATCAAGTGCACATTAGGAGGACTGGGATGGAAAGGAGAAAGGTGAATTCATTGTCAGAGAATGAGGGAAAAGGAGGTGGGAGTGAGCGATGATATCAAAGGACTATAAAATGAAGAGAATGAGAGTAAGAATAGCGGTCCATGAAACATGACCTCCATGTTCACAGAAAAGTGAGGGGAGGAAGACTTCTGGGAGACTTGAAGATGGAAGACAAGTTTAAATAGCATCTGCAGGGAGTGGGATAATTGATGTGGGAAAATAAAAATGACTTCTTTGATGTAGTGACATCCTAGTTGAAGTTGGATAACATAAATTTATAATTTACCCAGTCAGTGTGGTTGTATGATTTCCTCCAGATGTATGCATTAGCCTCTAAGTATCACTGGAGTAGGTCATCAAATTAAGGAAACTGATGAATTGGGAGAATATGCACATCAACATGGATATTCAAGAATCTTGGGTTAAGGACAGTAATGGTAGAGGAGAGAAAGACATTGAATCAGGAGGGAGAACAATATGGGAGCCTGTAAACAACATCAGTTGTGATGTAGATTTGATGGAAAATGTGATTGAATAAACTTCAAAGGAGGAAAGCTTGCTGAGTGATGTTGAGGGATAATTGAAATAGCAGTAGGAAACTAAAATAATTCAGACTCCCTTTACAGAACCTCAGTTTCAAGGATTGTGAGAGAAGTAATAGGCAACAGTGGAGAGAATAGTCAGAGATAGGATGTTTTCAAGAGGAAAGTTATTCTCAGTGGAGAAAGGAAATAAGCATTTATATAGCACACAGGCATTGTACTAAGAATTTTACAAATGCCTCATTTGATCCTCATAATGAAAGTGTGAGATAGATGCTGTTATTATCCCCATTTTACAGTTGAGAAATGTAAGGATTAAGTTGGAGTGCCTTGCTAAATATCACCCAGCTAATAAGTATCTGAGGTTAGATTTAAATTCAGCCCTTGCTGACTTCAGACCTAATGCTCTACTTGCTGGGCCACCTTGCTGCCTAATCTATTATAGCACAATAATATTCCATCAGAACTTGTTAAGCCATTCCTCATATTTGGGTATCCTCTCAATTTTCCATTCTTACTGAACTACACACACACACACACACACACACACACACACACACACACACACACATATATATATTTAAAACTCAATATGTAGGTAAATGGACACATTATTTTTCCTGCCAATCCTATCCATCTTTAAAATGCCTCTTCTTCTATGTAACAAACCCTCTTTCTTCTAATTATCCATATTCACAATATGGTTTATCTATGATTCCTCAGTTTTACTATACACATCAAATTAGCTGCCTGATATTATCAATTCTACCTCCACATATCTCAATCTAGTCCCTCCTCTAGATTCATAGGGCTGCTTCTAGTTCATCTCCTCATCTCCTTATGTGTGGACTTCTCTAATAGCCTCATTTCTCTTTCTTCCTCAAGTCTCTTCTTGCCCCAGTCCATCCCTGACAAAGGAATATTCCTAAATGAAATGTCTGAACATATTTTCTTTGACCTCCAATAAACTCCATTGGCTCTATATCACATTTATTATAAATTCAAGCTCCTCTAATTGACATGCAAGGACATTCACAACTTTTTTCCAGTCTGCCTTTACAGTTTAATTACGTGGTACTCTCTTTCATGTGTTCTCTGGTCAAGCCTTACTGAGCTCTGCTTTTCCTTGCATATAACACTCCGTTATCATTATATGTGAATTTACAAAGGTTGTCCCCTCTGCCTAGAATGTATAAGTTCTCTGAAGCATTAGAGAAAGAGAAAGATGTTTATCCTTACATGAAATGATCCTGGAGAGTTCTGCTCCCTGAGCTGACATGTTTGAGTGGCATTTTCTTCTCCTCTTTTTATAATCAGTCTATATCATTTTCCATTTCTTACATTTTCAAAGTGTACCAAGTTCTTCAATGCCTTCTAATATATATTCATTCTAATGTTTTGAATTAAGAAAACAGATAATTGGAATCATGTCCAGGGTAAGGATAAATGTACTCTAATTTAATACTTAAGGGGTTTCTTGTGAGTAACATACATTAGCTTAAGGGCATGAAGTATTGTTATAATTATTTAAATCTGAGGCGTTTCTCACTTCTCAAATCTCTTCTAGTAATTACTTTCTAAGATAAGTGATTTTGTGGCAAAAGTTTCAATGAAACCCTAGAAGACCATGATATATAATAGAAATTCCTCAAAGGTAAATACTGTTTCCTTTTGTCTTTGTATTCCCAGCACCTAGTTCAGTGCATTGCACATAGTACAATAGTAGGCAATTAAGAAATACTTGCTTGAATTGCTTGAGGTTGGTATGGTGGAACAAAATTGCAATCAGTGTTATTGGGGAGAGTGAGGTTAGGGGTGATGATAAGATTTTGTTGAGTCAGTCCCTAACTTGGAAATGCTATTGTGTTGCATTCCCTATGATTAAGGTAACCCACTGTACTTTGAGATGGTCTTGTTAGAAAAGGCACAACTCACAACTCTGCAACATCCACCAATTACTATCAACTCTGTCATCAGTGACCAGAGAGAACAAACCTAATCCTTGTGTCAGCCTGGTATATATTTAAATTTAATTGCGACTGAGCCCTGTTACCTCTTATTTGTGTTATCATTACCAGCCTTTCTGGGTTTCAGTATTTCATTTCTTGTAACAGCAAGCACACTGACAAATCTAGGATAGCCTGCTAGCATAAGGTCTTAGATCTATGTTACTAAAAGGAAAGCAACTTTTGAAGAGTCAACAATCTTCTTTAATCATATATACCAGCAGAGAAAATACAAGCAGAGAAATAGTGATCAAGAGATAGGGATTCTAACCATCTAACCACAAGCAATATATAGATCAGAGATCAAAAGACAAGTTCAACTGTCTGACTGCTACATACATACACAGTTGCCAGAGAGAGAAGCACCAAAATTTGGATTTGCAAAATCAGGGGATTTGGTGGGTGGGGTTCATTAATAGCTACCCAGGGAACTCATCTGGTCATATCACCTAAACACTCTTCCAAAAAGTGAGCCTCAAAAGTAAAACCTCACCTCATAGACAATATATAAACTTTTCAGAGACAGAGGGCATAACCTTCCTGAGCCAGTGCCTCATTAGCAATTAACAAAAAAAGGTGTGGGTCTTCCTACCAAACCATCCTCCCCCAATCTAAGACCCCTGAATGAGCCAGGAAGATCTTTCATTAACTTAAATCTCATTAATATTATGACTCTATGAAGAATTATAGGATTAGAGACTTCCGGGTGCCAAGATGGCAGAGGGATATGTAACTGCTATCTCCCTCCACTTATTGACTTTGAAGATCCCAGAGAATATCTCCCCTGGAAAAATCCTGAAACAGTGGAAGCAGTAGAAGGGGTAAACAGTCTCTTAGTTCATAAAGTTAGGAAAATCCCTAAGGAGAGTCCCTGTTGCTATGGTGGAAAGGGACCACTGCTGGACCAGAGCTGTCCCAGACAGACCTATCTCAACATACAAGGAACAGAGCCTGAGAACCAAGGAGGTGAAACCCACAACCATCAGCATCAGGACCCCAAACTTGCCTCAGCAAACCTGAAGAATAGAGAAGATATTAACATAGACAGGATCACCAACCATTCAGCTTGACTGTACTCTAGCTCAGCAGAGAAGACCTCCTATGGCCTGGAACACCCCTCCCCTGCACTTTAAAGAACCTAGCTGCAGGGTAACTCTAGGGAAACCCTCTGCTTTCCAACACCAGCCAGCTCAGTAGCAGGTAAGCTGCCTCATTTTAGGTTCTGGCTGAAAGACCCAGAGACCACAACACACAAAGCCTCAAGTTTTAGGCACAAGAATTGTGGAACAGAGCCCCTTTACCCCAGACACAGAGATCTACTTTAAAAGCAAGGAAAAGGGTGATCATCATGAGTAAGAAGCAAAATGGAAAAGAAAAGACCATAGAATCTTTCTGTGGAGACAAAGATCAAAGCAGAAATATCAAAGAGGTCGGCATTGAAACTGAACTCCCATCTGAAAATTCAGCAGGGAATAAGATCTGATCTGAATCACAAAGAGCATTCTTGGAAGAGCCCAGGAAGAATTTTAAAAGACCAATTGGAGAAATAAAAGAAAAGCTGATGAATAATTTAAAAAAAAATATGAAAAAAAATCAAAGAAGAAATTAAAAGGAAAATTGGACAAATGGAAAAGGAAGTACAAAACCTACCTGGAGAAAAAAAAACCCTTAGAAGGAAAAATTGAACAGATGGAAAAGAAGATGCAAAAGTTAACTGAAGAAAATAATTTAGTAAAAATTAGAATCAGGCAAATAGGATCTTATGACTCTATGAGACATCAAGAATCATTCAAACGGAATCTAAAGAATGAAAAGATAGAAGGAAATGGGGGGTGAGGGACAGAGCCAAGATGGCAGAGTGAGAGCAACTATTCACCTAAGCTCTTAGCAAATTCCTTCAGATACCTCTCAAAAGAGAATCTGACCAAATTTTGGAGGGGCAGAATCCAATAGGAGACAGACTGGGGCAGATTCACAGCCCAGGATAGACTGGAAGGTTGATGGGAAGGTTCTATTACTCGGTGGTGGAGGAGCAGTGCACAGTGTGGTGCATCCTCATGGTGGTGGGGCTGAGAAGAAAGACCTGGGTAGTCTCAGGCAGTGGCTCCTTTGCAACATCTTGGGCATATAAGACAAGGACAGGATTCCGGAAGAACCAAGTAAGTGAGAACCATGGAGTACCATGTATCTGCAACAGTTTCTGTTGAGAGCTGTGAGCCCACAGATTAAATATCTGTAAGACACTTACCTGAACTTCTAGGAGCCAAAATGGCAGAATGATCAGTAAATGCTCCCTCCTTCTCCCCTTGTTGATCATGAAAGAATCACAAAATATTTACCAAGAAAAACACTGGATCAGTAGGATCAGCAGAAGGGTCAAACAGTCTCACAGCACATAAGGCTAAGAAAACCATTAAGGAGGATTGTTCTTGCTGTGGCAGAAGGGGTCCAGTAGTGCAGACCTGGAGCTGTCCCAAACAGCCTCACCTCAGAGAATCTGGAGGACATCCAGAACCTCAGGAGGGTGAAGGCCAGCAACCACCAACACCAGGACCCCAGGCATGACTCAGCAACCTAGGGAAAAAGGAAAGACACTAGGGCAGCCAGGATAACCAACCACTGAGCTTCCTGTGGTTTAGTTCAGCAGAGGAGATGTCCTGTGCTCAGACCACCCCTCCTTCACACTTAACATGCTAACTCAAGGGTAAATCCAGGGAATCACAGAAAGACTTGATTTGGACTCTGCTTTATTGCAGCAGCCAGCTCAGCACCAGGCAAGCAGAATCACTTTAACTTCTAACTGAGAGAACCAGAGGCCACAAAACATAAAGCCTCATCATCATGAGTATGAACCAATGCAGGAAAGAAAAGAGCACAATCTTTCTATGGGAACAAGGACAAAAACATGAATACCAAAGAGGTTAACATTGAGACTTTAATCTCCATATGAAACTTAAGAAAGGACTATGAACTGGTTGCAAGCACAAAAGGCACTCTTGGAAGAATTGCAGAAGGATATTAAAAGACAAATAAGAGAAATAGAAGAAAAATTGGTCAATGATTTTAAAACTATGAAAAATGAATTCACTGAAGAGAAGAGCTCCTTAAAAAGGACATCAGACAAATGGAAAAGAAAGAACAAAATGTACATGGGGAAATTAAACAAATAAAAAAGGAAGCACAAAATCTAACTGGGAAAAATGGACAAATGGAAAAAGAGTACGAAAACTAACTGGAGAAAACAATTCCTCAAAAGAAATAAAGGAACAAATAGAAAAGGAGTTGCAAAAGTTAACTGAAGAAAACAATATGAAAAAAATTAGAATTAGGCAAATAGAACCTAATGACTCTATGAGACATCAAGATTCAATCAAACAAAATCTAAAGAATGAGAAGATAGAAGAAAAGGTAAAATATCTAATTGGAAAAGCAACTGATCTGGAAAATATATCCAGGAGAGAAAATTTAAGAATTACTGGCCTACCAGAAAGCCATGATGAAAAAAAAAGAGGATGGACAATATCTTTCAAAAAATCATCAAGGAAAATTGCTCAGAAGTGCTAGATTTAGAGGGCAAGATAGTCATTGAAGGAATCCACCATTCACCTCCTGAAAGGGATCCCAAACTAACAACACCAAGAAATAAGGTTGCCAAATTCCAGCACAGTCAAATGAAGGAGAAAATATACAGGCAGCCAGAAAGGAACCACTGAAATACCAAGAAGCTACAGAGAGGATCACACAGGACCTTGCAGCTTCTACATTAAAAAAAACTGAAGGAATTGGAATATGATATTCTGTAAGGCAAACAAGCTGGGACTACAACCAAGGATCAATTACCCAGTAAAGTTGAACATACTATTTCAGGCAAGGAGATGCACATTCAATGAAATCAGGGATTTCTAGATATTCCTGATAAAAAGATCAGAAGAGAATAGAAAATTTGATCTTCAAATGCAGGTCTCAAGAGAGGTATACAAAGGGTAAACAAGGGAAAAGGAAAGTCTATTCCACAATATGGGCCAATTGCTTACATCCCTATAGGGGAAGATAATACTTATTAATCTTGAGAATTGTGTATTTATTATGAAATATAAAGGAAATATATATAGAAAGATGGAGCAGGTATAGAGTAAATGATGTGATGATAAAAATGTGATTTAAGGGTGCATAGAAATTGTAAAAGGTGATGTGAAAAGGAGAAAGCAGAAAATGGTAAATTACATCACAGGAAGAGACAAAAAATTATATTACTGTAGAGGGAAAGTGGGAAGGGAGATGAGCATTGTATGAAAGGTACTCTCATCTGATTGGGTTAAAGGAGGGAACAATGAACTCAGTTAAGCATAGAAATAAAACTAGCTCCCTAGGCAGTGGGAGAGGAAAGGGAAAGAAAAGGGAAGAAAGGCTAAAAGGAAGAGAAGAAGTTGTAAGTGGAAAGGGGATTAAAAGGGAGAGGGGTTGAAAAATGGAGGAAAGACTGAGGGAGGTAGTGGTCAAAAATTAAAAATCTGCCATGTAGGGGAAGGGAGAAGGGAAAGCTAAAAGCAAAATGAGGGAAAGGGGATGGAGGGTTAAATACAGACAGTAATCATAAATGTGAATGTGAATGGAATGAAATGTCCCATAAAGCAGAGATTGAATAGCATCATAATCAAACAATATGTTCTTTACATGAAACACCTTTGAAACGGGGGCATTCACATTGGGTAAAAGTAAAAGTTTGGTGCAGAATATATTGTGCTTCATCTGATGGAAAAAAAAACAAAACAGGGGTAAGAATCCTAATCTCAGACAAAGCAAAAGCAGAAATAGATATAATCAAAAGAGATAAAGAAGGAAACAATATCCTGCTGAAAGGCACCATAGGCCATGAAGCCATTTGATAACTAAACATATATATTCCAAGTGGTATAGCATTCAAATTCTAAGAGGAGAAGTGAAGGGAATTACAGGAAAAAAAATAGACAACAAAGCTATACTATTGGGGTATCTCAGCTTTCCACTCTCTGAATTTGATTAATCCAATCACAAAATAAAGAAGATAGAAGTCAAAGAGGTGAAGAAAACTCTGGATAAGGTAGACATGATAGACCTCTGGAAAAAACTGAATGGGGATAGAAAGGCATGTAACTTTTTCTCAGCAGTATATGATACATATAGAAAAACTGATCATTTACTAGGCCATGAAAAACCTCACAATCCAGCGCAGAAAGGCAGAGATAGTCAATGCATCCTTCTCAGATCATAATGCAATAAAAATTATATGTAATAAATGACTGTGGAAATAAAATCCAAAAGTTAATAGGAAACTAAACAATCTAATCCTAAGTAATGTGTGGGTTAAACAACAAATCAAAGAAACAATCAAAAACTTCCTTCAAGAGAATGACAATAATGAGACATCCTACCAAATATTATGGGATAATATAAAAGCATTTCTTAGGGGACAACTTATATCTTTGAATGCCTATATGAATAAAATAGAGAAAGAGGAGGTCAATGCATTAGACATGCAGCTTAAAAAGCTAGAAAAAAAAGCAAATTGAAAATCCCCAAGTAAATATCAAATTTGAAATACTGAAAACCAAAGGAGAGATTAATAAAATTGAAATTAAGAAAAATATTGAACTAATAAATAAAACTATTCGTTGGTTTTACAAAAACAAAACAAAAAAAGACAATAAAATTGATAAACCATTGGTGAATTTGTTAAAAAAAGAAAGAAAGAAGCCAACCAAATCTCCAATATCAAAAATGAAAAGGGTGAAGTCACCTCCAAAGAGGCAAAAATTACAACAATAATTAGAAGTTAGTTTGCCCATCTCTATGCCCATAAATTTGACTATCTAAAAGAGATGAATATTATTTTAAGAAATACAAATTTCCCAAATTAACAGAAGAGGAAGTTGAATATCTTAATAACCCCATCTCAGAAAATGAATTTGAACAAGCCATCAAAGAACTGTCTAGGAAAAAATTTCAGGGCCAGATGGATTTACAAGTGAAATCTATCAAACATTTAAAGAATAGTTAATTCCAATGTTATATAGACTATTTACAAAATTGGAGAAGAAGGAGTCCTACCAGATTCTTTTTATGATACAAATATGGTTCTAACTCGTAAACCAGGAAGAGTCAAAACAGAGAAAAAAATTATAGACCAATTTCTCTAATGAACATAGATGAAAAGTTTTAAATAAGAATTTAACAAAAAGGATATAGCAACTTATCATGAGAATAATACATTATGATCAGGTTGGATTCATACCAGGAATGGAGAGTTGGTTCAGGAAAACTATTATCATTATTGAACATATCAAAAACAAATCTAACAGAAACAACATGATTATCTCAAAAGATGCAGAAAAGGTTGTGACAAAATACAACACCTATTCCTAAGGAAAACACCGGAAAATATAGGAATAAATGGAACTTTCCTTAACATAATAAGCAATACCTACCTATAACCATCAGCAAACATTATATGCAATGAAGATAAGCTAGATGCATTTCCAATAAATCAGGGGTGAAAGTAGGATGTTCATTACCACCAATATGGTATTAGAAATGTTAGTTGTAGCAACAGGAGAAGAAAAACAAATTTAATGATTTAGAATTGAAAAAGAAGAAATTAAGTGTCATTCTTTGCACATGATAGGATAATATACTTAGAGAATTCCAGAAAATCAAGTAAAAAACTTCTTGAAATAAGAAACAACTTTGGAAAAGTTGCAGGTTACAAAATAAATCCACATAAATTCTCAACATGTCTGTATATTACTATCAAATCCCAACAGCAAGAGATAGAAAGAGATATCTCACTTAATGCTATGGTAGACACTACAAAATATCTGGGATTCTACCTGCCAAAGCAAATCCAGGGACTACATGAACACAATGACAAAACACTTTTTGCACAAATAAAGTTAGAGCTAAGTAAGTGGAAAAGCATCACTTGCTCATTTGTAGGCCAAGCTAATATAATACAAATGACAACACCACCTGAAATAATTCACTTGTTCAGTGTCATATCAGTCAAACTACCAGATAATTATTTTCTCATGCTAAAAATAAATGTCAAAATTCATCTGGAAGAAGAACAGTTCCAGAATATCAAGGGAGCTAATGAAAGGAAATGATAGGGAAGGTGACCTAGCCATACCAGATCTCAAATTGTATTGCAAAAGGGCAATCATCAAAACCACTTGGTACTGACTAAGAAACAGGGGTGTAGATCAGTGGAATAGATTAGGTACTCAAAACAGTAGTCAGTCTACTATTTGATGAACCCAATGACCCCAGCTTCTGGCATAAGAGCTCACTCTTCGACAAAAATTTCTGGGAAAACTGAATAACACTGTGACAGAAAGTAGGCACTGACCAGTGCCTGACAGTGTACACAGCAATAGAGTCCAAATGGATACATGATCTAGGTATAAAGATTGATATTATAGTTCAATTAGGGGAGCAAGGAATAGTATATTTGTCAGATTTATGAAGAATTAAGAAACTTATGACCAAAGAACAAATAGAGATCATAATGAAGTGCAAAATCGATAATTTTGATTACATTAAATTGAAAAGGTTTTACACGAACAAACCCATTGCAATGAAGATTAGGAGGAAAGCAAAAATCTGGAAAAGAAATTTTGCAGCTGGTGTCAACGATAAAGGTCTCATTTCTAAACCATATAGAGAACTGAATCAAATGTACAAAATACTTTTCTTTCCCCAATTGATAAATGGTCAAAGAATATGAACAGAGAGTTTTCTGTGGAAAAAATTAAAGCTATTTATAGGCATGTTAAAAACTGCTCTAAATCACTATTGATTAGAGGGATGCAAATCAAAACAACTTGGATGTACCACATCACATAGATCAGATTGGCTAACATGACAAAACAGGAAGATGATGTATGTTGGAGAAGACGGGGGAGAATTGGAACACTAAATCATTGTTGGTGGAACTGTGAAATGATCCCATCATTCTGGAGAGCAATTTGGAACTGCACTCCACAGTTCCACACAGGTATGTGCATAACTTTTGACCTAGCAATGTTGCCTCTGGGACTCTATCCCAAAGAGATCATAGAAATAGGAAAGGGCCCTATATGTACAAAATTATTTATAGCAGCTCTCTTTGTGGTGGCCAAAAACTTGAAATCAAGGGGATGTCCATCAATTTTGGAATGGTTGGACAAGTTTTGGTATATGAATGTAATGGGATACTATTGTGCTGTGAGAAATGATGAACAGGAAGACTTCAGGGAGGCCTGGAAAGACTTATATGAGCTGGTGCTGAGTGAAAGGAGCAGAATGAGGAGGACTTTGTACATAGCAACAACCACAGCGTGTGAACAATTTTTCTGGTAGACTTAGTACTTACTTGCAAAGCAAGACTTAAAAAAAATTTCCAATGGACTCTTGAGACAAAGTGCCTTCCACATACAAAGAAAAAACTATGGAATTGGATCACAGACAGAAGTAGATCATTTTCATTTGTATTATCTTTTGGTTTATTTTGTTTTATGATTTCACCCATTCATTTTAGTTCTTCTATGCAACATGCATTTAATAGGAATGTATGTGTAGAACATATATGATATTGTATGCTGTCTCAGGTAGGGATTGGGGAGTGAAGAAATAAAATGAGGAGGGAGGGGGATAAATCTAAGATATATGGAAGAGATTGCCGAACACTGAAAACAAATAAAATAATTTTAATTTAATTAAAAAAAGAATTATAGCATAAGAAACATTCTAAGATCCCTTTCAGCACAAAATCTTACCCTCTGCCTTGTCCATCTCTTCTTTCTACAGAACATCGCCAGTTCCTTTAGTATCCTCTATCTGACTAACTTTATTGATCTACAACTTCATCATATTAACAGTAATTACTTTATAGGATTGCCATGAAGGCAAAAATGTTAATATATTAAAATATTTTACAAATCCTAAAGCATACTATAAAGTCATCATCATTACCATTACTATTATTTTTGTGTCTAACCCTTTTACAGATAAATGAAAACTTATTTTGGTAGACTAAAGTTCAAAAAAGGCAACCAAGTTCCCCAGAATTACAAAGATAGTAGTTGACTGTTTGAAAATGTGAAACAGGTCCTCTAACTTCAAATCTAACTGTCTCAATTTTGCAATATTTTCTCTAAACTTCCACCTTTATTTCTTGTTGTCACTTCAAGCACATTGAAAAGGTACTATAAAATAAGAAATACTTTTCATGACATATAAATTCCTCTGACAACAATAATGTGCATGAACATTGATATTACTAGTGAGATGAAACCAAAGCTTATGATTTTTTGACAATGATTCAGGGAAATATATAATTCAAATCTCACTTCTCCCTCTCCAATGATAAAAGGACTTGAATTCTGAAAGTTGACAGGATGGCCATCTTCTTTTAGTGAATAACAATGTAATACAAGATTCCAACCCCAGTCTCTTAATCCTATGTCTAAACTTCCTTATTTTTCATTCAGGTCAGGAATTCTTTTGCTTTACTTTTGTTGAGTCATGAAATATTTCTTAGTTTATGTAAGTTAGACAATCCCTTCTCAATGTATTGTTCTTAAATTCAGAAAATAAAATGTTACAAAGAAAACCTATTATATTATAAACTTATTATAACATAGATATTAAAATAGCTACATCAAGCCTATGATCTTTGAAACTGATTTTTCTGAAAACTCAAAGATTACATTTTGAGAACCTCTAACTAGGGCATCACTAACCTCTGAATCTCCTAATCTCTGAACTTACTCATATTTTTGGTTCCTTGCTCAACTGAAAGTATCCTCTTCAAATTATCACCAGTTTCTTAATTGCCAAATGCAATACCCTCTTCTTGGGCCTCATTTTTCTGGACTTTTCTATCATTTGATAAATTTCATAATTCTCACTCACACTGGATCTTTATTTACCCATTTCTGGAATATCAAAAAAGGATGCATACCTTTTGACCCAGCAATACCACCTCTAGGACTGTATCCCCAGGAGATAATAAAAATGGGAAAGGGTCTCACATGTACAAAAGTATTTATAATAGCTTTTTGTGGTGGCCAAAAACTGGAATTCAGGGGGATGGCCATCAATTGGGGAATGACTGAATAAATCATGGTATATGAATGTAATGGAATACTATTGTGCTGTAAGAAATGATGAACAGAAAGACTTCAGAGAGGACTGGAAAACATGAACTGATGCTGAGTGAAAGGAGGAGAACCAGGAGAATTTTGTACACAAAAACAAGCACAGTGTTCGAGGAACTTTTCTGGTAGACTTAGTACTTCATTACAATGCAAGGTCTTAAGTAATTTCCAGTGGTTTCTTGAGGCAAAGGGCCTTCCACATTCAGGAAAGAACTGTTGAATTGGATCACAGATAGAAGAAGATCATTTACTTTTGTATTAGATTTTGGTTTGCTTTATGATTTCTCCTATTCATTTTGATTCTTCTATGCAACATGACTAAGATGAAAACGTATTTAATAGGAATGTATGTGTAGAACCTACATAAAACTGTATACCATATGAGGGAGGGAGTGGGGACGTAGAGGGTAGGCAAGGGAGGGAGGGGAAAAGTCTAAGATATAAGAAAGTAATTGTAGAACACTGAAAAGAAAATAATGATTAAAAAAAACTAAAAAAAAAGAAAGAATGCTATTATGTTACCTATAAAAGCGCTCATATTTCCACATTCATGAAAAGCTCAAAACACTTTTGAACTGTTTAATAACCTTACACATGAAGAAATTTAATGGATATGAACTAGTATTTTAAAATACAAAAATTTAGTGCTTTCTAGTTACTGTGAGGACTGCTGGCATCAAGTGAGATATAAATTTGCTAAACATGTATGTTAAACACTTTTGTTTGGTTGGTTTTGATGACCATCAAAGTAGTGTCTTTGGCTGTTTTTGTTTTAGTAAAATCAAGTGTCTCTGATTGAATCTTACCTTCATCAACCAAGAGTCTTTACTAGGAGTAAAGTACAGAAATAATATATTTTTTTAACCTGAAGCAACATGTACTTTTTTGTTAACAATTTTAAGGTGATTAACGAAGGTCTTTCTCACCAGATAATGGGCCTGAGAATATTTGTAGGAAGTCCCATACCTTTTGTTAATGAGACTCTGGTTCTCAAGGAGTGTAATCCCTTCTGACCCTGATAAATGTGTGGGTTTTATCTGAGGGTGGGGTTTTACTTAGGGGCTTACTGACTGGAAGTGTTTGTTTGGCCATACTAGATTCAGGAGACCCGCTAAGGGGCCCCATGTCTTTGAAAACCAAGTTATTGGTGTTTCCCCTTCAGGTAACTATGATTATACAGTAAGATCTGTCTGATAATCTGTCGGATGTTTGAAAGCATGTCGATTGATTTTGATTTCTCTGTATTTTCTCTGAAGGTCAGGGTTCTGACATTTTCCCCTGATCTCAGTGAATGATATAGGTGTTTCATTAAAGTGATTGTTGACCCCTCAATAGTTACCGTTAGTTTTATAAATGCGTATCTAAGAACCTGTGATAGCAGGTCCCCCCTGTGTATGTCAGGACGTTTATTGTTACAGTTAGTTATTTTGCTTGTTTTATAAACAGGGAAATGTGAGAAAGAAAGAATTTTTTTTTGTCTATTGAAAAAATATAATTATTTAAAATTTTTATAGAAACCTTTATATAATTGGTGAATGAAATGAAGATTGAATTTCATTAGTCAGTACATCCAGTCAGTAATTTACTTTTTTAATTTGGATCTACATATCTTTTCTAATATTTTTTTCATTTATGACAGAAATAAATATCAAAAAAATAAATTCAGTTTAGACAAAACTCTAAATTTCTACATGACAATTTATCCAGTATGCTTTTATCTATTTATTTTGGACAGGTGAAAGTTTTATTCTCCATTTCTCAATACAGAAAAGGGACTGGAAGAGGTAGGGCTGACTGGGTGGAATAAGAATATCAGAAAAAAAGGGCAAGTGGATTTGGAAGAGTCTGTAAAGGAATCCTGTCCTGGGTTTTCTCAAGTAGCCAGTTCAGAACAGCGCTTGGAATATCACTGCAGATGATTGGAAGACACTTCAAGTGATGAAAGCAAACTGGGAGACCTAGAATGAATACAGAAGTCATTCTAGAAGTATGCTCTTCTCAGCCAGCCCAGGCAGAGAAGGAGAGTGATCAAATGTAGGTGCCAAGACAACTGAAAAAAAGTTCACTTTTTGCAGTTTGACCCAGTGAGCTCAGAGGATTCTTTGTCACCAACTCCACGTAGAGACCCTTTTAAATATGGTGTAGGATATCCCAATGGATTCTACACCCAAATCTGTGTTTATTGCAACCTTGAACCCAGAGAGTGTCTCATAGTAATGGAACTTGTAACAGCTTGTCTGAAAAGCCAGGAATCTGTCTTTCATGTCCACAAATGACATCTTGATGACAAAATACCAGATGGAGAAGAGCGTTCCACATATCAGCTTGTGTTTCTCCTTCTTGGCATCTCCTGTCTGCTTCTTACATCGCCACTTGCAGTAGTGCAGGCAAACTCCATCCTAGTCCAAAAAAATACAAATTGTGGATAGTCCTTAGAAATAAACCCTGGTTATGACCATGAGTGCCTGGGAAGGGGGAGGGACCTGGGGAGCAAGGGGAGAGGTCCTCTGTCACCCACAACTTCCGGATCCTGCTTCCAAGATGCTTTTAAAAATGAAGTCTATTCAATCACATTATTCTCATAAAATTTCATTAATGACAATTAAATTATTATGCTTTAGTGAAAGAATATGTTACATCAAATAAAATATTGATTTCAAAATACTTTATCTCATGTTTAAAAAATTATATTTTGTATACATTTCATAATGTCTGTGGTAAATAAAAAATTTATATATATAATGAATCTATAAAAGTGTATGGATTTATGCACATATACAAATATGTTATATGCACATAAATTTATACATGTGAATATATATGTATGTATTATATGTGTTCAAGTAATATACACATAAGCAGATATTTTACCCCTTAAACATCAAGTAATATCCTAGTGGTCAGTGATTTATCAGTGGCAACAAAATTTTTTTCTTTAAATTTTCATGGCCACCTTTGCAATATCTACGGTACATCAGGGGGCAGGAAATTGAAATAACTTGAGGAAATTTTTCATCACAGTACCATGCAGCCTAAAAGAATTCAAAAGATTTTTTCATTAGGGATCAGTTAATTTTCAATATAATAATGACATTTTTCTAATTTCAAATTTCCTTCACACATCCTTTCTATAAAATTACTAGGTGACTTTTGAATCATTGTCAGTTTTAATATCTAGGCGTTTCTTTTTTTACTGAGGCAAGAATAAATTACAAGTCAATCAGATCAGGTTTTATTATCTTCGTCAGGGGAAATAGCAGTACTTTGGCAGATCTCTTTCCTGACAACTATCCACATTCACTAATGGATTTTGGCAGCACTGTCTTGGGATTCATTTTATACAGTAGAGTACTGTCTGAGTACAGAACATGTTAGCTGCCTATGAATTCTAATATTCAGGTGAAAAACTTCTTCTATACTGAAATGAAGCCTGAATTAACAGTCAGAAGACATGAATTCAAATTCCTTCTTATTAGCTAGTTATAGGATTTTAGGAAATATATCACTAATTAATTTTGCTGATCTTCAGTTTCCTCTTCTTTAAAATAGAGATATTAACACTTTCCTCTTCAAACTTTCTAGGTTGTTGAAAAATTGGACAACAACAAAAATGTATGATGTACATAAAAATCACTTTATAAAGTGTGATGCAAGTGAAAGATAGCATTATAAGTTCACTGAAATGTCTCAGGAAAGGTGGGTTCAAAGTTGGAAAAATACTCAAAAATGAAATTCTGAAGATACACTGGAAAACAATTTCAGTGAGAAGAAATAAGAGCAATCTGAAGATACCAACGCAGATTCACAGTAAACTGTCCAACCAATTTAGATTTAAGGAAGACATCTAGAAAAAGTTAAAGCAAAACCAAGTAACAAGATTAATGCAACAATGGCACAATCCTGTAAAAATGACATGAAAAGTATTCAATCTCATATTAATTTGAGACTGATAATAAAAGCTAAGGACAATAAAAAGGGTTTTCTTAACTCTATTGGAAAACAATAAATCAAAGGGACAAGACTTGTATTTGATATGATAAGGGATAACAATAACTGGGGGACAAAGAAGGTAGAATTGCTCAGTCTTATTTTGTTTTCCCCATAAAAGAATGACTATTACATGTAAATGACAGAAGATAAATGACTACAAAGGATTCACTCCTCAAGATTAGTGAGGAAATATTAAGAAACCCCTCAGCCAAATTATCTTTACAGATTTTAGCAATGGGATGAATGTAATAAGACAAAATTCAGTGGAATAATGAACACACAAAAAATTAACTTTTAGCATGAAAAATCATCTTCACATATCTAAGAATGAGAATACATGGACAGACATCAAGTGTGTTCCATTTTTTGTTTTGTTTTGGTGTATGTATGTGGGAGGTGATGGGGCAGGTGTTAATGGACATGAAATTCAAGTTCAATAGGAATAAACACTATACTTGGGTATCCAAAAACACAAATATTAATTAAGACTGCTTTAAGAAGTGAATGGTTTCCATTATTATTAAAAATATGGTTCCATTTTACTCTGCCCATGTCAAAGCAGCTGGGTGGTGGAATGAGACAGAATGCTGATCCTACAGTAAAGAAAACACATATTCCTGAGTTCAAATCCAACCTGTTACACTTACTAGTTGTGTGATCCTGGGCAAGGCATTTAAACCTTTTTGCCTTAGATCCTCATTTATAAAATGAGTTGCAGAAGAAAATGGTAAAAACTAGAGTATCATTTTCAAGAATTGGACTCTGACCATGTCAGACTTTACCTGAAGTATTATGCTCACTTCTTAGTGCCATAGTTGAAGAAAAATGTTGATAAAATAAATGCTGTCTAGAGAAGGGCAAGCAGGATGTAGACTTGTCTTGAGTCCATGGCATATTTTAAAAATGACCACTGAGGTTTTTTCCAACAATTCAATTCTGTGATTCTAGGATAAAGTTTGCATAAGAAGCAGCATAAAAGAACTCATTAAATATTCACAAGCCTGGAAAAGAAAGGGAGCTCATCAGTTAAGGTTAATGAGGGATTATAGATCAATGGTAAATGTTTTCTACTGACTTATATTAAAGACTCAGGAGTAGTGCCTTGACAAGTGCCTAACTTAGCATTACACATTGAAGTAACATTAATTTTGATGAAATCCGTCCAAACCTTCAAGGCTAAAAACTCAGTTCCTCCAGAAAGCCTTACCTGATCACTTAAGGAGGAAGTCATCTTTCCTTTCTCAGATCTTTTACCCTGCTTTTATTGTACTTGTCTTATGAGATTGTAGATTTATAATAGCTATTTGTGATTACATTTTATGTTTCCAACTAGATTATTTTTAAGAGAAAGGTCTTCATCTTTCTTTCCAGTTGCTGGCTTCCAATGACGGCCTCATCATTGAAATGAAAGGAAAATAAATGCTCTCCCAGCTGAATATTGACATCAACGCAGAACATGATAGAAACATACTCTATCATCCAATATGATAGACAGTTAGTGTCTGTGTAGTCACTTGCTCTGATATAAAACTATCTTCTTAAAATAGAAATTATACTTTAATCATTAAAATTCTTATATAGAACTAAATTTAGGCTTTAGCTTTCACTCAGTACTTCTAATTCTCTCCTCTGGAGTCTGAAATTCTCAGGACTTGAAGAGTTACTGACTTCCTAAGTAATATATTCTGGTTGTGAAATGACTTCTAAAACTCACAGTGATATAGTGGGAAAGAAAAAAAAAACTGCATAGCATCAAGAGTCAGGAGTTATTAATTCTTTTCCTACTGTGAACCATGGCACCACGTGCCATTAACTGACAATTTGAATGAATCAATTAGGATGTTAAGACCTCCATGTTTTCATCTGTGGGTCATAAAAATGTTTACTCCTTGCATTTCGTGCTTCAACATAGATAGAAAACTATTATTTCAGAAAATACAAATCAGAGAAAGGAGGTGGGTGATAGCAAATCATAGTGTTTTTCTAACAATAGCTCATTTGTACTTGGCCCAAAAGACAGAATCATGGTCATGTATGATTAGGAAAATGGTATGATATTTATGTAGATAAAAGGGAAGATATCAGCTAGAAAATGTGGATTCAAGGAGAAAATAGTAATAGTAACAACAACACCTAGAATTTATACAATGCTTTAAATTTTGCAAAGAACTTTACATATATTACTTCATTTTACCCTCACAAAAACCTAGGAGCAAAGTGTCATTTTGATCTTTGTTTTACAGATGTAGAACATAAGGCTGCGAGGAGGATTATATGATTGGCTGAAATCGCACCACTAGTAAAATTTCAAAAGTTGAATTTGAAATCAGGTCTTAGTTCAGGTCCAATGTTCTATGTCTTGCCACCCATTAAAAGAAATAAAGGAAAGCCACTAGCTTGCTATGTAGATAATATCTTGACACAAAGATAACTGTGATATCATATTAGCTGGAATATGGAGTATGGATGGATGAGATCACAAATTTATTTGAGGAAATAAACAGATTCTGCTGTCAGTCTTCATTTTGAACTGTTATAATTATAACTTGAGCAAAGTCACTTTTGATGCTTGAGGAAACATCAAACAGACTGTCAAAATCAATTTTAATGACAATTTTTTGGGGAAAGAGTGATTCCAGAAAACAAGTCCATGTTGATGGAACCAAGACATGGATGGAGGAACCAAGAAAGCTTCTCCTGGAGAGACTACTGCCTAATAAATTTTCAAGACAAAAACAGTATAGGACTGAAGCTTCCTTATGTTTCCGGGCCTGCAAATTATCCCCCTCCATGTCTCTGCCTTTTCAAATTCTTCACTTTCCTGAGACTCAGCTTAAGGACCTCATCTTCCATGAAACCTTCCTTAGTTTATCCAGCTGTAAGCAAAATCTTCCTCTTCAATTCAACCTGTTGTTTGGAATTTTCCTAAGCTCTTATTATAATCTACTTTGCAGTATTCTCATTGGTGTTTTTCTCTAAGACTCCTGACTACATTATAAGTTTCTCCAGGGTAAGGGTTCATTTTCATAGCCCAATTTGTGTTTGTTAAACTGAATTGTCAACTGGGCACTGATGAAGACTCAGAAATATAGTAATTGCTTAAAGACCCCCAGCTAGCAAAAGGCAAACTAAAGTGTCTAATTTGACTGAAATGCAGAGCTGATTTGATGACTTCCTCTGATTATGTTGGCATGATGAAATCTGAAGGAGCTAGTTTATAGTTAAATAACATAGAAATCAAATTAAAAGAGTAACAAACCTATTTTTTCCCAATAAACTATGTTAGTGGAAATACAAAATACCTACAACATAGATTGCCAAGTTTTCAGAAATGTATTTGACAGTATTTCTTATTAATCAGTTGGGTGACACAGTAAACAGAGCACCAGATCCAGAGTAAGGAAGAACTTACTTTAAATCCAATCTCAGACATTTGCTGCCTGTGTGACTCTGGGCAAGTCACAACCTCCGCTTCCCTCATTTTCCTCATCTGAAAAAAAGAGGATATTGATAGCACCTACCTCCCAGTGTTGTTGTAAAGATCAAATGAAATAATAAATAAAAAAAAAAATTAGGACAATGCTTGGTGTACAGTAAGTGTTATAAAATGTTAACTAGTACTCTTATGAGTAATATAAAGAAAATGGAGAGATCTCATACAGATGATAATACATATAGGCGCACTTAAAATTAATATGATGATTGGATCCAAAGTGTTACCATGAATGGATTAAGGTTAGCTTAGAAGAAGGTTTTTAATGTAATATCAAGTATCTCCCCCCTTTTCCCTGTGCTGTTTTAGATTACTTGTCCATTACTGGAATAGTGATATGGATGGCCTTCTAAATTAATCAATCAATAAATGTTTATTAAAGAATTACTATGTGTCAAACACTGTGCCAAATGTTGAAGATAAAGACAAAATGAAACAAAATAAAAACTGTCCTTTCCTCCAAGGAGTTCATATTATAATAAGAAAAGTAATGGGCAAATGAATACATGTAAAAGAAATATAGGGGGCAGATATAAGATGGCAGAGTGAGAGCAACGACTCACCCAAGCTCTTGGACAAACTCCTTCAGACACCTCTGAAAGGAGAATCCGACCAAATTTTGGAGATGCAGAATCCAGTGGGAGACGGAGTGTGGAGGATTTGGAGTCCAGGACAGACTGGAAAGTCCACAGGAAGGATCTGTTCCATGGGGGTGAGCCCATAGTGCAGGGGAGCAGAAGGGCCCCAGGTAACCTGACACAGCAACAGGTGGAGCAGCAGCCGAGGGTGGGAGACCAGCACAGTCGAATGAGTGGCAGCCGCTGAGCGCCAGATATCAGTGCAGCAGCTCCTGAGACTTTCAGCCCGCATATTAAACATTGGTAAGTCACCTACTTGAAGTTCTGGGAGCCAGGATGGTGGAATGACCAGTATATGCTCTCTTCTCCGTGCTTGATGACCTTGCAAGAACCATAAAATATTTCCCTAGAAAAATCCTGGATCAGTGGAAACAGCAGAAAGGGCAAATAGTTACATAACACCTGAGGCTAAGAAAAGAGCTAAGGGGGATTCCTTCTACCGTGGCAGAGGCAAACTGGAAGAACAGAGGACCTAGGGCAGAGAAAACTCGCACTGGGACCCAGGCAAGCCTCAGCGCCAGGAGAGGAGCCCTACGAGGGGTGGGAACTCACACTAGCATCCAGGTGTGCCCCAGCACTACAGGGGAAAATGGAAGAGAATAGGGCAGCTGGGATCATCATCCCCTGAGCTTGCCTTTATCTCAGTTCAGCTGAGGAGATCTCCTATGACCAGACTATCCCTCCCTCACACTTAACAAGCTAACCTCAGGATTGATGGGAAAGCACAAAACAAAAACCTGCCCTTAGCTTTTTCACACAAATCAACTCAACACCAAGCTCTGCAGCTTCTAGCTGAAAGAACCAAAAGTCACAATGCACAATCACCATCATGAACAAAAAAAAAAGCAAAATAAGAGTGAAAAAACCACAGAATCTTTCCATGGGGATAAGGACCAAAACACAAATACCAAAGAGGTCAGTACTGAGACTGTGCTTCCATCTGAAACTTCAGAAGGGACTATGAATTATTCACATGCACAAAGAGGAGTTAAAGTCAGGATCACATAAGCCCTTGCAGCTTCTACATTAAAAGATAGAAGGAATTGAAATCCAATATTCTGTAAGGCAAAGGAGTTGGGACTACAACCAAGGATCAGCTACCCAGCAGAGTTTAGCATAACATTTCAGGCAAGGAGATGGTCATTCAACTAAGTAAGGAATTTCCAGACCTTCCTGACAAAAACATCAGGACTTAATAGGCAATTTGGTCTTCAAATGCCAAGTCTCCAGAGAAGCATAAAAAGGTAAACAGGGGGGAAAAAAACTTGTTACTCAATTTGGGCAAACTGTTTACTACCCTATAAGGGAAGATAATACCTGTTAATCTTGAGAACTGTGCATCTATTATGAAATATAAAAGGGATATACATAGAGGGAATGGGTATAAAGTAAATGATGCCATGTTAAAAATATGATTTAAGTATATGAAGGAATTGTAACAGGAGGTGTGAAAAGGAAGAAGCAGAAAACTGGATAGCAGTGTGGCGGAAACTAGACATAGACCCATACCTCACGCTGTACACAAGAGTAAAGTCCAAATGGGTACACGATCTAGGTATAAAGACTGATACCATGGACAAACTAGAGGAGCAAGGAATAGTGTATATATCAGATTTATGGAGAAGGGAAGAATTTTTTACTAAAGAAGAGATAGAAAACATTATGAAATGCAAGATGGATAATTTTGATTACATTAAACTGAGAAGTTTTTGCACAACCAAACCCAATGCAACCAAAATTCAGAAGGATGTAGTAAATTGGGAAAGAATTTTTACAGGCAATCTCGGGGATAAAGGCCTCATTTCTAGAATATATAGAGAACTGAGTCAAATGTACAACAATACAAGTCAATCCCCAATTGAAAAATGGGATGTGAACAGGCAATTTTCAGAGGAAGAAATTAAAGATATCCATAATCATATGAAAAAATACTCTAAATAACTTTTGATTAGAGAGATGCAAATCAAAATAACTCTGAGGTACCACATCACACCTAAAGGATTATCAAACATAATAGAACAGGAAAATGATAAATGTTGGAGAGGATGTGGGAGAGTTGGAACACTAATTCACTGTTGGAGCTGTGAGCTCATCCAACCATTCTGGAGAGTGGTTTGGAACTACATCCAAAGGGCGGCAAAAAGTGCATACCCTTTGACCCAGCAATATCGCTACTAGGACTGTATCCCCAAGAGATCATAAAAATGGGAAAGGGTCCCACATGTACAAAAATATTTATAACAGCACTCTTTGTAGTTGCCAAAAGCTGGAAATCAAGGGGATATCCATCAATTGGGGAATGACTGAATAAATTATGGTTTGTATGAATGCAATGGAATAGTATTGCACCATAAGAAGTGATGAACAAGAAGACTTCAGAGAGGCCTTAAAGGACTTACTTGAGCTGATGCTGAGTGAAAGGAGCAGAACCACGGTGTGCGAGAGTTTTTTCTGGTAGACTTGGAACTTAGTAATAATGAAAGAACTTAAAAACAAAAAAAAAAATTGTAATGTTTTCTAAGGCAAAATGCCTTCCACACTGAGAGAAAAACTATGGAATTCATTCTCAAAATGTAGCAGATCATGCTTTTGTGTGTGTGTGTGTGTGTGTGTGTGTGTAAAGTTTTGATTTGTTATATGATTTATTCCATTTATTTTGGTTCACCTATGCAGCATGACTCTAGTGAAAACGTATTCAATAGGAAAGTATATATAGATCCTATATAGAAATGTATTCCATCTTGGGAAGAGAGGAGGGTGGTGAGGGGTAGGTGGGAGGGGCTTAAAATCTAAGTTTTATGGTAGTGATTGTAGAACATTAAAAAAACAATAAAGTAATTAAAAAATTTTTAAAAAGGGAAATATAGAGAGTAAGTGGGCAGTAAGCCCAGAGGAAAAGCAGTTGTTGTGATGATGGATAAGGAAAGCCTCTTTTAGAAGGTGGGATTTGAGTTAAGTCTTGAAGGAAGTCAAGAGGCCTGGGTGAGAAACCAGAGGACTCAAGGCGATACTCGTCAAATTGTGTAGAAGCACGGACTCAGGAGATAAAGTGTAAGAATGTGTACGATATGTAAGAAACAGCAAGAAAGCCAGAAATCACAGAGTATTTGGAGAGGAGTGAACATAAGACCGCAAAGATAGGAAGGGGTAACAGTGTGAAGTTTTAAAAGTTAAATAGAATATGATATGGGGCCAATGAGTTTACTCACTAGGTAAGTGACACGATCAGAAAGGCAATTTAGGAAATCCCTTGGGCAACTGATGGTCTGGAGTGGGACAAGTCTGGAGGTAGAATGCAATAGAGATCATGACTACAAAAATATAAATGGAATAAACTACAGCAGCAAAAGAAGTAACAGAACAATAGAAACTGAATGCTGTAAAATTATAATGCAAAGTTTGACCCCCAAAGAAGACCTGAAAGTTTCTCATTCTCTTCTTTACAAAGCAAGGTAACTGTGATTTTCATGGGACTTTTGACAGATTTCATCTTTCCAAACTAGACTAATCTACTTCTCTTAGGAAAAACAGGTGGTTCCTCATTCCCAGAAGCTTACTAAACAGACCAATGCTGAACCTAGTGCTTGCATTGGATCAGCTGAGCAAAATGCTACTCAGTAGTCCTGCCCACAAGAAACCAGTCAGCCTCAGCCTCCCCCATAGCAAAGATCACACAGTGTGTGAGTGTTTGTGCTTCTGTGTGTGTGTGGGGGGGTGGTGGTGGGGAGACGGACAGAGAGAGAGAGAGAGAGAGAGAGAGAGAGAGAGAGAGAGAGAGAGAGAGAGGATTGAAGAAACTGAGACCCTGAAGTGTTAAGGGACTTACTCAAAGTAGAAATAGCAGGCAACAAGAGAGGCTGTCTTTAATTCTGTCTTCTGACTTCTGAGATTCATTCCACAGCTCCATATTGGATAATGCTGAAATGATCACAACAATGTTCTTTATGATCTGGGAATATGAAAATTGATCCTAGTTCTCGTGAACCAATTTGTGACAAATATGCTTCATTGCAAAGTTGGAAATCTTCATGAGGAAATTACATCTTTTCATTAAAATATTTTATTTTCACAGTTGATTATTCAACTTGAATATACAACTGAGAATTAAAGTGATAAGATTTGTTTACCTAGCGTCTGAAACCAAACCATCTGTTGCTTTTTTTCTAAATAAAATTTTGTCTTTCACTCTTTCACTTATTTTCATGTGTTTGAAAGCAAAGGATAGATTTTTACTTCTCACATTTTTCTTTGATTGGGCTTACTCCCACATTTAGAGAACTGTCTTCTTATTGAAAAATGACCTTAATGAATGAGAGAAATTTACAAATGAAGCTCAATTATAAGAAACAAAAAGGCAAAGTTAAGTGATGGGTTACCAGCTTTTAATGGAAGCTCACAATGTTCCTTGTTATAGTATTCGTAGAGCCTCTGCACATTTTGAAACTACGTGATATGTGTTTTGTTTTACTTTTAATTCACTTCTATCTTGCCCTTCAAGACTTGTAATGCTTTATTAATAAACTCTTCTTCTAGACTTGAAATATACCACATTCAGACTCTTATCTGCTCAATATAATAAATTTGTTTCTCCAAAAAATTACCATTAAGTTATGCATGACTTATCTTTTACCTTTGACACCTCATGATCTGAGACTTTACCACTATAGATTGTCCTTACTGGGCATGAACAGCGTCAGTCCTACAAGATCTGAGTTAGCTTTGAAGAACCTTGTTCAGATTATCTGGTTAGTCACACTTTTTACATTAGTCTATTCAGGTAGGGCCTAGGAGAATAGTAAAATTGGATACCATATTTGTTATAAACCTCATATAACTACATGTATAATAAAATAATATTTTAATCAACTCAGAATTTAGACATAAATAAAAAAATTAAAGAACTTTGGCCTTCTAAAAGGTGAAAATACTTAATATTTCTTAAGTATAGATATTTTATTTTCATATCACAAAGTATTGCATCTAAATTATGTTTTATCAAACGCATCAAATGCTGATGAATTTGTTAGATTATACCACCTGACTCTATCAAAGCAGAAAGTTATTTTACTAACATCAGCAATGTAAGTTCTGTAATACAATTTTTATTCTTCCTATTTTTAAGATGAAGAAACTGTACCTCATAGAGGTTAAATGACTTGCTGGAACTCACATAATTAGGAAGCAACAGAATATATGTTTGAGAACAGTCTAAACCCTCTTTCCACTATAGTATAATAGTCTCTCAAAGAAAGATCTTTTAATGAAACTGCACCAAAATGGAGGGTGAAAATTATTATTCCTGAAATATTAAGAAAAGGAAAGAGCATACAAGCTAAAGTTTTGTTGCTTGATTCTTAAGTCATATTTCATGATTCACCATGAGATTTTCTTTGCAAAGATCCTGGAGAGGTTTGCATTTCCTTATCTAGCTCATTTTGGATATGAGTAAAGTGAAGGGAAGAGAATTATGTAACTTGCTCAGGGTCATATATCTAGTTAGTATCTGAGGTCAGATTTGATCCTGGAAGATGAGTCCTCCTGATTCCAGTGCTTCATCCACTTCACTATCTAGTTGACCTAAAGGCTAAATATTTATTTCACTATTGTAAGAAATGAAAGTTGTAAGACTGGTCAGAAATTAAAATATATTTAAACATGCTAGTTTCATATTGCTGCTTTTATTGGTTTCTGATATGAAATCAATTATTTAGATTCTTTTAGCTTAGAAATTTGTCCAGCACTTTAATGAATCTTCCTTACTGCCCTCTTTTCAGCATGAATGATTAAAATTGCATCTAGATTTGGGATGATACCAAGTTGTTACTTGCTATCAAAGGAAATGTGATCTAGTAGAATGATCACTGGATTTGGAGCTGGAGAACTTTCATTTGAATCCTATTCAGTAATTATAATTTTCATAAGAAGGTTACTCATTTAGGTCCTATTTCCTCATTTATAAAATGGGAACATTGGGCGAGAAGGCCTCGGGGGCCCACTTCAGTTATAAATCTATGATCCTACTTATACTAAGACCTGAACTGTATGTAGTTGTACTCCTCCTTAGTGATAGATTATGTCCAACAAACCAACAAGAGAGTCTGAAATGTAAAGAAAGTCATGGTGACAGGACAGCAAGAGACAATCATTGTACAAAGTAATCTACTCCTCTTATAATTTCTTGGAAAGCTATCAAAGTTTTCCCTATGAAAATCCAAGCCATTTCTGTGAAGTGATGGATGCAAAGAACAGCTGGAGAGAAATGATTAAGTTTTTCAGTGTCATTAAGTGTTCATTCATATATTCATAAACTGGTTACACTAAATATTGAATAAATTTTGTTTTAAACTCAGCTTTTGAACGTTGCAGAGTGATTATAATAATAGAATTCACTGATAACTAAAAAGGTATATCAGCTTCATTATTAAATGTAAAATATAAATTTGTCTTTAACATTTTTCAATATTTGCCTATGTACACAATTTTGAAATAACAGAATCGCATCATTTAACAATATCACCTATGAATTCCAATATATCTATTATTATGGCTGTACGATTTGTGTTACAAAATTGGATTCTTTAAACACTAAACTCACAGTGTCCTCCCTCTCCTTTATCTGCATATTAAAAGAGTTTTCCACATTCTTTTGATTCCACCTTTTGAATATCTCATATTAGTAATCACTATCTTTTAATTCTGTTATTAGCTTATTGACTGACTTCCCAATAAAAGACATAGCATGGCCATAACAATGTTTGGGGAGAAGGGTCATATGTGAATAAGGAATTGCTTTTCATGTGAATATCATTAAATATTTAGTAAGAAGATTTAGAGTAAAGCTTTCTCAGTGGTTACAGTAGATCTTTTCTAATAGCCTTATTTTCTCCCTCCCTTAAGAGGGTACCCCAACCTAGCTGATGATAGATATGACCACTACATCTTACTGTTATATAAATTATTTAATGCATAATTTGACATTTCCAGAAGTTTGCTTCACCACAGATTAAAACAAAATGAAAAGAAATGAGGCCCAGAAAACAAAACAAAGTAAAACTAAGATGACTTAAGAAATTCCATAATACTAAGTCAAAATATTTTTAGGAAATAATCTAGGTCTGCACAGCTTTTGTTATGCCACCTCTTCCACCACAGAAGTAAATTAGGTTAGTCATTAAAGGCAGAATGATTTAACAGTGACTGTTGAACTTATATTTTCTCAGATTTTATTATATATATGTATATGTGTGCGTTTTTGTACATGTGCATGTGTGTATATAAATATGTATATATATATATATATATATAGATACACAGTATGTATTAAAGATAGTACTTTTAAACAAACAAATGAATTAAACAGCACTTATTAGAAATTACAGTGTACCAGACACTGTGTTAAATGCTGGTGAAAGAAATATAAAAATACAATTAGTTCCACCCTCAAGGCATTTACATTCTAATAGGATGAGATGACACTTTTATGGAAGTGATGGACAGGGGAGGTTATTTTGGGCCTAGAAATTTATAAACATGATAAAGGCAATGACAGAGCAATCATATTACACATCTAGAAACAATCAGAGTGTTTCTTTGTTATGACTAACTATAACTAACATATAGTTAGTCTTAAAAACTTGACTATCATGGAAGTCTTTTGCAAAAGTACACATATTTAGCCTATATTGATTTACTTGCCTTCTCAGTGGGGATGGATGGGGAGAGAGGAAGGGTAAGAAGTTGAAACTCAAAGTTTTAGGAACGAATGTTGAGAATTGTTTTTGCATACAACTTGGAAATAAGAAATATAGATAAGGGGGTGTACAAATCTATTTTGCCCTACAAGAAAAGAGAGAAGATGGGGATAAGGAAAGGGAAGGGTGTGATAGAAGGGAGGGCATATTGAGGGAAGGGGTAATCAGAATGCAAGGTCTTATGGAAAGGGGAAAGGGGAGAGATGGGGAGAAATTTTGGAACTCAAAATTTTGTGGGATTGAATGTTGCAAACTGAAATTAAATGAATATTTTTTAAAAAGCCTTCCACATCTCTTGGTTCCTGTTTGCAAAATATTTTAACCTACTTTTTTTTTTTTACCATATTCCAATAAACTCAACTTTGCATTGAATTCATAGACCAGCGAAGTATATGTTGATTTTATTCAGTTAGTAGTTCTTCATAGAATTTCTCTACCTTCTCATCCTCTGAAATAGATAGTTGCATAGAAGCAACAGTCATTTTCAGGATGTTTTGTTTTGTTTTTAATGAGTGCTTATAATGAGCACTGCGAAACAAGATAAACTTGTGTTTCTTGAAATTATATTTCTAATTGCATTCAGATGCACGCTTGAGGAATTCCAATACTGTCCTCTCCAAGGAATACCTGTAAGTCTATCTTCCATTTCACAGCAACTTCATGGATAAAAGTATCGTGAAGAAATCATGCAATAAAATAACAAATTAATATGAGATGTTTTGCAAATTTTAATAAAAAAAACACTGGTCTCAGTGAAATGTATTCCTTGTTTACCTCATTTGATGTTATGTTTCACAATTAAATTGATGTGCATTAAACCATCATGTAGCAGTATAGTGCTGTGGAAAAATAAAAGATTTTGGATTACTGAATATGGAAACCAAGGACAAATTTCAATCACAGCTCTGCCATTTACTAGCTGTGCAAATTAGAAAAGTCACTTAACCTCTCCAGGCATCAGTTTCCTTATCTATGAAGTATATAGGAAGGGTTAGACTACATAAAAATCTAAGATCTAACACCTTTCCAGTTATATAAACTATGATCTTTGAAGTGCATATGCATGGATAGATCAACCCACAAATGTACATTTTAATCAAAATAATAATAGGTCCTTTGTTTTATCAAGAAAAAAGCCATCTTATAAATAAACCATATGTTTAAAGAATTACAAGAATCTAGAATTGCTCCTGAAATAATTAATAAATGATAAAGCTATTTGACATTAGAGATAGTTTCTCCAACTGCATCAAGCATCTTCTTTGAATATTGACTGTCTCTGGGGCAAACTCTTTGCTATTAAATAACATGATGAGAAAATTGATATGAAATAGTACATGTGGCAAGAAATATATGTTATGGTTAGATTTGTTTAATATCTTTTTCTAAATTATTATTTTCCCTTCACATTTATCTATTGCTTAGCATAGTACCTGCCAAATAAGAGAGCTTTCCACAGGCTTGTTAGTTCTTTGTCAATGGGATGGATATGAATATCACTTATATTGTGGGGACTGAAGTTGATATGAAGGCAGAGGTGGGGGGAAGATCAAGATTTTAAGAGAAATAAAATAGCCATGTTTGCAGGACATATAATTTACATATCTATACCTCTATTTTAAAGATTTTTATATTTTTATCTTGCTCATATGTTCCTTTTATTATTTTTCATGTGTTGTGTTTTTTTTTTCCTGTTATTTCAGTCACATCAGACTCTTTGTGACCCCATTTGGAGTTTTTTGTCAAACATACGAGAATGGTTTTTCATTTCCTTCTATAGCTCATGTCACATATGAGAAACTGAGGCAAATTGGGTTAAGTGACTTGCTTAGGGTCACAAAGGTAACATGTGTTTGGGTCAAATTTGTACTCATGTCTTCCTGACCCCAGAACTCTATCCATTCTCCCACCTAGCAGCTTACATATGTCCTATATTATGCTAATTTTTTAGTATGCTTTCTTGAAAATCCATTGCCAAGATGGTGGAGTAAGGAAAGAACTCTCTGAAGCTTTCCCACATTCCCCTCCAAAAGATTAGAAAGTCACCTCAGAATTGATCTAGGAGCAGGATAGCAACTTACCAGCCAAGCAGGAAAAGTCTGTCTCACTAGAATGGGATGGGAAGTAGGTCCAAAAGCAGCAGCAACAGCCAGCTTCACACTATAGGACCTACAGCAAGTCTCCAAACCTAGTGCAATCCATCAGTAAGGGCCTGCTCTCCTGAAAACCAACAGCTCCTAGGCAAATGACCAGTCTGTGCCTCACAGCAAGGTCTCATACCAGCACTGGTGGCATATGCCACCAATAAGACCTTGACTGAATTGCTGACCAGTAGTGAAGTCTTAGCCTTGAACTGGTGAAAAATGAGACTCTGCCTCTGGGCCTTACTAGCAGAAAGATGCTTTTCCATAGGAAGCCAGCATCAGGGCCCATTCCTGGAGTAGACAAGATTTAAGATCCCTCCTCCAGGGACATCTATCAGAAAGACTCCATAACCCTAGCAACTCACCAGCAAAGCCCCACCACTGAAGTAAGTTAGCAGATAAAGTCCACACCCAGGAGAGGCCAACAGGAAGGCCCTATCCCCAATATAATCTAGAAGGGAAGCCTACCCTATGGAGAAGTCAAGCAACTAAACTTTGAAGCCTAGTGAAAGCCAGCAATAAGACTCAGAGCCCTAGCATAAAAACATTGGAATGATGCAGGAACAGAGACCGTTATTCTCACATAAAAAACACACAAGTCACACTCAAAAAAAAAAGTCAGAAAAAAACAAGCAAAAAAAGTCAAATAAAGTTTGACTATAGAAAGTTACTATGCTGATAGGAAGTATCAAAGCATAAACTTAGAAAAGAACACTAGTGCCAAAATGGCTACATGTGAAGATTCAAATAAAATTATAATTTTGTCTCAGGCCCAAAAAGAATTCCTAGAAGAGCCTAAAATGGTTTCTAAAAGCAAATTAGAGAAGTTAAAGGAAAATTGCGAAAATAAATGAGAGTCAGGTAAGAGAACCATGAAGAAAGAGTCAATATTGTGGGAAAAATATACAAACAGTTGTTTAAGAAAAAATAGAATTGGACAAATGGAAAAGTAAGTACAAAAGCTCACTAACGAAAATCTTTAAAAATTATGGCTGAACGAGTGGAAACTAATAACTCTATGTGACATCAAAGTATGATAAAGTTATGTTTGAAGTAATTCCTTGATTCTCAATTTTATGGTTTTTTTCTTTATCTATTAATTCAATAGTTTAGTAGATACATGTATGGATAAATCATAGTTAGATTTTTTTCAGTGCTGAAATAGTATAATTCTTTTTACGAAAACACCGTACTGGGAATGAGTCAGAGAAGTCAGGCTGGGGGCGTAGAGGTACTGCTCCACTGAGCTCTTCCAAATACCCCTGCAAACAATTTTAAAATAATGGACTGGAGCACCAGAACTAGCAAGAGTATCAGAAAAGTCTGTGTCAGTGAAGTGGTGGTCACACCTGGGGTCCAGCATAGACCAGCCAACACAGGCCACACTACTGGATATCAACTTCAGTCCTTGGAGGCAGCTCATCAATGGCAGCAGCAGCTTCAGGGCCTCTCAACCCATAGAAAGTAAGGACATTAGGCTAATTAAAAGGAGATTACAGGGGACCCTATGCTATCACTGGGTGCAGGATTCTCTCACGTTGCCTATATGGTTTTTGAATATCAATTTCAAAGCTAAGAAGATTACTCATTCACCAGGTCTTGTGATTTTGGGGGGACTAGTCTCAGCTCTAGGAAAGATAAAAGTGCTTGTGATCACTCAGAAACAAGAGCACAGAGCAATGACCATACTAACCTAGCTCTACTAGATCTCAAACTGTACAAAGCAGTAATCCTGAAAAGAATCAAAGAATAGAGTGCAATACCAGTGTAATGTACTAGGTACACAATACACAGTAGTAAATGACCAAAGTAATCTATTGTTGGGTAAAAACAAAGATCCAAGCTTTTAGGACAAGAAATGACTATTTGACAATTATTTCTGGGAAAACTGAGAAGAGGTTAGGTAGAAAATATGCATAGACCAGCATCTCATATTGTATATCAAAATAAGACAAAAATGGCATACATAAACAAAATATCGGAGTATGGACTGTCTTACCTGTTATAAGAATTGCTTACGTGAAATAAGAATTTATGACAAAATAAGAGATCAGAGGGTTGTGGGAAGTAAAATGGATAATTTTGATTACACTCAATTTTAAAAAAGATTTTGCAATAACAAATCTAATGTAGCCAAGATAAGAAAATAAGCAGAAAAATGGAGGTGGGGAGGAATTTTATAGGAAGCTACTCTGATAAAAGCCTGATTTCATAAATATATAGAGAATTGCATCAAATCTATAAGAATACAGATTGTTCCCCAGTTGTTAAATAGTTAAAGGAAATGAATGGGAAGTTTTTAAAAGAAGAAATCAAAACTATCTATAATCACATAAAAAAAATGCTCTAAATCACTGCTGATTAGAGAAATGCAAATTAAACTGCTCTGAGGTATTATATTATTATTATATTATGCCTCATGGCTACCAGACTGGCTAATATGAATGAAAAAAATAACAAATTTTAGAGGTGATTTGGGAATATTGGGACACTATTAGTGTAGCTGTGAATTGATCCAACAATTCTGAAAAACAGCTTGGAACTATACTCAAAGGGATAGAAAACTGTGCATACCTGTTGATTTGTAAGAACAGTAGTATATCTGCATCTCAAAAAACAAGAGAAAAGTGAAAAGAACCTAATGTAAAACTATTTATAACAACTTTTTTGTGAGTTTGTTCACAAAGAATTGAAAATTGAGGGTCTACTCATCAACTGAGGAATGACTGAACAGTTTGCTGTATGTGATTGTGGTGGAATGCCATTGTATTATGAGAAATAATGAGCAGGATGCTTTCAGAAAAACCTGGACTTAACATGAAATTCTGTAAAACAAAATGAGCAGAAGGAGGAGAAAATTAGACATAATAACAGCAATGTTGTATCATAGTCAACTAGGAAAATTTAGCTACTTTCAGCCATACAATGATCCAAGAAATTTTGAAGGACTTATGATGAAAAATACTTTGCATCTATAGATAAAAATCTGATGGAATCTGAGTGGAGATCAAAACATACTTAAAAAAATTTATTTATTTTTGTCTATTTTCTAACATGGCTAATAGGGATATATGCTTGGTATTATTTCACATAGTACTCTTCTTTTAAAAAAAGAAGACAAAATTAAATGATCTTATATACTCTGGAACATTTTCTATAATTTGAAATTCAAATGAAATGTTGTCAGGGATGTCTTCTGGTTGTCCAGTTACTGTAAACTTTGTCTTCCTTACTTTGTCTGAAATATCTATTACTTATTTTTGTCCATTTTATTGCATCCTAAGCTTCACAGTTAATTTTATTTTCATTATCTCATGATATTTAAACTTCATCATTTATTTTGTGATTTGAAACATTAATTGATGTAACTGGGCAGCCATTTTAAAAAAAAAAAAACAAAACCCTGGCTTTGGAAACATAGCTGTTAGTGCTTCTTTCTCTGGTAATGATGTATGTATTGCCTATGGTCAGATAGGTGGAAGCCCTTTCAGTTTGTAGTGCTTCTATTTTCTCTGTTGGTATATGTGTTTGATTAAAGTGATTTTTGACCCCTCAAAAGTTGCTTTGCTTTTAGAAAAGTACATCTAAGAACCTGTGATAGCAGACCTTCCTATGTATGCCCAAGTGCTTACTGTTAGAAGTCTATTCTGTTGTAGACTTTTGTCAAGTTCAGTTTTAGGAATTAAACTGTTCACTCTTTGTAGTACACTTGGTAGTAGGAGGGGGAAAAGTTGAAGCCTGGTTAATATTTCCTAAGGAGAGAGAACAGCACAGCTTTCAGCAGGGGCAAAGTAGAAGGCCAAAAACAGTAGCAGTGGATCCCTAGTCACAGACCAATCAAGTTTTCTATTCCACTTTTCAATGAATGTGATTATCCTCCAAAAACAAGTGTTTGATGCAATTTTGGCTACTTCTAACTCCCAATAGAAGCTCTCCACAAGGTGAACTTGGTGACAAATATTTTAGTTACAATCAATGTATGGATAGAAAAGGGAGTAAATAAAAAAAAAAATCAATCACATTATATAAAGAGTTAATCCCTAAAAACTTTTTCGGAAGACTCCCACTTCTATATTTTGCCTACTTTTTTTCTAATATCTATTCTCTAAGCCTTCCTATTACACGGCATCTGAAAAATGGCATTTTAATGTCTTTCTTTACACTTTTATCAATCTGCTCTCTGATTCCTTCTTGTATTGCCAGGGCCTTCTGGCTTGTTCATGTGTAACCATTTAGTAATTAGCATAACTTTTCTAGTGAGTTAAATTAAGTCTTCTCCTAAGGTTCTTTAGCTATTTTACACAAAAATACTTAATGAGAATATTTTATATTTTTTCACTCATTTCTTTGGATATCTGCATTGGGTAACTGTACATCATGCTGTTGTTCTCTATTAAGTATATTTATGGATCCTCAAACCTAAATCCCTCATTTTAAAGGTAAAACAAAAATGAGACTTGGAAAGTTTCAAAGACAATGCAGATGATGGTAGTAGTAATAAGGACAATGGTTCTTGTTTCAAAAACTAGAGAACACTTTTCAAGGAAATGCTCCAGAATACCACAGCTATTTCTCTTTCACCAGTCTAGCAGATTCAGTACAGCCTTTCAAAGACAGTGGGATTTAATGTTATGTGTTGAGCTATAAAAATATCATCAATATATTGGGCCTTTCCAGAGGTGAGTATTTAGGTTGGAAGGTGGCAAAGAAGGGTACATTTTAGGTTCACTCTTTCTCTCTCTGTCTGTCTCTGTTTGTCTTTTTGTCTCTGTCTCTCTGTGTCTCTCCATTTCTCCACAGTATTCCATGGAACTTGGTAAAAGTGACATTGCTATGTTTTCTTCCTGTAATTATGGAATTCTATCACCCTATCCTAAACGACCACCTCACATACTCCTATACTCACATATTAACCCTCACCTATTCCACTAGATCCATTATAATACATCAATTTGCTTCCAGTCTTTTGGGCCTTTTTTATGACTTAGGATTCTTACTAATGCAAGAGTTCTCACTTAGTGCAAGTATTTGTTTACTATGCTTAAGTATTCAGAAAAGGATTCTTCAGTTGTGAATGATCCTGAATAATTAAGCAGACTTGGATAAAGATAAAAATATCATAAAAAAAGGTGCATTTAGGACTGGAAGGGACCTTAGCAGTTATCTTGTCCAACCACTTTATTTTAGACATGAGGAGGTTTTGTCTGGCCTATACCTTATTCATATGGAATAGAATAGAACTGAGAGATGACAGAGAGAGAAAGTCATATGCTCCTTTATGCACCCAATAATATAGTGATTATCTACTCTAGATGAGTCTAGCAGAAAATATTAGGATACTATTATGGATTAGAAGAATTAAAAACAAAATAAATGATTGCATAAACTTTTTTTTAAGATTCAAAGGGAGAGTTTGATTAAACATTTGGATGTGAGCAAAGAAAGGGTGTATGTGAGCGGCCTTTTCTGGAGAGAACTATTTTGAATAGCCCACTAACTCTTCTGGTAATAAATGAGAATACTTCCCATTTTAATGTTTACATATGCCAAAAAGAAAAAAAAAAGTCCTTAGTCCAATATGTCTTTTACATACTGGACAGGCACAAGGAAAGGAAAATTTATGGAATGGTTTCAAGTGAGCTGTGTTCCTGAGCCCAAAATGGACAGCATTTGCTGTTGAATGTGAATTCATGTCATTGAAAGCATAAAGCAAGAGCATCTGAGAAGGACAAACTCCTGTGTCTGAAAAAAAGAAAATACAACGAGAAGAGTTTGAGATTTATATTCAGTCGTCCTGATTCTGACAGTTATTTTTACATTTTCTTATTGATGAGGTGCTCGGTGCTTTTGCTTAGACCCCAATTCCAAGGTTACATTTCTCCCTAGCCTCAAAACACTATCCTTGACAGTTTTCTCCCCAGACCAAGGATACTGTTCCTAGCAATGACTCATGAGTGGATCCCAGTCAGGCAAACTACCTTTCCCACAATTAGTTATGAGAGGGCCCCACGTTGGATGCCAAAGAAAGGACGTAGTTTAATAAGTTCAGGCACCCCTCAAAGCCTGGTGTACAAGAGAGCGTCATCTGGAATGAATTCATAGACTCAAACATTCTGTAAGTCAAGTTGACAAAGGTTTACGGTTTCTACATTATAGTGGGCAAAGTTCCTTAAAAAACTTGCATTCCTTAAGTAAATTGAAACTTAACAGGAGTGATGGTAAAGCCTATATAGAAAAAGTCATGAATTATCTGACTGATAAACTAATTAGGTGATAACTTACAACCTTGGTCACAGACTTCGTTCACTACTGGAAACCAGGGCAAAGGGTTTCTAAGGGGTGGATTTTTTCTCTGTTTTTCCTTGTTGTGTCTATATCAAGATAGCTGTATAGTTGGATCTCTGGTTTGAATATGATAATTTTGGGAATCAATACATGATAATTCTGTGGTTACAAAATTGTCCTGTTTTTACAAGAAAGTTTTTTCAGAGAACTTCTTGTGATAAGGTAAGATAACTTATATTACTGGGGTCTGCTCATGAGTTATTGCTGGGCATAGGGTCTTTGGGCCAGGATAGTCTTTTGAGACTAGGGAAAAACGTGATCTTGGAATTGCGGTACAAGCACAAGCACCCAAGTATCCCATCATTATGACTAATAAAAGTCATGTAATTTCTCTGGTCATTCTTTCAAATGTGAAGGAAAGGAATTGGACTATATGACCACAGATTTTTGCTCCGTCTCTAAAACTATGGTATCTTTGATCAATCAGTACATATAACGAACAACAATGGGTTTTCTCTTTTAGGAGATGAAGAGCATATTCCAGCTTCATTCTAAAAAGACTCATTCTTTATCGGATTTAACAGTCTTTCAAAATTGTTTTCTTTATAATGTTATCATTGTGTAATTTTTTCTAGTTCTGTTCACTTGATTGTGTATCAATCCATAAAGATCATCTAAGTTTTTTTTCCTAAAATTGTCCATCATGTTTCAGATATCACAATTCATTTAGTCATTCCCTAATAGAAGGATCATAATAGAGGGGTGCCTGAACTTATTAAACTACATCCTTTCTTTGACATCCAACATGGGGCCCCCTCAAAACTAATTTTGGGAAAGATTACCTGACTGGGATCCACTCATGAGTCATTGCTAGGAACAGTATCCTTGGTTTGGGGAGAAAACTGTCAAGGATAGTGTTTTGAGGTTAGGAGAAATGTAACCTTGGAATTGGGGTCTAAGCACAAATACCAACCACCTCATCAAGAAGAAATAGAAGGATAAAATTGATTTTGTTTTTGGGTTATAGCTTACAATCCTAAATAGAAGTCTAGGTATCATAGGATTTGGAAAGAACTAGACAAAGTCCAAAAGTGTGAAGGTAAAAATTCAACTAAGTTTTTAAGAAAAGTTGAAAAACTTTAGATTTTAAAAAATGTTTCTTTTCTGCTTAGATCCTGTTCTGTAGTGAATGTGGCAAATTTCTGTAAATTCAGTATTAGTTTTCTGGGATAGAAGGAAAAGGAAAAATAAACAACAAGATAAGAACAAGAAGAATAAAAGGCACTGCTTCACAACAAAGAGAGACTGGGATTCAGAGAGAGAAGAAGAAAAGTTTCTTTCAGTCAACTGAAAGAATAAAATGTCGGACAGTGCAAAGACAGGATAAGTGCTTTGTTGGGCAATAGATGAGCAATAGAGTTTCTGTTTGCAAGAAAGCTCAATCTTAAGGCCACCCAAAGGAAATGTAAAGTATATCATGTAGATAAAATGTTTGCCAAGGTTTTAGAGCTGTCAGGTGAGGACTGGTGATAGGAAGGAAAAGAAGGGGTAATTCCATGTGTCTGAAGGTGCCATTTAATGCTATATAGTTTCCTTCAAAGAAGAACAATTTTGAGATGGGCATGGAAAGTTTGCTAATCCACATCCTTAGTTGGACACATGCTGAGAAAGAGTCTTAGAGTTGTAACAAATACTTATATTATTACGAACCCAAGGTATTCCTTATCCATGAGGCTATGACACTGTGAAGGGATTTAAGCAGGTTTAATGATAATTTAAATTGAAAATCTTTCCCATCCATTGCTAGATTCTTGTAACCTGTTTAAATCATATGTGGTGGGAGGAACTTGCTGAAGGGGTGGAGCAGGAAGCATGGAAAAGGGAGAGGTGGAGCTTGAACAGAGAAAATTTGGTCAGAGGGTCAGGACTGAAGGAGAGAAAGGAGGGAGACAGCTAGCGTCCTGTGTGGTTGTTTGTTTGTGGGAAGGCACTGGTCGGGGGAAGGTTAGGGGATGATGCTACCTTCTGCATTTTTACTGTGTATAGATTTTTGTTAGTATGATGGAATTGGCTTTCTGGTGTCTGAATAAATATTTTGGTTCTGCCTTCCATGTGGAGAGTCGGTTGTATTTCATGATTTTGAATTATGCCTGCATGTTCAGAGCCCCCTTAGGCACTGTGAGTATTGTATTAGTGCTATATGAGGTAAAAACTAACCAGTTTGACAGTCTTTCATGCCACCCTCATGAACAAGTGAAATATGAATAAAAGCATTGCACTTGAAACTTTTTTATTATACAATCGTTTATTCCCCCCCAAAAAAACCATAAAGCTGCAAGATGATGGAGTAGAAACAGAGACTTGCTAGAACTCTCCCCCCAAGCCCAGCCAAATGTCTATTAAAAAGATATCTAAACAAATTTTGGAACTGCAGAAACCATAGAATGATAGTATGAAGCAAATCACCAGTTCAAGACAGCTTGGAAGGTTCAATGGGAGGCACCTCTCACACCATTCTGGAAGCAGAGCACAGTCCAGTGTGGGCTATGTCAGCATACACAGGACCTGAGGAAGCTGTGGGTGAACTGAATCTCTGGCACCTGTGGCAGTTTCCAGACTTCACAACCCCAAAATGCCATGGACAAATTGGAAAGTCAATGGAAAAAAAAAACCTATCAAATCTGTGTAAGAGAGTAGAATGGTCTAGCCCCAGTTCCAGGGTATCAGAGAGGGTGGAGGAGCCCAACATAGTTACAGAAGCAGCAGGAGCAGCAGCAGAGGGTGTTTCTGGAGCTTTAGCCTCACAGATTCGGGGGCTCACACAACTGACACCTGCCCTGGAAGCAGAGAATTAACTTAATAGAGAGCTCAGATGGCAAATAAAATGTTGGAGAAATGAGCAAAAACTGGAAAAAAAGATTCTGACTATATAATGATATTTTGGAGACAAAGAAGACCAAAATACACAGAAGAAGACAAAAAAGTCAAAGTTCCTACATCCAAAGGGTCCAAGAAAAATAGGAATTTTTCCAGGTCTCAGACCATGGAAGAGCTCAAAAATGATTTTTAAAATCAAATAAGAGAAATAGGGGGAAAATGGAAAGAAAAATGAGAGTGATGCAAAAAAAAATCATGTAAAACCAGTTAACTGCTTCCTACATGGTCATAAAAATGCTAGAGAAAATAACACATAAAAATAGACTGATCCAGACAGTAAAAAGGATGCAAAAAAGTCAGTGAGGAGAAGAATGCCTTAAAAAGCAGAATCAAGAGATGGAAAGGAGGTCCAAAAGATTATGGAAGGAAATAATTCCTGAAAAATTAGAATGAAACATGCAGAAGCTAATGATTTTTTAAAATATCAAGAAATTTTAAACTGAATCAAAGGAATGAAAAAGTAGCATACAATGTGAAATATTTCATTGGAAAAACAACTGACCTGGAAAATAGATAAAGGAGAGAAAATTTAAAAATTATCTCAGGACTACCTAAAAGCCATGAACAAAAAGAGTTTACACATCACCTTTCATGAAAGTATCAAGGAAAATTTCCCTGGTATTAACCAGACAAGAATCCACTGACTTCCTCCTGAAAGAGATCTGGAAAGGAAAACTCCTAGGGTTATTTTAGCCAAATTCCAGAGGTTCCAGGTAAAGAAGAAAATATTGCAAGTAGCCAAAAAAAAATTGTGTATTATAGAAACACAATCAGGATAACACAAGATCTAGTGTCTTCTATGTTTAGGGATCGAAGGGCTTGGAATATGGTACTCCAGAGGTCAAAGGAGCTAGGATTAAAACCAAGAATCACCTACCCAGCAAAATTGAGTATAATATTTCAGAGGAAAAATTGTTATTCAATGAAATAGAAGACTTTCAAGTATTCTTAATGAAAAGACCAGAGCTGAATAAAAAATTTGATTTTCAAACACAAGAATCAAGAGAAGGTAAAGAGGAAAGAGAAATCATAAGGGATTTACTAAAGTTGGCCTGTTTCCATTCTTACATGAAATATTTTCTTTGGAACTCTTGAAATTTTTCTCAGTGTTAGGCTACTTTGAGGGATTATATACATATAGACAGAGGGCACAGGATGAGTTGAATATGAAGGGATGATATCTAAGAAAATAAAATTAATAGGTGAGAGAGGAATATATTGGAAGAAGGAAAAATAGAGAGATAGAATTTGTTAAATAATCTTACATAAAAGAGGAAAAAATCTTGCGGTGAGGTGAGAGGGAAAGAATAAACATTACTCTCATCACATTTGGCTTAAGGAGGGAATAAAACATACACTCAATGTGGTATGAAAATCTGTCTTACGCTATAGGAACATAGGAGTGAAGAGAATAAGTGAAAGTGGGGGATGATGGAAGGGAGGGCAAATGGGAGAAAGGGGTTATTAAAAGTAAATGCTTTTGAGGAGGGACAGGGTCAAAAAAGAGAATAGATTAAATGGGGGGACAGGATAAGATGGAGCAAAATATAGCTAGTCTTTCACAACATGACTGCCATGCAAGTGTTTTACATGACTACAAATAAATAACCTATACAGAAATTGCTTGCTTTCTCTGTGGGGATGGGTGGTGAGGGAGGAAGGGAGAGAAGTTGGAAATCAAAGTTTTAAAAAGGAATGTTAAAAATTGTTTTTACATACAACTGGGAAATAAGACACACAGGCAATGGGGTACAGAAATCTATCTTGCACTATAAGAAAATAGAGGGAAAGGGGATGAGAAAAGTAAGGGGCATGATAGAAGGGAGGACAAATTGAAGGAAAGAATAATCAGAATGCACACCTTCTTTGGGTAGGTGGAGGTGAGAAATGAGGAGAAAATTTGGAACTCAAAATCTTGTGGAAGTGAATGTTGAAAACTAAAAATTAATTTTAAAAAGAACACACCACAATATATGGTTTATATTAAGACATAAATTGTATGCATGCATAAATAAACTATTTATTCTGAATATTCTGAAGTTTATGCACAGAAAATATTTGATATAGAGGATTAAAGGAAAATATTTGATCCTGCAGTCAGTAGAGAACTATTGGAATTTACTGAGTAGGAGAATGACATGGTCAGACTTGTATTTTAGGAATATCACTTTGGCAGCTATGTGGAAGATGTATGGGTGGATTGAAGTGTGGGTGACATAATTAGGTCAAGTGATGGAAGTATTAAAATGTTTACGCAACTTATGATAAAGGCCCAAAATAAGGTGGGGGTTGTATTATTAGAAGACAGGGATTGATATAATGAGATTATGATAGTGTAAATGTAGAAAATCCAAGGCTTGACAGCTAATTGAAGTGGAATTAGTGGTCATGCAGAATCAAGGATGAAGTCAAGTTTTGAAATCTGATTAAATGGAAAAAAAATGTGGAGGTCTTAAGTAAAATATGGAAGATGTAAAGATGGGCACGTTTTCCAGAAATCATGCATAATAAATTTAAAACATGAATTACATGCATGTTCATTTTATAACCCTCTCCACCCAAGAGAAAAAGAAAAGTGATGAGGCAGAAACCTTACCATGAGATGTCAAAGTATATAGACTTTACCTTATTAAGGGATTCGTACCATAGCTATTAACCAGATCTTGGTTAAGAGGTGGAGTGTTGGTATGCTGCAGCTGGAGTGTAGAAGAAATCTTTCCTGTCCTCATTCATTTGATAAATATTATATGCAAGACACAACGCTTTTCCTTATGAAATTTAGTTTAGTAGGGAGGAATTATTCACATACTTGGATAACAATTATATAACATAAATGTGAAAAGGATATCATAGTAGTAAAAAGTAATATGGAAATTCAAAGGCGAAAGAATAATTCTAGCTGGAAGGATTAAGAAAAGTTTCCTGAAGGAGATGACATTTGAGTTGGGTCTTGAGTAATGAGGAGGAATTAGATAGGTAGAACTGTGGGAGAATGACATTCTATGTGAAGGGAATAACATATGAGAAAGCATTACCCGAAGATTACCTTGTGGGGTAAGGCCACAGCTATCACTCTGAACACCTTTGATCTTGACCAGCAGTGGGAAAGGCTGCATGTGGCCTTTTTGATCCTTGTGTGGCCTTTTGACTGGATTCATATTTTATAGAACAAATTTAGTGTTAGAATTAGCATCATGTATAATTTGGATTTAGTCAAAATATTACACTTAAGGATCTAAAATGTGGCTTCAAGCCTGCAGTTTCCCCACCCCTGATCTATACTACAGAATATTTTGGTTGAGTAAGCACTATTTGAGCAAGTAGACTAAAAGTGAAGATATTAATGGCTTGTTGTCCACTTGGAGAAAGTGCCTTTTTGAGCTCTCTGTGATATTGTACTGTTAACATTTCTATCAATGATTTAGAAGAGACACAGATGGCATGCTAATCAAATCTGCAATGACAAATAGCAAACATATTGGATAAGAGAGTCAGAATCCAAAAAAGAAAACATCAACCTGGAATACTGAATAGAGTCCTTTATGACTGACTCTGTGATTTCATTCCAGTAGTGAGCAGGAACAGAGAGAACTCTTTATAGATGCAAGTTCAGCATCTGCTCTGCAAATTTTAGCTTTATGGGCTTTCCTGAGGGCACTCCAAGTTTAAAAGACGTATCAGGATCAAAAGGTCAATAAATGCCAGGAGTGAGATTTGAACTCAAATTTATCTTAATTTGTGGCTAGATCTCTCAGAATGACATAACCCTGGTTTTGAGCAGAATCATAAACAACTACATTTAATAAATATAAAGTCTCAGTCGTGTATGGAAATATTCACCTTCAGAAGTATGAGATGAAGGAAGTATATTGAGACTCCGTTTCATGTGGGAAAAAAAAAGTCAGGGAAGAGGGAAGGTTAATGAACTGTAAGTTCAATCTGATTACAGCATAACAGTCAGAATGAGTTAATATGAATTTAGGCTGCATATTGTACAGGAATATAGAGGAAATAATTTTGTTTCACTCTAACTCGGTCATTAACAACTGGAGTTAGGAAGACCTAAATTGAAATTGAACAACAGAAACCTACTATCTGTGTGACATTTGCTAAGTCCTCTAAGAAAGACTTGATTTCAATTCCAGCTTCAGACCACAGAATCAGAATCATACTTGCTCTATGATTCTGGTCAAATCACTTAACTCCTACATGTCTCATTTTTCAACAATTCCTTTACTGTGGAAATACAATCAGGATAACCCAAGATCTAGCAGCTTCTACATTAAGGGATCGAAGGGCGTGGAATAGGATATTCCAGAAGGCAAAGGAACTAGGACTCAAACCAAGAATCACCTACCCAGCTAAACTGAGTATAATACTTCAAGGGAAAATATGGTCTTTCAATGAAACAGAGGACTTTCAATCATTCTTGATGAAAAAACCAGAGCTGAAAAGAAAATTTGACTTTCAAACACAAGAATGAGAAGAAGCATGAAAAAGTAAACAACAAAGAGAAGTCTTAAGGGGCTTACCATGAGTGAACTGTTTACATTCCTACATGGAAAGACAATATTTGTAACTCTTAAAACTTTTCAGTATCTGGGTAGTTGGTGGGACCACACATACACATGTACACGCATGCACACACATACACACATGCACACACATACAGAGATAGAGAGCACAGATTGAACTGAATAGGATGGGACCATACCTTAAAAGAAACTAGGGTAAATGGTGAGAGTGAAATGTAGGGGGAGGGAAAAGGAAGGGGGTAACTATATGTCATTTAAGAGGCAGGTAGGAGTTTTTTTTAGTGGAGGGAAAAAGAGGAGAGCTGAGAAAAAAAAAAAAAAAAAACAAGAAGTTTGCCCTCATCACATTTGACTAAACGAAGGAGTGAAATGCACACTCATTTTGGTTTGAAAACCTATCTTACAGTATAAGAAAGTGGGGGAGAAAGAGATATTGCAAGGGGGGGGGATGATGGAAGGGAGGGCAAATGGAGGAGGGAGCAATCTGAGGTCAACACTTGGGGAAGGACAGGATCAAAAGACAGAAGAGAAACAATGAGGGGCAGGTTAGGAGGGATGGTAATCCAGTTAGTCTTACACAACACGACTATCAGGGAGGTCATTGGCAAAACTACACAGATATGGCCTATATTGAATTGCCTGCCTTCCCAAAGGGAATGGGTGGGGAGGGAGGGATGGGGAGAATTTGGAACTCAAAGTTTTAGGAACAACTGTTTAGTATTGTTGTTGCAACTAGGAAAGAAGACATACAGTTAATGGGGAATAGAAAGTCATCTGGCCCTACAGGAGAAAAGAGAAGATGGAGACAAGAGAAGGGAGAGATGACAGAAGAGAGGGCAGATTGGAGATAGGGAAAATTAGATTGCATGGGGTATTGGGGTGGGGGGAGGGGATAAAAGGGGAGAAAATTTGGAACCCAAAAATTTTTGAAAATGAATGTAAAAAATTTAAATAAATAAATAAAATAAAAAAAAATTAAAAAAAAAAAAGAAAGGAATGCAGGCAGAAGTAGTAACTACCTTTTTATGAGAGGTCTTTAAGTGAAAGCTGAATGACTGCGTGTTGGAATGTTGTCCACAGTCATTTTGCAGTTAAGTAATTTAACTAAATTATCTCTGAATTGTTTTTCCACCTCTGAAATTCTATGAAAAAAAGTAGCAATAAGAGGATCTGGGCATTGAACCCAGGTCTTCTGACTCTAAGTATAGTATTCATTATCTTTCATTATCTAAATTGTGTATTGATGTAAGCATATATCTGAATTATATTTATGTAAGTACATAAATTCAATTGATCGTTATAAATATATACACCTTACATATGCATGTATATGTGCGTGTGCATATGTATGTATGCATAAGCTTATACGCATTTGATTGTATGTATATATTGCTTATCTGTGTGCATACATATGCTAATATATGTGTGTATCTTCCATATACTGTATATGTTTGTCTGTATATGATTTGCTCAAGGAAATAGACAAATGCCTTTTCTGGTATATAACATGCACAGTGAGAAAAAGAGATAATAAAAGAATCTATATGACATGAATAAACCTATTTTTCATTAAATTCAGAGTATGTAGTGCTTCTAATTATAAACAATAGAGAGTAATATACTTTTATATATAAATATGATAAATAAGCATCACAATAATAATGCTAATTTTGTATTTTATTTTTTATTGCTGGTGTATCCCTGAGGTGAGTGGAGAAAAAAGTGATTGAAATAGAAAAGAAGAATGCATTTAACACAAAATCCAGGTCGAGAGGAATGTGCATTCCTGAAATGAATGCATTAGAATTTTGCTTATGAGGTTTTTTTAATGCTACATACATCAAAACACAGTTTTGAAAACAGGTATAATAAAAATAATCTCATAGGAAATGACATTTTGCTATTGAAAAATTTTATGCAGAGCAATTTTTTTATTTTTCTGTTACTGATACTGTGAACATCACTTTGTATCTTTCTTAAACTGAAAGATTAAAAATGTCTCTTGAAAAATAAGCTTTAATTCCTTTATTTCTTAGCAAATTAAAATATTTTAAAACTTTTTTAAAAGCTAGATAATATTAAAAATAGTTCAAAGTCTTTGCTTAGTAAAATTGTACATTGCCATATCCCATGCCCCTTCTAATTCCTGAGTATGAATGTTTTAATTCAGATCTTCACAGAAAATAAAAAGGGCTTCAAATGATTTGTTTGTTTTGACAAATCATTTATAATTCTCTCTTGTTTAGTAACATTGATTAAGTGCCTAGTGATATGTGCAATGCAATAAGGAACTAATGGTAAAAATGAAATTCAACCCTGCAGTCAAAGTCGTATGTTCACTGTTTATAATTAGTAAGTTCTGCTCACCTGGAGCTATGAGTTCTAATTCTGATTTAGCTACTGATATGTTGTTAAACACTGTATCAATCACTAAACATTTCTGAAAACAGTTTTCACATTTGCAAAAGAAAATTCAAGCTATTGGCTTCTCATATAGCATTGTTACAATGTAAAACTAATCAGTTTTTATGCATGTATGAAACAGATTTTAGTAATATTTATATGAAATAAATAAAGATCGTGTTACTCTAGTGCTCTAGAGAAATTTATGCAATGATTTTATTAATATACTATTACATATGCATACATATAAATTAAATATGCATAATCTTCACATCAAAAATCTGTTTAATTGTTAATAATGACAGCAACCTGACAAGCTTGAAAGAAAATAGTGTTCTTAACAACATCTATTTTTTTCTTCTCCTTTTCATATTCCCTATTGTCTTCCTTTCTTCCCTTCCATCTTTCATTCTTCCCTCCTTCTATTGTTTGTTACCAAAAAAGTATCAATACAAATATGCTCATGTATATGAGGTCCTTCCTTTTGTCTGCACAGTTTATCTTCTCGCTGTCTCTCTCTTGTTTTTGAGTCTTATTATATGTTGTATAGGCTTCACTAGAGTCCATCATACATTTCTGTCTATCCTCTACTTTGCGTTTCCCTTTCCCCATACTGTCCCATTATGCAATTTATTTCCATGAAATAGACTACTTAATCTGTAGGAGTTGGAAGATTCAGTTCAAGATGTTTCAGGTCTACTTCTTCATTTTGTGCAGGGAGTTTGGCATTTTCTGCTGCCACCTCAATGCCAGCCTTCTCAGGTGAGACCTCATACTGAGTGCAGTTGTGCCCTGACCCTTCCATCTCCTGCTCCAATCAATGTGTTCCCTGAGCAAAGGCTTCTTGGGGAATAAGTCAAGTATTTTCCATCTTCCTCAAAGTAATAACTTCCATCTGTACTAGCAAAAGGTATTTCCCACTTCCTGTTTCTAACCTAGTATCTCAACTGGTATGTGGAGAACCAACAGTGCCTTCAAATTTAGGCCTTCTATCACCTACTCCACTAAGAGTTGAGGAGGTTTGCTCTGCACTCAAACATTCTTACTCCAATCACATTCTTCATATTCCATTGAATTTGAATTCCTTTAGATCAATATTCAAAACCCATTCAACATTCCCTACTACCTAATTCCATATTCTCAAACTGCTCCCCCCCGCAACCCTACTACCTTGAAGTTTCATTCTAATTCCACCCAGTCCTTCTACTGTGTGCCAGGAATCCCTGTTCCATAGGTAACAAACTTCCATTCATCTCAATTTTCCACTCCATTCATTTACAAGCTCTTACTTGAAGAGCTGAAACCTAGATTTTCCTTGGTGACACAGCCTCCACTTGTCCTTTGGATACTAATTACAGCTTCACTCATTCTCTTCAGCACAATATCAAAACAGGGCAATTGGAAAATCCTTGCCCCCCATTGCCAATTTTAGGTTTTCTTCCTTTTTACTCAGTAATCTCCCTTCCTTTGAAGTTCATGTTATCTAGTACCCAATCAAAATTCTGGTAGTGATCGTCTATAGCAGTCCTGCACAATATACAGTCCATGGACTCTTTGTGGCCCACCAAAGGATTTTGGGTGGCCCACAAAACACAGAGGTCTATGAGAAAATAAAGATGTAATGAGTACTTTTTCCATGCCATGCTTAACAGTCCTTCCATTTTTCGCTGTTGTGCCTGTCATGTAGCTTAGTGGTGAATTACCACTGTGCATTCTCTTTGTCACATGACCCACAGTCATCTACCAATTTCAGTCTATCTCTAGTTTGAGAAGAGTGAGAATCATATTTTTTTGCTGTGTTTTCAGTCATTACTGGCAGTGAACAGGGACAAAGTGAGTGCAGTCAAGTGCCAATGTAGGTGATACCCACTATGCATTGTGCAGCACTAACGGGAGAGCTTCCTTCCATCCCTTACTGCACAGCCATCCTCTAGGTTATATGAGTGTCTGTTACTCTCTCCAACATCAAACACTCAGATCGGTAGTTCTTCGTATGTGAACGGTTGCTGTAGAAATTTTTTGGTTCTAACATTAAAGTTTTGGAGATGACTTTGTAAAATGGGTGATATAAAGAAATGGAAGAATGAATTAGAACATAGAGCGTTAAATCCAGAGTGGAATAATAGATACTCGTTTACTTATATGAGAGAAAATATTGTGCCTTGTTTGCTGAGAAGTAATAGAGGTTTTGAAAGATTACAGCCTTCATCACCATTTTGAATCAAAACATTCTGACTTAAACTAATTGGATATCAATGAAAAACAAATCAGAGCTTCCAAATTGTTGAAAAATCTCAGTGAGGATCAATGATTTTTCAAGAAAGTAAATTTGGAAAAGGAAGCGGCTTCTGAATGAAATCTATTTCAGATGTGATTCTGGACCATGATAAACGGATTGCTGATAAGAAATATAACACATACCGTTAACTGTAAACAGTAAGAAAACCTGAAAAATGTATTAAAACATGCATTACTTAACAAAGAAAAAAATTTAACATTAATGTGATTTCATGATAAATAAAATCTCCAATAATAAGCGTGATTAATTGGTATTAATTGGAATTTCCCTTTTTTTAGTATTGATTATTTGCAAAATAGTTTAATCATTCATTATAGCTTTACTTGGAATATGAGCTTCTTAAAACCTACCTGTGGCCCTAGCAAATTTAGTCTATTTTAATTTTTGCCCTTACCTACTGAGAAATTGTGCACTCTCATCTAGAGATACTCAAGTCACTCCTCTTCCATCCTCAGTGAGTTTGTTACCTTCCTTTTAATTTTACTTTCCTTCCCTACTTCTATCTTTATATTAGGGGATGTTAATAGATAGATAGATAGATAGATAGATAGATAGATAGATAGATAGATAGATAGATAGATAGATAGATAGATTGATAGATTCTCCCTCAGATACCCTAAACACTCAGTCCTCAACCTACTCACCTCTCATGAGCTACTCATCAACTCCACCTCAGCCACAAATAAAGAGAGAAATAACCTTTATCATCCCACCAGCCACAAATATACCACTGCCATATTGAAAAGTTTTGGAATTTCCTTATCTGACCTTTAAGTAACTTCACATTTCATCCATACTGTAACCTCTAATCCCTTGACCCCTCAAATCTCTCTCAGGCCATTTTCCCTATACTAACACTTTTTTCTCAGCTTGACTTCTTGGTGAATCAATTCAACTCTACATTGTCATCCTCTTGAATCTCTAACCCCTTATCACTTTGCCAGTTATGCTTAGTCAAGCCTCAACCGTGAATCAATCCCATCATTGATCTTTGTATATACAGATGTGCTGTTGAACAAAAATGGAGAAAATCACAAACCTGTTCTGATTGGATACATGTAATGGTAATTTAAATGGGAAGATCTTTCCCATTCATTAATAGGCTCATGTGACCTGCCGGAAGTCTAAGGCACATGCTCTTGTGGGAGTAGTTTGCCAAATGGGTGGAAGAAGAAGGGTTGGAGTTAGAGCAGGAATTTATTCATGTAATCAGTCCAAGCTAGGAAGGATGCAGGCAAGCAGGCAGCTGCCTAGCGTGAGTGAAAGAACTTATTTGTAGTTTTGTTTAAGGGAGACTGATTGTGATTTGTTTAAGGGAACTGGTTTGTAGGACGTCTAGCAGGGGGACAACTTGGGAATAGTGTTGTTGTCTGCATTGTTATTGTGAATACATTTTTGTTGCTATCATGGATTTGACTTTCTGATGTCTGAATAAATGCTTTGTACTACCTTCCATGTGGAGATTCTGTTATATTTCACAATTCAAAATTGTCCCAGGGTATTTGGGACCACCTATAATCCACTGCAAATTTATATTGCATAATTCAAATAGACCCTCACTACTGTTAGGCTATCTTATTATAACTCCCTTGTCAACTAACTATCCTGCTCTGCACAGCAACTCTTCTAAAACTTTTCATCCCTTCTCAAAGACTCCTAGGTTCTCCCTCCCCCTACCATGTCCCCAGACAACCTGCCTTATACATTAAAGAAAATTAGAAAAACACTGGTGCCATTTACCGTGGCACTCTCTTATTCCCTGTTCCTCATATTGTATCACTCAAAAGCCTCCTGTTATTTTCTCCTCCTTCATCCCTTTTTCTTATGATGAAGTTGTTGTACCCCTTACCAAAGCTAACCACTGTAACTGTTCAAGAAATCACATTCTATACCATCTCTTCCAACAGATGCTGCCTCTCTCATCTCCATTTGATCATTATTCTCTATCTGTCTGCTGGCTCATTTCTTACTGTCTACAAACAATCCCATGTTGGTCCTATTCTGAAAAAAATCTTCATTTTCACCCTTCCATCCATGATGACTCTTGTCCTATTTCTCTTCTGCTTTTTTTGAAAAGACTACGTATAGAAGCCATAACTTTTTCTAAAACTGCTCACTACAAAGTTACTAATGATCTCTTAGTTGCAAAACAAACAACCTTTTCTCAATCATTATTCTCTGTAATTTTTCTGCAGCCTTTGATACTGTTAATCACTCTCTCCTCTTTGATACACACTTCTCTCTCTCTCTCTCTCTCTCTCTCTCTCTCTCTCTCTCTCTCTCTCTCTCTCTCTCCTCTCTCTCTCTCTCTCTCTCTCTTTCTCAGTTTTCCCCATCTTTCTGCCTGCTCCTTCTCTGTCTTCTTTGCTGGATCCTCTTCCATGTCATGACCTCTAACCATAAACATCCCTCGGGGCTCTGCCCAAGGTCCTCTTCTTTTCTATTCCATACTAATTCACTTGATGATTTCATTCACTTTCAAGGATTTAATTATTATCTTTATTTTGATGATTCTCAAATCTATGTATTCTGTCCCAATATCTCTACTTACTTCCAATTTCAGATCTACAATGCCTTTCAGGCATCATGAATGGATGTCCAGTAAACATCTTAAACTCAATATTTGTAAAACAGGACTTACTATCTTTCTCCTAAACTCTCCTCACCTCCTAACTTTCCTATTTAGTGTAGAGGGCAAAACCATTCTCCCAGTCCCTTAATTCCATAACCTTAGAGTCATTCTGGATTACTCACTGTCTGTCATCTCCTCCCATATCTAAGATGTTGCCAAGCTATCTATTTTACCTTTGCTAAATTTCTGAAATATGTACTCTTTTCTCCTCTCATAATATCACCATTCTGGTTCAGGCCCTCATCACCTCATTCCTCAATTTCTGAAAAAGCTTGTTCTTACGTCTGCCTGACTCAAGGTTCTCCTCAGTAATTTTCCATTCAGTCGCTAAAGCAATTTTCCTAAAACTCAAGTTTAATCACGTCACCTCAGTATTGAATAAACTCCAATGGCTCCCTTTTGCCTCCAAGACAAAATTTAAAAAATTGTTCTGTTTGGTGTTCAAAGTCTTTCATAATATATTTCCTCCCCACCTGCCCAGTCTGGTTACACCTTATTTCGTGACATATATGCTTTGACTCAGAGACTTTGGAATCCTTGTTTTTTCGTAAACAAGACACTCCATCTCTTGACTCTAGGAATTCTCTTCAATTTCCCTTCAGTATATTCCTTATACCTGGAATGCTCTCCCTCCTCCATTCCGACTACTGAATTCCCTGACTTACTTTAAATTCCCAGCTAAAATCCTGCCTCTTAGAGCAAGCCTCCCTCAACCCCTCTGAATTGTAATGTCATCTTTCTGTTAAGTAATTTGCATTCGTTCTGTATTTAACCTGCTTTGTATATATTTGCTTGCATGTTGTCCCCTGCCCTAATTACTTCATAAACTCCTTGAGAAGAGAAGTTGTTTGTTGTTTTTGTTTGCTGCCTTTTTCTTTGTTTTTTCCTCTTTTTGTGTCCCTAGCTCTTAACACAGTGCCTGGGACAGAGCTGTTATTGTTCTCATTTTGTCTTTATCAATCATGTTTGACTTTTCATGATTCCATTTCTGCTTTGGCTTTGTTTTGTTTATTTATTTTCTTGCAAAGATACTGGAGTGATTTTCCATTTCCTTCCCAGCTCCTTATACAGATGAGCAAATTAAGTCAAACAGTGACTTGCCCATGGTCATCCAACTTGTAAAGTATCTGAGGTTGGATTTGAATTCAAGAAGATCAATATCCCTGACTCCAGGCCTAGTACTCTATTGACTACATCACCTAGCTGCTTTTGGAACAGAGTAGTTGCTTAATTAATATATTCTGAATTGATTTTTTCCCCTTTCTTTCAATTCTGATTTCGTCTTTATCTTCAGCATAGTATTAAATTGAAATCACAATACTTAATTTGTTACATTTTACTTAAGAAAAAAATCTTTCTCTCTGTTTCTCTTAATAGTTTTTAGAAATGAGGAATATCCAGACTTCCTTTCATGGTTATTTAATTTATTTACCTTTCTTTTGATATCATTTCTGTGTTTGCTTCTTTTTATAAGTCAGATAACCTGCTCTCTGCTTTTGGTTTCTTCATTTGTTTGGTTTGAGTTTCTCCCAACAACACTTCAAATGATTCGCCTAAGATGTCATGGGGGATGGGGGGGTTCCAAATGGAGCATTTCTACTTTTCAGAATATATCATTCCACTCTTTGATCTCATGGGTTATTTGAATTAACCTTCCTTTATATTTGAAGATTTTTCCCTATTGATATGCAGAATTGATTGCTTTTATTTTTAATATATAAAAACACCATAGGTTTTAGAGTTTGAAAATTAGTATACTTTTCTTTTTGCATTCTTTGAATTCTTTTGATTTGTTCTTCATTTCTGTATTCAGAAATTCTGAGAAATCTTTGTGTATTTCTTACATGTGTGCACTTTTATTTTTCATAGTAGATCTAGTATTCTAAAGTTTTCTCTATTCATTTTGTCTTGAAGATCCCTGATATTTTTTCATGTAAAGATCATGTATGATTTCAATGTATGTCTTCTACTGTACTTGCAGATTGTCATTCTTATTTTGCTTTTATACAGAAACTGAAAAGGATGGATTAAACTTTATTTTTTGCAATTCTAATTATCTCTTCTGTAGGTCATAAAGTCTTCCATTTTTTCCCATTTTAAGTTCTCTTAACATTATAGTTTTCCTCTTTTTGTAGTTGGGAACATCATATTGTGGTAATATTTCTCTCAGAAATAGAATTTTGTATTCCATCAGGTGTTGCTTAAATTTTCCTTGTGGAGGTATTTATTTGGAGTGATTTGTATCATTTGAGGTGTTTTTATTTTTGTATTCTTTTCTGCTTTTAGTAGCCCACCCCCCAATTTATTTCCCTTTACTTTAGTTTTTTCACTGAATTTTCATCGTTATTGAATCTTTGATTCTCTTATATTCACTGTTGCCTTATGAAACCTCCTCCATTAAGAACAGATATAAGGTACAAGGGGCTATTTCAGCTTCCTTGCATGATGGAAAAATAACTTTTCTCTATTTTAATGCCTACCCCAAGTAGCCTTTTACAGAACTGAATTGGCTCCACTTGGAATATATTTTTTATTCAGATCTGGTATGGTCACATATGCTATTACCAGCTGAGGCAGTTCCCTCTGGGTTGAATTAGAATTTTTGTGTTTAAAAAGCCTACTTTTTTTTCATTATTTTTAGAAAACATTCATATCACTTAGAAAAACACAGACTCTGGTTCTAACTAAGAATTTTTTAAAACCAGTCTCTACAGAGTCAGAGACAATGTGTGATATAGTAATTTGACTACTAGAGTCGGTGTCAGAAAGATCTTTCTGAATTAAAATCTTTTCTCTGTCATGCTCTCTACCTGTGCAATCATGAGCAAGTCCTTTAACCTTTACTTGCCTCAGTTTTCCAAATTACGGAATTGTATTAATAATGCATTTTTTCTTATTGTTAATGTTACCTTTTTCTTATGGGAAGATCTTTCCTATCCATTAATAGGCCCAAGTTACCTGCTTAAGTAACATGGAAGCCTGAGTCAGATGAGTCAAGTCATGTGGAATAGGAAAGGTAGACCTGGAAGGGTAAACTGGGAAGAGAGGGAGCTAGAACAGAGATGAGTGGAAATAAGTCAGACTAATCAGAACTGGGAAAGACAACTAGTGTGAGGAGGAGTTTGTTTGTTGTTTTAAGGTAGCATGTTTGTGGGGAGGCTTTAGCAAGGGGATGGCTTGTGGATGCTGTTGGCCTCTGCATTAATATTGTGTATAGATTCCTTTGTTGCTGTGATGAACTTGTCTTTCCATTGTTGGGATAGAGTTTTCTGGTGTTTAAATAAATGTTTTGGTTCCATCTTCCGTGTGGAAAGTCTCTTATATTTCAAGATACAGAACTGCACTGGCATTTTCATGATTACCATAGGCACTGTGACTATCTCCTTGATGCTAAAGAAATGATGAGGTTAGATGAGGTAGTCTTTGAGATTCCAGCTACAGAGTTCTGAATTTTTCAGAATATTAACCAGTTTCCTTATCTTTTCAGGCTGCTGATTGTATCTTTCCATCATTCTTATATGCACATATGGTCAAAAGAATTAAATCATCACAATCCTCAAAACTAAGCTATGACATCATCATATTGAGGAGTTATTCTTTTACTCTGTGCTAAATTTAATTGAATTAAAAAAAGAATTAAATACAATTTTCTTCCTGATATTAAAGATTATCAAATTTAGTTTAGCAAATAAAGCAAATTCCTAACATATTTTGCATAAATCCCAAGGAAGTAGACCAGTTTTGGAATAGAGAGCACAAAATGTTCACAGAACTTAATGAATTCTCATGGACTTTGCCAACATAATTTTCCTGAATGTTCTCTGAAAATTTCTCAAACACAAATTGTCTCTGTCATAAAACTCCACAAATATCCAAAGAGAGCAAAGTTTTATGAACATTTCAGAATAATGCCAATAGGAAATCATCAGAAATATTACCTCACATGTTTGGAAAGTGTCCCATCATAATGAATAGTTCAGGAACCTGTAGTTGCTTGTCTTGAATGCAGCACAAGCTTTGCTTAGAATGTATAATTAAATAACATTCAAAATCACCTCCCTTCCCTGGACACACTAATAGAGCTCAATAAATTTTTCCACGAAATTGTTTAAAGATTATCCTGCCATATTTCACCACCAGATGAGTAATTGGTTGCATTAGGAGTTTAGGAATTTCAGCAAGAGTCCGCATTAATCCACAATAAGGCTGAGCTAGGCTGGTAGCAGTAACCCTCAAGGACTTGGTGTTCTTAATTAATGTTCCCTTCTTTCTAGATATAGAAATCCCCTGGTGATGAGCAGCTGAACTAAAGATCCATCACAAAGACATTCTTAAAATTTATAATGGTTTCTTATGACCTTTACCTGAACCCAAGTTAAAATACATGTAAAAAGAGAGGCTGAATTTAGCAGTGAGAAGACCAACTTAATTAAAACAGTAAACATTAACATAAAGAGGTTGCGTAGCATAATAAGCAATTCCCCCTTTGTAACCTGCCAGCAGACAAAGGAACTATTATTATTTGGTCCAGAAGACTGCATTGTACAGGAACTTAACATTCTCAAAATGGATTTTTTAGACCATCAAAGTTTTTTTTTTTTTTTTTTTTTTTTAATTTAAATGTTACGGAAAGCAGTCACAATGAACAGTACATCTTTCAGGTAATAAAATTATCATCACTGTCATTTAAACATCATTGTTGTGTGTTACTGTGAAAATTAGAGAATCAAAATAATAGAAAATTGGAAAGGCATTTTAACTCATCAAAAATCCTAGAAGAGGCAGCATCAAATATTTGATAGACATGCTATATGAGATTTAAGCAGAATTGGATTCAAGCTCTACATTTGACATATACAGTCTCTGTTACCCTGTCAAAGCCACGAGATTCTCTCCATGCTAACTGGAAATGCCCTCTGACTAAACATGGCAGAAAGGTTGGTAATCTGAATTGGGAGAAGAAACTTCTTTACTAGGTGATCTCAAAAGTAGAATGAACAAATGAATGAATGAACAAAACAAAGCTAAAAAATCAAAAACAATTTCTGTGTATTTGTTGTCTTTGTGTACATTCAAAGGGATCATATTAACAGGCAATAGTATTTGTAAAGTAAAAAATAATTAGCATATAATAAACATACTAAATACTTGCTTCCTTCATTCAACAATAATGGTGACCTTCATCTACTATGTGTAAGGCATATGCTTTTAATAGATAGGCTTGTTGAGGTTTGGGGTGCTGGGAACCCCAAAATACTCATGCATCAGTCCTGCTTGAATGAATTCAACAGAAACCTTCTTAAAGCCAAAGAAAAACAAGTTTATTAAAGATTTGCCATATTGTGTTGACTTTTAAGGAGCCTAAGCATTTCTAAAGCTTGTATTAACAAGCAGGTCAGATACAATATGAGCTCAATTGAGTCTGAGCTGGATTGAACCTGAGTGCCTTCTTGGAGGTGAGATGGAACTTATATACAGAAAGACTACGAGAAAGATCTAGAGGTGGCCTAGATCTGGATGAGAATGGGGTAACTAGTGATGTAATCAGGGGTAGGAAATAGCTGGTGTCATTTCAGAGGTATTGGACAAAGCAGGGCTTGAGTAGGAAGCAGGTGGGGCAATCCAGAGATAACAGACACTGGAGAAGCATACTAGGTTAAGGGTAACAGATTAGAGTATGAAAGCCAAGCTCAAGTCTGAAGATTCAAGGTGAGTTCCAGAAGATTCCCAGAGTCTGTAAGTCCTTAGGCTCACTGATTCATCTACCATCTATGAAATCTATGGCCTTAAAATAGTAAAAAAGCTACCTAGTTGACCAAATGACCCTCTGCTTCAGTGAGGAACAACACCACCTTTCTAGTATTTTTATTTTACTCCTTAAAATATTATGGGCACTACTCTGTCCATTATGCCTGAATTCCATTATTATAAATCTGAGATAAAAACATACCTTAGCAAGTATAAAATTTTATACACACACAGATATGTATGCATATACATATAAAAGTGTATATGTATATTCTCTTCCCTCTGGTCTTTATATGACTTAATTTTGAACTTGGATCTTTGTGTTTAAAATGCCTACAAAGTTACCCCTCTTACAAACCACTTAGAAATACACAGATTCTGATTAGAAATAAATAAATAAATGTGTGCATGCATGTGTATGTATGTGGGTATATACATGTGGGTATGTATATATCACAAGAATATATGTATACACACATATACATATTATATTTGTCACTGCATATACATCTACAATGACACATATACAAAATATGTATTTGTATATATTGATATCTATGTATATCTCTTTATCTATCTATCTATCTATCTGAGAGTTTTAGGGCATGGTGCTGAATACCTATGTTCCCTGCAACTAGTGGTAGCTGAGGTTCATGATTACTTCTGTAGGTGAATTTTGGGGTTTTGAACTTCAGCAGGACCAAAGTAATTGGGTAGCCTCACTAATGTCAGCATCAATATGATGAGCCATCGAAAACTAGCAGCAACCAAATGACCTATGGAGAAGTGAACAGTATGGAAATGAAGAACATGAAAGCTTTCATGCTGATCAGCAGTGAAATCAGGTCATTAATGGCTGTTGACCTTCTACGTTCAGTGAAACAAGAAGATACAGTGTCAAAACAGCAAACAAAGAAACAAAATATTGACTAAAATAATTTATTAAATGCTTTCCTGCATGTTAGCTAAGAATTCATTTTAATTGTGGAATCTGTGGGACAAATAGGTTCACGGAATGGAATGTTTTCATGGGAGGATGAACCATTGCTGATAGATCTGATCATATAAAAGGAAGTATGACTACCTGGAAGTTTTGGTGGGGTGGGAAAAGATGATATTGTGAGGAAATGTCACAAGTAAATGCTGAGGAACTAGAAGGATAGCAAAGTCAACCTTTTTTATTCCACAATAACTTAACTCCCTGTTATAAGCAACTAACAGTCTCTCCTAAATTTTGCTCTTTACTTTATTACTATAACTCATACTACCTTTTTCTTCTAGTACATCTTTGACTATAATTTCAAGCTAGGAATACTTGTAAGAATTTATGGATATAAATCCTTATATAATTGATTGATTTTTTTAAAAGTTGTTAAATCATGTTTAAAATGAATTGATTTTCACTTTATGCTTAGAAATGTGATTTTATTGGTATATGGAATGTGTTCTTCCAAAGACAATTGGCAACTGCTATGCAATGTGGAATGTTAGAGAGTAGTCAAGGATAAATAATTTACATGACTTGCCCAAGGTCAAAAAGTAAATTCATGTTGGCATGAAGATTTGTATACAAGTCTTCATGACTCTGAAACTAGCTCAGTTTACACTAGTTCATGTTGCATCTGAAGTTTTATACCTTATAGAAGGATATAACTTGAAAGCAAGTAATGTATACGTATATATGATGCATGCATATACATATACATATTAGAACAGATAAATAGTATGTAATCCATACTCATTCTCACTATATCACACAAACACATACATACACACACACATACACGTATCTCACGTTTCTTCCTTAATAAAAAGGAGACCTACTATTTTACGGCAACCTCTTACAATTTAATCTTGTTCAATTTCATTTATACTGTTAAACTTTGAAGCAAACACTCAAATTTTAAATTTCAGTGAATCAAAGATACTTATTTTCAAGTGATTAAACAAAGTAACTGAAAAATAACATGCCAGAATTGTTAAAAGACTTGCTTTAGAAAAAAGATTTAGATTCAGCTACTGCCTACAACATGCATCACTGATATGAACCTTAAGAAAATCACAACCTATTTCAGGTCGTCTAGAATACAGGATCCTGAATTTGGAATCAAAAATATCTGATTCTTAATCCTGCCTCAGAATATGTGTGTGCCTCTGGAAATTCCTTTTCATCTCTGAAAGCCTCAGTCATTTGCAAAATATGGATGATAATATCTGTCTCACAGAGTTAAACCTAAACATGATAAACAATTCAAAGTGCTTTCCACATTTTTAATCTTTTTATTAATACCAGCTATTAATATTCATTACTTAAGTAATGCTCAGATAGTGCTCAGTGCTCATATAATCTAAGACTGTATCTGGCAAATAAATCTCAAGTCTGAGAAATTTCTGCTTACTTAATTCAACATCAGTTCACATAAGTCTTTCCAGGTTTTTCTGAAATCTACTTGCTCATCTTTTCTTATATCACAATAGTATTCAATTACATTCATACACCACAACTTGTTCAGCTATTCATTGAGGGACATACCCTCAATTACCTTTTCTTTGCCGCCACAAAAGAGCTGCTATATTTTTAAAATGTGAGTCCTTTGCCATTTTTTATGATCTCTTGTGGATATAGGTATAGTAGTGCTATTGCTGGATCAAAGGGTATGCAATTTTAGTTCCAAAAGACTCTCCAGGATGGTTGGATCAGTTCACAATTCCATCAAAAATGTATTAGTCTTCCAATTTTTCCATACTTTCTCCAAAATTCATCATTTTCTTTTTCTGTCATATTAGCAAATAAAATAGGTTTGATATGAGACGTCAGAGTTGTTTTAACTTGCATTTCTCTATATCAAAAGAGATTTAGAGAATTTTTTCAAATGACTACAAATACTTTTAATTTCTTCATCTGAAACCTGCCACTTCATGTTCTTTCACCATTTATCAGTTGGGGAATGGCTTGTAGTCTTAGAAATTTGATTCAGTTCTCTATTTATTTTAGAAATGAGGCCTTTATCAGATAAAAAGCAGGAACCTGTATAATGCCTCAAAATGAATTCTGGAATGGCAGGACCAAAAAAGAAAAAGAAATGACAAGGTAAAACAATTTTTCAGTCAAAAATTATGCAGGTGATCAAGAAATGTCTGACTCGCTGGGGAAAGAGTGGAGCATAATCTAGGATAGACCAATATAGCACACCAGCAATAGGCCTTGGGGGTGACTGAATAAATGAAAATGGAAATTTCTACAACTGTCAGTCCACCTACAGTTAAGGTTGGAAAACTGGTCAGAAAGAGATTACAAGTGACCCTTTTGGAAATTGGCTACAAGAATCTAATGTATTGGCCATGAAATGTTCCAGGTCACAATTCGAGGGCAAAGAAGAACAATATCTGAAGTGAGAGTATTATATAATTCCAGGGCAGGAAAGCTTGCTTGTGGTCACTTACAGAACAGAGCACAGAGCACAGAGCAAGAGAGCAGTGACCACACCTCTACTTTGATCATACCACATTGAAAGAATAGAAAACTTAGAATCCCTTGGAACTAGATATGGAAACATCAGCATGAAAAATCTGAAGTTTGGAAAAGTGCCTCTTCCACCCTGGGAACAGAACCCAATTTTAGCACAAAGTCAAGAAACAGATTGAAAAAATGAGCAAACAACAGCAACAACAAAAATAACCTGACCATAGAAAGGGACTATAATGACAGGGAAGAACAAATCACCAACTCAGAAGAAGGTAATGAAATAAAAAACATCTAGATTCAAAGCCTCAAAAAACAATTAGTGTCAATTCAAAGAGAAAAAAAAAACAATTTTTGAAGGAGTTCAAAAAGTACCTTTAAAATTGACGAAGAGAGGTACAGGGGAGGGGAAATGGGGAAAGAAATGAGAGTAATGCAAAAGAAATCACTAAAGAAAAGAGTCGTGGTAAACCTCACTAAAGGAAGTACACATGCAGGCACACACACACAAACACACACACACACACACACACACACACACACATCCTGAAGAACATAACACTGGCAACAAAAAAAAACAAAACAGAAAAGTCCAAATGGTGAAAGATGAAAAAATAAAGAAGCCAGATAACAGCCCAAATATCACAATTGGCAAACAGCAAATAGAAAAAAAAATTACAAGGATTCACCAGGACAAGAAATCCTTAAAGAAGTAGTACTGACCAAATAGAGAAGTATGAAGGGTCACTGAAGACAATAAATCTTTAAAAATTAGAATTGGGCAAGTGGAAGCTAATGATTTCATGAAACATTAAGAAACAATATACCAAAAGCAAAAAATAAAAAATGAAAAAGAACAAAATGTGAAATATCTCTTTGGAAATACAACTGACATAGAAAACAGATCAAAGAAAAATCATTTAAGAGTTACTAGACTGCTGTAGTGAGAACATGAAATTCACAGTGCCTATTGTGGCCATAAATATGCTGGCAAAATTCTGAATGATGAAATACAACAGACTCTACACATGAAGGACAGGGCCAAAACATTCATTCAGACATCAGAAAGTCAAATCCACCATAACAACAAAGGTATTCATTGTAATAACCAAATCTATGCACATTTGCAAGCCTTCCCACAAATAAACAAAGACCTAGGAGCCTAGCTGACTGCTTTTCTCTCTCCCTCAGTTCTTACTGCTCTGCCCAATTTCCTCTAAGCTCTACCTCTTCCTGTTCCACCTTCCTGCTCCATCCATTCTTTCATCAAGCTCCTCCCATCACAGGATTCCTGTGACTCAACCTCATGTGATTTAGGCTTCCATGTGACGTAGCTGATCAAATATGCCTATTAATGTGTGAGAAAGATTTTCAAATTAAGCTGAAAATATGTTAAAATACATTTGACCCCAAGATATTTCTTATCTATTACATAGGTCAGTGGAACAACTGCTATCAACAGAATTGTAATAGGGAGGACAGAAAAAAAACATAAAAAATGTTATCTCAGGGTGGGACTTTAGCACAAGTACCCTATCATTCCCCTCTCAAATTAATGGGACCTCAAATTCCTTGGGGTAAGAGATGAAGTCTCTTCTTCCAAAGTTTCTTCCTGTTGAAATTGGACATAGAGATGTTCCTGTCCCATTCAATGGGCAGTTCATCAACCAGAATCCAGAACTTGGTTGACACCAGGTCCAGGGGTGACACAGAGCATCAGAAAGGGGTTGATATCCCGTTTTAGTTAATCAGGTATATGCAAGTGGAGGCAGAAAAAAAAGCCTGCAGAAAACAACTCTGACAAGCAAGATGAACAAATGACAAAAAGAAAGAAGGAGAGAGTAACTTGAAGCAGGGTGCATAGAGGGTCAGTCATGCTTCTGCAGTCCATGAATTTACTATCATATCCTTATTGACTATTTACTGTTTTCTAATTTGCAGCTCAGGAGTCATCATTCTGACTATAGGTATACTTTCTTTAATCTGAGTTGATGCCTGGCCAATTTCCTATTCTCCCTGTAGGTGTGGTGAATTTGGGTACAATGATGCAGGAGGATATGTAGGTGAAGTTCTTATTTCACTGCTCAGTCTGTTAGCAAGTGCCTTTTCTAGATATATTTTGTATAGTTCATTAGTTGGAATACCATCCATGCCTTCAATATCTACCCATGCTTTCAATAGAGAAGTAAAGGCTACCCATGCTTTCAATAGAGAAGTAAAAGATTCATTTCTTTTCTTTTTAATTTAAATTTATTTTCAATCTTCAACATGTATTTTCACAAAAGTTTGGATTTCAAAATATCTGCCCATTTCCCCCTTGTCCCCACCCCAGGACAGTGAGTATTGTAATTGCCCTTGCCTCTAATCTGCCCTTCTTTCTATCAGCCCTGCCTCTCCCCCGCCCCCTCCCCCCCTAGACTTCCCTTCTATTTTCCTATAGGGTAAGATAGATTACTATACCCAGTTGCCTATATATTTCTTTCTTTTAAAACAGCCTCTAACATTCCTTTGTAAAACTTTGAGTTCCACATTCTCTCCCTTTCCCCCTCTTTACCCACCCTCATTGAGAAGGCAAGCAATTCTATAAGGATTATAAATTTTTGGTCATACAAAACAATTCCATTACAGTGTTGTTGGAAAGATTAACTATATTTCCCTCGATCCTGTCCCACACTTCATTTATTCAATTCTTGCCTTTGGCCTGTGCCTCTACCAAAGTGTTTGCTTCTGATTACCACTACTCCCAATCTGTTGTCCATTCTATTGCCCCCCTGTCTTATTCTCTGCCCCCTTGCTTTTTTTGTAGGGTAAGATAAACTTCCATACACAATGGAGCGCACATGTTACTTCCTCCTGAAGCCAAATACAATGAAAGGAAGGCTCGCTTATTTTATTACTTCTTGCCTTCCCCTTCTTTCCCTCCATTGTAAAAACTTTTCTTTGCCTCTTTTTATGTGAGATGATGTATTATATTCTACCTCTTCCTTTCTCTTTCTCCTAGTACATTGCTCTCAATCATTAATATTCAGCTTACACTGGGCTCTCTCTCTCTCTCTCTCTCTCTCTCTCTCTCTCTCTCTATATATATATATATATATATATATATACATATATATATACATATATATACACATGAATAGATATATATATATACATATATATGTATATATATACATAGATAGATACTTAGATATATAGATAGATATGGATATAGATATTTATGGATATACATTCACATACACACACATATATATGTACATATGTATGTATATATGTATGTATGTGTTTATGTACCCCCCCAACTAATCCTAACACTGAGAAAGGTATTATCAATTATAAATATCATCTTTCCATGTAGGAATGTAAACAGTTCAACTTTAACAAGTCCCTTATGGTTTTCTGTCTTGTTTACCTTTTCATGCTTTTCTTGATTCTTGTATTTGAAAATCAAATTTTCTATTCATCTCTTGTCTTTTCAACAGGAAAGTTTGGAAGTCCTCTATCTCATTGAAGTTCCATTTTTTTCCCTGAAGCATTATACTAAGTTTTGCTGGGTAGGCAATTCCTGGTTTTAATTCCTATCTCATTTGACTTCTGAAATATCTAATTCCAAGCCCTCCAATCATTAAGTGTAAAAGTCGCTAAGACCTGTGTTATCCAGATTTTGTTTCCATGATGCTTGAATTGTTTCTTTCTTGCTGTTTGTAATATTTTCTCCTTGATTTGGGAACTCTGGAATTTGGCTACAATATTTCTAGGAGTTTTCCTTTTGATATCTCAGGAGGTGATTGGTGAATTCTTTCCATTTCTATTTCACTCTCTCCTTCTAGAATGTCAGGTCAATCTTCCTTCATAAATTCTTGAAAGATGATGTCTAGGCTCTTTTGTTGATCATGTCTTTCAGGTAGTTCAATAATTTTTTAAGCTATCTCTCCTGGATCAATTTTCCAGGTTAGTTGTCTTTCCAGTGAGTCATCCCACATTGTCTTCTCCTTTTTTTCATTCTTTTGGTTGTGTTTAATAGTTTCTTGATTTCTCAAAAAGTCTATAGCTTCCATCTGCTCCATTCCAAGTTTTAAAGAATTAATTTTTTCAGTGAACTTTTGGGTATCTTTTTTTTCCATTTGCCCCATTCTGCTTTTTAATTCATTATTTCCTTGTTGGATTTTGGTTCCTCTTTTGCATTTTGGATTAGTTTAACTTTAAAACTGTTATCTTCTTCAGCACTATTTGTGGTTTCCTTTGGCAAGTTGTTGACTCTTTTTTCATGACAATTACTTCACTTTCATTTATCTTCCCAAGTTTTCCACTCCCTCTCTTACTTGATTTTCAGAATCCTCTTTGAATTCTCCCATGCCCTGAAACCAATTCATATTTTTCTTATAGACTTTGGATGCAGGAGCTTTGACTTCTTGTCTTTTTCTGGTTGTATATTTTTATATTTCTCTTTATCAGTGATGTAAGAAAATACCTCTTCATCAGTACAGTAAGACTTGATAATTTGTTTCTTTACCCCCCATTTGTTCATTTTCCCAGCCAATTACTTGTCTCTTCAGCTTTGTTAAGTGGAAAGCTCCAGAATCACCCTTTGCTTCAGCAGTGGCTGTAGCCTCCCTCCCTGAGGTTAGAGCTTGGTCTGGGTCTGGGACCAGACCAAACCCACTTCTCAGAAAGGTCAGTAACCCTTCCCTCTGACCTTTGAAGCAGTATTTAGCATTTGTTGGTTGAAAAGTCAGGAATCCACAACAGCCATCAGAAATTCAGTCCCCTAAGGCCTGCCTCTGTTCAGTTTGTGCCGCTTTGACCCATGTGAAACTACTCTGCTCCCAGCCTGGTACAATAGAGCCTTCTTTCAACCTTCTAGATTGCCTTGGGCTTGAAATTTGCTTCAGTCTGTCATTTCATGGCTTTTGGGACTCTAGAATTTGTTTAGACTCATTTTTAAAAGTTTTTTGTGGGTGTGGGTGAGGGGAGCTGTAGCACGTCACTGCTTCTACTCCACCATCTTGGCTTCCTAAACAATAGTTTTCTTGTCAATCTATTCTGATCTTTAATCTGTTGGCAACTACTCTTATCCTGAAGCAATATCTTTTTCACTGAGTCTCACTATCCAAGATACAAACAATTCTCCCATCCTTTGGGTGAACCAACTCAAAATATCTATGACCTCTTGCTGAATAAAATCCTTAATTTCCTTCCCAAGCACTATGTAGCCTCTAATTCTTCTGTTTTGTTTCTGCCTGAGAAACCTCTCACAAATCTGTCCTCTTCTTATTTTTTTACTTCCTTTTGTGAGCTGAACTAACAATTACTTTTCCTTCTACTGTCTCAGATTTTCTGGATTACTCTTCTAAAGGAGAGTTTGAATGCTGCAGGATAACAAAATTTCTCATGCAAACTAGCCAACTCCTTTTCCATCTCACTTTTCTCTGGTGATGACTTGTTAGCAAGGCCCTGCCTCTCCTACATACCCTATGACAGTTCTTTCACTAGTTCTATTTGTATTCCTTGCAAAGATATCTCTAAATCTTTGGGTCCTCTATTCTGTATCTTCAGTTCCCAGTTTTCACAGAGCCCTGTGCTTTTAGCCCATTCTCTTGCTAGGGAGGATTAAGATAAATATTCTCATCATATGATATCCATTTCTTCGACTCTAACCTTCCTGTCTCCTAAAGGAGATCTGATATTTTGCTATCTGACTGTCATTGACATTTGTATCTCCAACAAAACATTCACAATGCCTGCAACTGCTATAAATATGCTGGCACAATCCTGAATTGGGAAATAAAACAGATTCTCCACATGGAACATAGAACCAAAATATCGATGCTGACTCTAGAAAGTCAAATCCCAAAAGCAGAAAGCCAAATCCATCATAGTAACCAAGATGCTTATATCAAGTCTTCCCATGAACAAATACTCATGAGCCTAGGAGTCTGCCTTTCTCTATCCCTCAGTTTTGACTGCTCTGCCCATTTGTCTATCAGTTCTGCTTCAGCTCTTCCTCTTCTACCCTCCCTGCTCCACCCCTCCTTTCATCAAGCTCCTCCCACCACATGCTCCATCTGATACCAACTCATGTTACTTAGGCTTTTATGTGATTTACCAGATTATATTGACCCATTAATGGGTGGGGAAGACCTTCAAATTAAACCAAAAAAATGTTAATGATGCAATTGTCTGAAAGAGGTGATAAAAAAATGAGCCTAGATGTTGTATTTCAAGAAATTATCAATGAAAACTCTCCTAACATCTTTGACCAAGAAGGTAAAATAGAGCTTGAAAGAATCCATCAGTTACCTCCTAAAAGAGATCACAAAATGAAAACTCCCAGCAATGTTGCAGCCAAATTCTAGAACTCACAGAACCAGAAGCCAGAAAGAAATAATTTTATTATTGTGAAGCCACAGTCAAGATCACACAGTATTTTGCAATTTATTCCTTAAAAGGGCAGTAGAATTTGAATATAGTATTGAAGAAGGCAAAGATTGCAAAAAAAAAAATATCCAGAAAACTGAATAAATCCTTCAATGGAAAAAAACAAATATTTGATGAACTAGAGGACTTTCAAACAGTCTCGATTAAAGAAAAAAAAACAATTAAATAGAAAATATTATTTTGAAAAGCAAAACTGAACAGAAGTATAAAAAACTGAACAAGAAATAGAAATAATAAGAGATGCAATATAATTAAGTTCTTCCCCAGAAAGATAATATGTGTAGCTCCTAAGATCTTTATCATGATTAGTGCAGTTAGGAGATATAGGATTACATTTTGCATGACTACATATTTATAACCTGTATCAAGTTGCTTGCCTTCTCAGTGAGGCAAGAGAAGAGGGAGGAAGGAAGAGAATCTTGAGATCAGTACTTTAAAAAATAAGAATACATATTATTTTGCATGTAATAGGAAAAATAAAATATTGAAAAATACTTCTAAAGTAGCTATACACAATATAAAGTACCTTGAAGTCTATGTGTCAAGAAAAATTCAGTAACTGTATGAACAGTGTTATAAAATACTTCTCAGACAAATTAAATCCAATCCAAACAATTAGAAAAATGTCATTTGCTCATGGACTGAGTCAATATGATAAAAATTGCAATTCCACATAAATTAATTTATGTATGCAATGTCATGCAGAGATAGCAATTTTTTTGAGAAATAATCTGGGAAAAACAAATCATCATAAAACATCAAGAGAATCATTGATAAATAATATTAAAGTAGGTGATTTAGTCATACTAGGTCTCAAACTGTCCTACAAAGTTGTAATTATCACATCAAAATAATGTAGTAGTGACTAAGAAATAGATTGATGAATCAGTTGAATGGATTGGGCCCATCATATAAAATAGAAAATTACGATTATATTGTAACTGAAAAAAATAAAAATTAAAAAAAGATAAAATTACCATTACTTATCTAGCATTTGAAAAACCTAAAGTTTCAATGTTTTGGTGCAAGAAATAACCATTTGACAAAAATTGATATTAAAACTGGAAAATAGTTTGTAATAAGTAGGTATAGACTAACAATTTACACATTATATCCAGATAAGGTTAAAAATGGGTACATGATTTAGTGATAAAAATGATGCCATAAGCAATTTAAGGGAACATAGAATTGTTTCCTAGAAGATCTATGTATAAAGAAAGAGTTTATAACCAAACAAGAGATAGATGTAAAGAAATGAGAAGTAAAATGGGTAATATTGAGTACATTAAAGGAAAAGAAAAGGTTCTACACAAAGAAGACAATGCAATCATGATTAGAAGGAGAGCATAAAATGGGGGATGGGGAATTACAACATGTTTCTCTGATAAACTCCTCATTTCTCAAATATAGATAATTAAGTCAAATTTGTAAGATGACTTATTTCCCAATTGAAGAATTTTCAAGTGCTATGACAGGAAGTTTTAAGTTGAAGAAATGAAAGCTACATATATAATCATAGGAAATCCATACTGTAAAACACTGTTGACTGTAGAAATTTAAGTGAAAATATCTGATGTACTACTTCACATCTATTAGATTGACCAATAAGACAGAAAAAAAGAAATGGCACATTTTGGAGATATGGAAAATAGCACACTAATGTACTCCTGATGGAGTTGTGAAGTGATTCAGCCTTTCTGCAGAGTAAATTGGAAATACTCCCAAAGGGCTATAAAGCCAGGTATACTCTTTAGTACACGACTAGGTCTATACCTCCAAAAGGATAAAAAGAGGAAAATGACATGTTTATATACAAAAATATTGAAAGTAGCACTTTTGTGGTAGCAAGGAATTGGGAATTGAGGGGATGACCATTAATTGGGAAATGACTAAACAACTTGTGGTATATGCTTACAATGGAATACTGCTGTAGTATATAAATAACAAGCAGGATGCTCTCAGAAAAACCTGCAAAGACTTATATCAGCTTATAAAAATTGAAACAAGCAGAATCACGAGATCACTGTAGACAGTCAGAAAAATGCTTTTTAATGATCAACTGTGAGTAATAGTAATATTCAGTACTCCAATGAGCTAAGAAAATCAAAAGGATTCAAGATGAAAAAACGCTATCCATACCCAGAAAAAGAAATCATGAAGTTGTAATGCAGATTGAAACGTACTTGTTTCCTTTATTTTTCTTATGTGTGTGTGTGTGTGTGTGTGGGTGTGTGTGTGTTTGTGTGTGTGTATGTGGGCTTATTTACAATTTCTGTCTTTTTTCACAGCATAAGTAATATGTAATATGAAAGTATGTTTTGCATAGCTACATGTGTATAAACTATATCAAAATGCTTGCCTCCTGAAACCCTCATCAGAGAGTTACAGATCTTCCCCACCCATTAATACACCTGTCCATTAAGGCAAACTTGATTAGGGGAGGTCCACAACATCTGGTAATTTCTAATTCACTAGTTTTCAAGTTGTGAAGGCTTCTGTATCTGAAAAATGTACAAATAATCTGAGGTGAGGTGTTATTTTGGGGCTTATGTTTTGAAAGGAGGTTTCTGTGCCAGATGAGACTCTGGAAAGCTGCTAAGCAGATCCATGGCTTTGAAAGACCATGCATTGGTTCTTCTTTCTCTCATAACTATGTATATATAGTCAGACAATTGTATTTGTTTGTTGATCTGTGATGTATGCATTGCTTGTGGTCAGGTAGCTGGATGCCTTGTCTGTTCATCTTGATTATTCTGTATTTTCTCTGAAGTTCAATGTGGTGACTATTTTCCCTGAATTAATTGAGTGATACATATGACTGATTAAAGTGATTATAGACCCCTCAAAAGTTTCCTTTCCTTTTAGAAAAGCAGAGCAAAGTTCCTGTGATAGTAGCCCCTCCTGTGTATATCAGGGTCCTTGCTTTTACACCTTCTCAATGAGGGTGGAGAACATAGAGGGAGGTAGAGGATTCAGGAATTATAATTTTAAAAAATGAATGTTTAAATAGTTCTTACATATAGTTATAGGGAAAAAAATATAACACAAAAACAAATAAAACAATTTGGATATTGCATTATGTGGTTTATATATGTTTAGTATTGATAAAGCTTCATTACTTATGGCACCTTTTCGTAAGATGGAGTTTCCCTGAATATCTGTTTTAGAGTTTTTTTGTTTAATTTTTTTAATTAATTAATTAATTTTTAGCTTTCAGCATTCATTTCTACACGATTTTGAGTTCCAAATTTTCCCCTTAACACCTCTCCCACTCCAAAACTCCATGAATTCTGATTACCTGTTCCCCCAATTAGCTCTCCCTTCTATAACACCACTTCATTCCCTTATGCCCATCTTCTCTCTTTTATTGTAGGGCAAGATATATTTCTGTGCCTCATTACCTGTATTTCTTATTTCACAATTGCATGCAAAACCAATTCATCAACATTCATTTCTAAAACTTTGAGTTCCAACTTCTCTTCCTTCCTCCCTCCTCACCCATCCTAACTGACACTTCTCTAATGCTCATGTTGTAAAAGACTAACTCTATTTTTCTCCATTCTATCCTGCTCCCATTCTTTTATTCTCTCTTTTGACCTTGTATCTCCCCTAAAGTGTTGGTTTCTAATTACTCCCTCCTCCCATTTGCCATTCCTTCTATCATGACCACACTTACACCTTTCTCCTCTACTTTCTTGTAGTGTAAGATAGATTTTCATACCATATTGAGTGTGCATGTAATTCCCTCTTTAAGCCAAATGTGATGAGTAAGTTTCACTTTTTCCCTCTTACCTATCCACTTTTCCCTTCCACTAAAAAAAAGATTTGTCTTTGCCTTGTATCTTTTATGAGAGACAATTTGCCCCATTCTATTTCTCCCTTTCTTCTCCCAAATATTCATCTCTCACCCTTAAGTGAATGTTTTAGGTATCATTCCTTCCTATTGAACTCACCCTGAACCGTGTGTGTGTGTGTGTGTGTGTGTGTGTGTATGTGTGTGTGTGTGTAATCCTTCCAACTACCCAAATACTGACATAAGTTTCAAGAGTTACAAATATCTTCCTGTGTAGGAATGTAAACAGTTCAACTTTCGTAAGTCCCTTATGATTTCTCTTTCCTGTTTACCTTTTCATGCTTCTCTTGATTCTTGTGTTTGAAAGTCAAATTTATTTATTCAGTTCTAGTCTTTTCATCAAAAATGCTTAAAATTCCTCTATTTCAATGACTGAACATCTTTTCCCCTGAAGAAATATACTCAGGTAGTCATTCTTGGTTTTTATCCTAACTCCTTTAACTTGTGGAACATTATATTCTAAGCCATTCAATCACTAAATGTGGAAGCTGATGATCTTCTGTTATCCTTGAATTTCCACAATATTGCAATTGTTTCTTTCTGGCTGCTTGCAACATTTTCTCCTTGACCTGGGAGCTCTGGAATTTGGTTACAATATTATCTGAAGTTTTCTTTTTGGGATCTCTTTCAGGAGGTGATAGATGGATTCTTTCAATATTGATTTTACCCTCTGGTTCTAGAATATTAGGGCAGTTTTCCTTGATAATTTCATGAAAGATGATATCTAGGCTCTTTTTTGGTAATGGATTTCTGGTAGTCCCATAATTTTTAAATTTTGTCTCCTGGATCTATTTTCCAGGATTGTTATTTTTCCAATGAGATGTTTCAAATAATCTATTTTTTTTCATTCTTTTCTTTTTGTTTTGTAATTTCTTTGTTTCTCAGAAAGTCATTAACTTCAGTCTTTTCTTTTCTGATTTTTAAAGAACTATTTTCTTCATTGAGGTTTTGAACCTCCTTTTCCATTTGGCTAGTTCTGCTTTGTAAAGCATTCTTCTCCTTTTTGGCTGTTTGGGCCCTTTTGCCATTTGAATTAGTCTATTTTTAAAGGTATTATTTTATTCAGCATTTTTTGGGTTCTCCTTTAGCAAGTTGTTGACTCACTTCTCATGATTTTCTTGCATCATTTTCTTTTCTCTTGTGAATATTTCCTCCACCTCTCTTACTTGATTTTCAAAATTCTTTTTGAGTTCTGCCATGGCTTGATACTATTACATATTTATTTTGTAGCTTTTGGAGGCAGAAGCCTTGACTTTTATATCTTCTTCTGTTGGTATGCCTTGTTCTTCCTCATCCAGAATGATGGAAGAAAATACCTGTTAACCAAGAAAGTAACATTCTGTATTATTATTTTTCCCCATTTTGGGACATTTTCCCAGCCAGTTACTTGACTTTTGAGTTCTTTGTCAAGAGGAGGGTATATTCTAGGGACCTGTAAGTTCTCATTTCCTCCATTGTGGCACAAGCACAGGAGAGGAGTTACTCCTCTCTTGGCCTGCTCTGTAGTTTGGGAGCAATCACTAGCTTTTCTTCCCAAGATCTGAGAATAGAATTCCCTCTCCAAAGCCTCCACCAGCTAGACCAGGCCAGTTTTCCTATTTACCCCAGGACTGCCACTTAGGTCTGAGACCCAGTTCAGCTGTTCATTTCCCCCATGGTCTTTAGTCTGAGTCCTGCAAAAATGGACTCCCCTTCACAATGGCTACTGCCACCCTGGGGCCAGGGCCTGACGGCATTCCCTTCTTATCCAGGTGAAAGAACTTTCCCACTGAAATTTAAAGCTGTCTTTGGTGTTTCTGAGGTGAAAATTTGTAAACTGCAACTGGTGTCAATGACCTCATGCCCTGAAGCCTGCTCTGGTCCAGTCCATTCTGTACTGTGCAGCCAAGGTTGGGATGCATTGCACTGCACTCTGAGACTAGTGCAATAGACCTTTCCTGTCAGCTTTCCAGAAGAGAAATCTCTTTCACTGTCATTTTGTAGATTCTGCTATTATAGAATTTGTTTAGAGTCATTTTTACAAATATTTTATAGACTGTTTGGGGAGAGTTTCTATAGGTCCATTCTTCTACTCCACCATCATTATCAGTCCCCAAATTATCTCTTTTAAATAGAAATACTCCTCTTTTTGGCTGAGATCATGATTTCTGCTCTTAAAAAACAGTATCTACACCAACTTATAAAGCTGACATTTTATTTGGCAGAGACCAAAAATCTAGAATAGTTGATATTCATGGCAGATGGTAAAGCTAGGTATTACCTAGGCAAAGAAGGTAACATAGCATATGGCAGTACAGAGGATAGTATGGACTAATGGAAAGGGAAATGGTTCTGTACCAAGAACGAGAGTCCAAGGCCTAAGCTGGAGTGGAGTTTAGGGATTCTTCCAGCAGAGATAGGGAAAGAGAGGGCTACATGTGAGTCTTATAATTCAGTAATGATGTATGGCTTCAGAAGAAAGTTCTGGCTCACCTCATTTACAAGGAATTATGATGGCTTATTTTCTTCCTTCCCATTAGCAAGCAAGGACTTGAGAAAGGGAAGGTCCCCATTTCCTTGCTATGGAACAAGTGGAGATGACTGGTGCTAATCTTTGAGCTGAGAAGTTGAAGAACAAGTGCTGGTCCTCAGTTAGAGCAAAAACCATGGTGTCTGGCCAATGGTTAGAAGAGAGAAATATCTACCTTGGGGGAACTCTGCTGTGCAAGTTTATTTTGTAATTTAGTAATACCTATATAAACACCCCCAAAGATTAGAGAGAAATAAAAACCAATTTCATCTGAGACTGTTGCCTCTAAATGTAAATAAACTTATTGAATATCATGACCTTGCCAGTTGATAAAATCTCCAACCTCAGCTTTATCAAAAGAGAGGAACAGGTAGAGAAAATAAGAATGGTTCATGCAACAAATGAGACAAATGGAGGATGGAGAGATTGTGGGACCATAAACTTTAAAAACAATCCTCCTGTTCTTTGTTGACACCTTTTGAGGGGAGATATGCATAATCCTAGTGTAATCTATTGAAGAGCTAGTTATCAGTCAATATTAGTCTCTACAACAAAAACTAGCTTTGACACATTTTTAACTGCTATGTGGCACCAAGAATCAGTTGAAATTTTTATCTATCATTGAGATAGGGAAAACTGATTATTTTTGCAATACATTCCTCCTCTCTTCTAGATAGGAACAACTGAATGTCTATACAACATACTCCACCTTCCCTCCAAAACTTTTGCAAGCCAAAAATTTGCATTCAAAGCAAAAGAAAAAAGAATGCAGCAATAGATAACTTGTAGCTTATTTATGCCTACTAGGATCATTTGTTCTATTCCTGCTTGGTTCTGAGGATTCCTTTCTCTCTCAAATTACTTGCCTTTTTTTAACGATGGATTTCTTGAACACCTGGCCAGTAATGTTGCTCTGGTAATGTGTTAACTAGGGTTGTGTAGGGATAAACTAAAATAGTTTGAATCTGCTTCCTTCTTTTATTGAGTTCCTTAAGTTTTATGAAAGCAGAATTGGCACAAATCTAAATTGCCATCTGGATTGTAATACACAGACACAAGCATAAGAAAATATTTAAAACAATATGGTTACAGTAACAGCAATTTTAGGCTTGGTAATGGTCACCTGTATCATCCAGGTTTGGGAGAGCGTCAAGTCCCTTTATCTAGGACTGCATCAGGGACCAGATAAATCAAGGGAGTAACCTGAATGGCTAGTAAGTTACAGAATTTCCCCCCTCGTAATGCTCTTTTCTACCCCACTTTACCAAAGCATAGGGAAATGTTAATGCAAAACAACTCCTAAGTTGGAAGACTCCCAAGGGATTCTTGGATATTATCAGCATTTGCCTCTAAACTTATGTCCAAGTGAACCCTTATTGCACTTCTTTTAAATGATGGTGGCAAAGTTCAACAAAGCAACTCTACTCACCCCTTCACCCATGTTGAGGTCTAATATTCTTTCTTTCCTTCTCTATTTCTTCCTAGTCTGACTCTCATCTTCACACACAGATATCAATCATTTCCTTAACGTTTACTGTTGTTTAATTGATTGATTATCTTAATTAATTAAATTTATTTTTCAAAATTATTTTAATTTAATTGATATAATAATATCTGAGTCTTTGTGATCCTATAGAGATCTTCTTTGCAAGGATACTGGAATAGTTTGGCATTTCCTTCTCTAGTTCATTTTTACAGATGAGGAACTGAGAGAGGAAAGAAGGTTGAATTATTTGCCAAGGGTCACACAATTAATAAGTGTCTGAGACCAGATTTTAACTCATAAAGGTGAGTTTTCCTGACTTTAGGTATGGCATTTTATCCACTCTGCCACAGTCAAATAGATTTTCCCTCAAGTAAATACCCTGAAGTTGAAAAATTAGAAAACTGGCATGCTTTCCCTTAGATAACTATGTCTCATTTCTACTTGCCATATGCCCAAGCCTTTTGAAGTAGGTAAAAAAATTGAGTTACCCAGACCATGACTTTTCATAGACCAACCTACATTCTTCAAGCACTCAAGTTCCTCAATTAATTTTCTACAATCCTTAGCTTCTTTAAATCCTCAGCTTAGGTGTTTCCTTCTATTTGCAATCTTCCCTCATATCCCTAGTTGATAGCACTTACTCCATTCTCAAAATGCCCCTTATTTGCTCATCTGTATGCATTTTACTTACTGTCATTAGAATTGGAGTTTCTTGAGTACAGGAAATGTGTAATTTTTGTCGTTGTACTCCCAACCTAGCACTTGGTACATATTTAATAAATATTTATTGAATTGATATGAATTTAGTTGAATTAAAGATCTGCCTTATCCATTTTTCCTGTATCTTGTTGTCTATTAATCCCACCCCCACCCACAGCTATCTTTACTTTCAAGAGAAGAAAGGAAAATGAATATTTGGGATATGGAAGGGTTTCAAGAATTGGAGAGAATTTGAAATTCAAAGAGCTTTTTTAATGAATATTAATTTTTTTTTACATGTAATTAGGGATTTTTTTTAAATAAAGAAAAGAAGAAGAGAAGTGTTGGAGGGCATGCGAGAAGACAAGCATACAAATGCTTGTGGAGTTATCCAACCATTTTTCTAAGTAATTTGGTGTTATGTTCCAAAACTCATTAAACAGGAATATTCTTTGATATAGTAATAGTTACAAAACATCTAAAACCATAACATTTGAGAGAGAAAAAAAAGACATTTCTATGCAAAAGCACTTATAACAACATTATTTTAGAAAAGCATAGAACCAAAGTAAAGGTCTATCAATTGAAGAATGGTTGAATGAATTACTGTATATGGATATGCAAGAAAGGGGTCTTGGTCCCCATATCCCTCCTCTTCCTCATTCAGTTGATGTAATCACAGAGCATAATCATAGATTTTAAGTTATTTAGGTGTTACCAAGGCATAGATATTCTCTACTCCCCTTAAAAAGTATAAATACCTTTCTCTAATGGAATTAAAATGATCCTAGAAATTAGCTAAGGAAACAAATTAGCTGTGTCTCTCATATTTAAAATAGTTAAGTACTAGAAATAGTCAGATATGACAGTTCCAGAAGTTTGAGGGTTGGAGAAAATCAAATAAAGGGATATGTGTGATGAATACAGAGAAGCATGGAAAGATCTACTTGAATAAAAGCAGCAGAGCCTCCAGGAAATGAGATACAAAACAATATAAATGGAAAGAACAACCACACACAGAAAAAAAAATCAAATGTAAATATTGCAAAATTATATAAAACCAGTATTTCTCCAAAGATAAGATTATAGAATATCCACTCTTCTAACCCTTTAGCAGACCTGGGAGAGCCACAAACATTCACATATTTTTAGATATTTTCAATCTAATGATAAGTTGTGCTGATTTTTTTCATTTTCTTTTTCTTCTTTTTGTTCTTAGAAAATATTGATCATTATATAGGATTACTCTCTAGAAGGGGGAGAAAAGGAGGAGAGGATAGTGGGAAAACTAAGGTGATAAAAAAATCAAAAACTTAATAAAATTTTATTTTAAAAAAAGAGTTAAGAGGATCTGTCCTAATTGAGAATTCCTTACATCATTGATATCACACATTCGGGACAAAATAACAGTGAATAAATAACCACACACACACACACACACACACACACATCCCCAGCTATGCATAAAGGAGATAAATATGCAAAAACCTAGATGAATAATAGCAATTGTTCAAGTTAAGGAATGCAGTTGTATGATCAATGGATTGGAAGCTCCTAAAAGGTAGGGACTATCTTGAACCTTTCTTTGTGACTTTGACCTTTTCTTAACACAGTGTCTGGCACATAGTAGGTACTTTATACATGCCTATTGACGTACTACATGGTTAATATCCATGAAACTAGCTCACAAATATCTATATCTTAGACAGATATTGCTTCTGGAAAATGGATTGATTCAAGAACAAAATAAAAAGAGTGAATTGCATTTAGAAAATTACTTCACATATCATGATTTTAAACTTTCCCTTAAGCAAAGGATCATTTTAATGCCAATTTTAATAATCAATATTCTTCCAATAATGAAATCACAAGTTAGTTCAAGGAAAAAATAAAGATACAATGTTGATTTTGTTCCTTATATTCAAGGATATATTCATATATTCATAAAATTAATCTGAGTTAAGACTTATACAGATAAAAGTTATTATATCAAAGTCATAACCAAGTGTCAACACTTTTTAATTTCAAATATATTTTTTGTTGTGAGATCTGATCTCAACATTATTAGCAGATATTTCAACATTTAAGATTATTCATATAAAAAAAGTGATAAGTTATTGAGAATCTTTGGACTCTTATTTTGCAAAGTTAATTTCATGAATAAAAATATTAACAAAATAAACTATTATATTTTCTGAGCTTCAAATAAGGAACAGATATGTCACATGGTATGTGAGAGATATCCTGATACAATTGAAATAATTGTTAACAAAGAATCAGATATTTGTTCTAGTCCAGAGTCATTAGCTACTTGTTGTTTGTGTTTGTCCTTTGTTCTTAAAGAGGACCATGATGTCAACATGATCACATGACTTGCAGTTGACTTTGATTTGAGTGAAGGAGGGTTATGCAAGGTTATCAACCTCACTTTCTTGTCCTGAGCCATCTGGGTCCAGTGGCTTAGTATTCATCAGAACAACTGGAGATGGCCCAGGATGCAATGTGAGACTCTGACCCTTTCAGGCTAAAGTCACATCACATTCTCACTTTAGAGTGACTTTGGTTAATCACTTAACCTTTCTGGGACTCATTATTCACAGCTATAAAATAATAGAAAGTGGGGAAAGAGATGTCATTGAAGCCATCTCTAAGTCCATGATCCATGAATAATATGAGATTATGGGTAACATTTTTCTTGCTCTCAACGTCTATGGTGTTTCAATTATTCTTCTGATAACTCTGATTTATATCTTTCCTTCGGAAAAGAGATGAATATCTCCAGAGTTTTCTCCAGAACCAAAAAGAAAAGATAAAATTATTCATTTTTAATAAAGTAAACTTACTAGAAATAATCTTACTCATATTTATTCTCTCAGGTTTAGATGTTCTTGTCTACAGGACCATTTTGTCACCACATATTCTCTTTTGCAGATGAGGTTAGGCTTGATTGCAGCTAAGGAAAAAAAAATGAAGCAAGCACCTGGGAGCATATTTAATTTTGTCATGAAATCTAATGAAGTGTAATGTAATTTGGTATTATATCCATATCTGAAAGAGGCACACAAACAATTCAAATAGGTTTTTAGCTTATTAACCACAAATAATATCTCTGCTTTTAGCTATTACCATATTAAGACAACTTGTCTAGTATATGGCAGATTATGTACATAAGATAGCTATGTCTGCTAAAATTTTATACAAATGCTATATCCATAAATATTTGGCATGTTCTCAGTAATACCATGCTGATAGATTGCTATTTGAGCATTTGTTCAGTCTAAGTTTATTTCATTGTTTTTTACATGCTAATGGAGTCAATGTCTCATATCTGCTTAGTTTTGATCTGTTTTCAACATGACAAGAGAACTATGAGGGCTATTCATTCACTGTAGCCCTTAGCAGCAGTGTAACAAAGTGTTTTTCTCTTCCCATTGGAATATTCATTAACAGTAAATTATTTATGCTACTTATGTAATTTAAGAAGTATTAATTAAATCCCTTCCTCCTGCATGCCAGACACTGTGGTAGGCAATGGAGAGACAGAAAGTCTATTAAAGTTGTATAAATATCTCACAAGCTTCAGAAAGAAAATAACAATGATATCCATAGGAATAATGTCCAAGGTAATAGCCATTCCATAAAAGGAGCTTGACTGAAAATAATGATCCAAACTTGCATAGACAGACACAAAAATAGTATATCCGTCCACAACTCTCTCTCCTGCTCATTTTCCTAAAGTAAATAGTAACCACTATCAGATTTTAATCTAGTGTTATTACTGTTCCCTTCCATTCGTTTCCTTCACACCACTTTTGTAGTTTAATTGTAGAAAGTCATACAAAAATGAAAAAAAAAATGATAATAATAACACAAATGATAAAAATGGTCTTCTCTGCCCACTAAAATTTGACAACCTAATAGCAGCCTCAGATATTTCAGTGTTGGAAGCTGTGTTAAATGTGAATTGTACTGGAAAGGGGTCTTTGGAAAGGAAGAATAATTCAGTTACTCTTAGCTCATTTGGAAACAAGGATGTGGAGATTAATAAAGTAGCAGCCAAGAGGGGTTCTGTCATCAATTATGCACAGAACAGCCTGGAAAAAACTTTGAAAAATGACAGTAAAATTAGATATTTATGCATTAAATATACCACTAAAAATCTTCATTACTTATAGATATTGCTACTGATAAGTACAATAAGCAATACAAGATTCAAAAATAAATCTAAGTAAATTTCCATATATAAGAACCTTTGTTTTAAAAAACACAAAGAATTTCACATGGAAGATTTTGTTGTATTTTTTTTAAATGAGGAAAGAGAACCAGATCTAGATTTTTTAAGCAAAAATATATCTCTTCATAGTATCAAAAAATATGTCCAATCAAAACAGCCTGATGCATTTCTTTATCCAGGATTTCATTAATCCAACTTCCATCCATACAGATCATTAGAACTCTACGCCTTATCATCCTGTGCATTTGCTGTCCATATCTTTCCATAATTCAGCTATGGTTGATGTTACTAGTAGGTTGAATGTCTTCTCATTTGTCTAACAGCTCTGGATTATAAGAGCTGAACTTGAGGTATCCTATGATTTCTAGATAAAAGCCTCATTTTTTTTCTTTTGCTCTTTAGTATTTTCTTTTTCACTATATATATTTATATATATGTGTGTGTGTGTGTGTGTGTGTGTGTGTACACACACACAATGTTTAACATTCCTTTTAAAAACTTTGAGTTCCAAATGCTCTGCCTTCTTTCCTCTCCCACAGCACCACCCTTATTGAGAAGGCAAATAATTAGATATAGGTTATGCATGTGTAGTCATGAAAAACATTTTCAAAATAGTCATATTGTGAAAGAAAAGCCAGAAACCCCTCCCCAATGAAAAATATGGTAAAAAAGTGAGCTTTAATATTTATTCAGTCACCATCAGTTTTTTACCTGGAGATGAATAGCATTTTTCATCAAAAATCCTTGAGTTGTTTTGAATCATTATATTGCTGAGAATAACTAAGTCATTCACAGTTGATCATTTTACAATATTACTGTCACTTTTTACACAGTATATGTCACTTTCTATCAGCTTATTCAAGCCTCTCCATGTTTTTCTGAGGGTATCCCACTCATTATTTCTCATAGCCCAATAGTATTCCTCATTGTCACATACAACAACTTGTTCAATCATTCCAATTCTTTGCCATGAAAACAAGAGCCGCTATAAATATCTTCATAGGTATTGGTCCTTTCCCTTTTTTAAAATCTCTTTTGGGATACAGATCTAGTAGTGGTGTTGCTAAGGGTTTTTAGCCCTTTGGGCATGGCTCCAAATTGCTTTTCAGAATAGTTGAATCAGTTAACAACTCCATAAACAATGCATTAATGCCCCCATTTTCCCCCACAAATGACCACTATTTGTCATTTTTGTTTTCTGTTCTATTAGCCAAACTAATAGGTATGACATGGTACTTCAGAAATGTTTTAATTTGCACTTCTCCAATCAATAGTGTATTAGAATATTTTTCATACAGCTTTAGTTAGCTTTGGTTACTTCACCTGAAAACTGCTTATATATTTTGAGGATTTATCAATTGGGGAGTGAATACTTCATTTCTGATCATACGCATTCTCAATAGCATGTGTAATGCAACACTGTGTTTGCCAATTTTATGTGTACCTTATGGAAGTCAGATTAAAATCTGCATGAATCATGCTATTGTCCTATGATTTCATTGTCATTTTCTTTCTCAGAAATTCATAAACCTAAATGTTATTCTTCCTCACTGAGAGGACTGTAAATGCTTGCCATAAAATATAGTCTGCCAAGTTCAAAAGTGTAATGTTAAACAAAACAAAACAAAAAAATGCTCTTCTGTCTCCCCAAGGGGAAGAATGGATGTTAGCCAAGTTGTTTAATGTATTATTTGTGAGTCTTTTTTGGTAGATATGCTAAGTGAATACTGGCATATACTACTTTTGGTCAGAACTTTTTTGTTATTGCCACACGCTTCACATGATAAAATCTCAACCTGCTAAGTAAAAAGTGACACCAGCCCTTAATTAAAGATATTTACTTTAAAGAAAGAAAAAAAATCATTACAAAAATGTACCTGAATTATCTGATTTGAAACTGGGCACATAATAATTTTGTTTCCTACATAATATACACATTAATATATAAATTAATACAGTTATATTAATAAGCAAGGTTTAATGTTTTTTTAAATTTGAAAGGAAATACTTAATTTTGAAAATAATTTGCAGCAAATTTCTCTGATAAAGGCCCAATATCTAAACTATATGCATCAAACTATAAGATCCAAAGTCATCTCCAGCGATTAAAGTGGTCAAAGCATGTAAACCTGCAGTTTTCAAAAGAAATGAAAACTAAATAATAAAATAGAATTCCAAAATTACTAATAATAAGAAACAAATTAAAATATTCCTAAAATTTAAGTAATAAATACGACAAAAGATGAGTGTGGTAATTATTGGAAAATTATGTAAAAAACAAAGCACATTAATGCATTACTGAAAGAGCCAAAGTTGATTCAGTCACCAAGGAAAATAATTTTGAATTGTACAAATGTCATTAAATTGTGCACATATTGTGAATACAATAATACTACTGAGTGGCAAATACTATTAGGATTTGTGTGTAGTTTATATATGCACTATATATATACACATATACATATATACATATATTATTATACACATGTAGGTATATGTAACTACATATTCTGTATTTTATATAAACAGTAAACACACATTAATTGATAGAGTTAGGTAAATAGAAGTGAAAATAGGTGATGCCATTGATAGAGCACCTGCGATGGAGTCAGGAGAATCTGAGTTCAGTCTGGCTTCAGACACTTAGTAGTATGATCCTGAGCAAGTCACATAACTCCGTTTGCCTCAGTTCTTCATGTGTTCTGGAAAAGGAAATGAGTTGAAACAACTCAAGAACAACAAAAAGTAGAATAGGAACGATTTATATTATTATCACAATAATATAAAGGGAATGAATATCAGAAGACTTCAGAAATCTGATCATTTCAGTGATCAAATATGACTTAATTTTAAACAATGCTTCTTATTTAATAGCAAAGAGTAGGGGACACACTTGACAATTGTGATGATTTTGCTTCCATGTACTTAAAGGTTACAAGGTATAGCTTTGTTATTACAGAATGTCAGTAGGGTGACATTTTAAAATTAATGTTAAATTTATTCTACAAATAATAATAAAAGAGAGAAAAAGGATGTAGGTTTTGTATCTAAAAATATTAATATGATTTGACAATGATTAATCCAACGACCTAAGGTGTTTTTAAAGCATAAGTTGAAAGATGGAATAAAAATACATACTTAATGAGAAATACAATAATTGGGCACAAATTTATGAAACTTACATTAAAAAAATTAAAGCTCCAAATGAACTAAGACTTGAAAAATATGGACAAGAGCAATTTATATGTTTTATACTTCGAGGAAATTAACACTGAATTTCTCTGGGCTTCATTATATCCCCCACTACAGAAAGAAGTCATTCCTTAAAATACATGCATTATCTTATCAAAGACAAAGTAAAGTATCTTTTTTTATATTTAGAACAGTGAGACTGAAGAGAAATAGTCTCTCTCAAGACAAAACCTTTCCAATGGCAAGTCCTTGTACAGCAGTTTTAGTTTGCTAAGACATATCACTGACAGTCATCTAAAAACTTGGTTTAATTCACTTATTAGACTTTCATGATACTTAAGCTTTTTATAAAAGCTTGCACACATTATTTCTTTTTTCCTGGAGTGAAAAATTCTGTCCCTTTACCTTAGTTTCCCTACCCCTTGTCTCTTGCCAAAAGATAAACCTGTGGTGAATTCTCTTCTGGTAAAATTGAATTCATGGATACTCGTGGTTCTTATACTTAAGTAAATAACAACAAAAATGAATTTCAACAAGGTTAGGATGATAAAAAGCATATATTCTGCATTTGGGACAGCTAGTAATACATTGATTATAATGACAGACCTAGAGTCAGTCACAAGAACTGATTTCAAAATCACTCTCAGGCACCCAATAGATGGGTGACGAAGGTTAAGTACTCAAAGTCTCTGATTCAATTTTCTCAATTGTAAAATGAGAATAAAAATAGATCTTAATTTATAGGGTTACTGTGAAAATCAAATGAAATAATACTTGTAAAATGTTTATCAGAATATCTGACATAGTATATGTTATGCAAATGCTTATTTTCTTCCGCTTCTTTTTCTTAAAATTTTGCTAGTTTAATATTCCCATGAATATGCCATTTTAACAATAGATTTACTGCCTCCAAAGTACATAAAGCAACTATTCACTTGTTCTCATTTTATTTACTTTTAAACTGTGTGCTTTTGCCAATTCCTCACAATGGCCTCAACCAACATGGCAGGTTCTTTCCTCCAAATCACAGCATTGCATGAAGACATGGCTATTCAGTGATCCCCTAATCTTACTACATGATTTGCCCATTTGTTATGTTTTGAGACATTTAGTTTAATATGTAATATCTTCTTCTTCCCTTCTATGTAATTATTCATTGTTAATATGCTGAAGTATTCTAAAAATAACTTCATATCTCACCATTTTTTGTTTATTCTAGAATTTTCTGTTATCAAACATCAAAAGGATAAACTGCATAGCATAAAATATAATCATAGAACTGTTAAAATGACCTGCGTAAATGACTACCACTTAGAAAAGAGGGCATAAGATTAAAGGATCATAGGGACTTAAATATAATCTATTCTTGATAAATGTTTGTTAAATAGAATTGAATAAATAACAGAGATGAAAAAGCTGTTGGTTTCATCTTTTCTAGAAGAGAAAAAAATATAAAATTGGAATTTTTTCAAATCTATTTTATTTTTTATTTTTTTCCCACCCAAACAACTGTACTTATTTAGCATGTCAGCAAGATTATATTTAAGCTTCTAGAAGCTAAGCTTCAGTAATATATGAATTGAGAATTACCAGAGGAGCAAAGAGTAGAGAAACTAGAGATCAAATTGCTGACATTCACTGGATTATGGAGAAAGAAAGTTCTAGACAAAACTGATCATCTAATAAAATTGATCATCTAATTGTCTTCAATGTCTACACTAAAGGTTTGTGTGTGGGAATCACAACAAAATGTGGCAGTTTGTCAAAGGGAATAAACGTTCCAGGTGATTTTACATGCCTCCCGAGGAACCTGTATATGGCCAAGGAAAAGCAATAAAAACAGAATATGGAATAACTGAATGGTGTAAGATTAGAAAAAGAGTACAACAAGGCTACTTATTGTCACCTTATCTATTTAACTTATATGCAGAATATATCATGGAAATTGCCAGGCTTGATGAATCAAAAACTGGAATTAAGTTTCCAGGAGAAATATCAATGATCTCAGATATGCCAATAATACAACTCTGATTCCAGAAAATGAACAAAAGATTTAAGAAGCCTCTTGATAAGGGTGAAAGAGGATAAAAATTGGCCTGAATTTAGCATCAAAAATATAAATAGATAGATAGATAGATAGACTAAAAAAGAATAAGCAAGGGGTGAATGAAGGAAGGAAAGAATGAATAAATGAATGAATGAATGAATGAATGAATGAATGAATGAATGAAAAAAGCAAAAACTTAAGATCTTGGTAATTCATTCCATCACTTCTTGGCAAATAAAGGGAGAAAAATTGGAAGTAATGGCATATTTGATATTTTTAAATTCAAAGATCAGGGTAGAAATTGAAATTAAAGACATTTGCTCTTTCATAGGAAAGCTATGGCAAATCGGGACAGCATATTCAAAAGCAGAGACATGACTTTGGTGACAATGGTTCATATGATAAAAGTTATGGTTTTTCTAGTAGCAAAGTATTGCTATGTGAGTTAGATGCTAAAGAAAGTCTAGCACCACAGAATCAACTCTTTTCAAACTGTGGTGCCAAAGGTAACATTTGAGCACCTTTTGGATAGCAAGGAGATCAAATCTGTCAATACTTAAAGGAATTGATTCAGACTATTCACCTAAAGTTCAAATACCAAAGCTGAAGCTTAAATACTTTGGTCACATAATAAGGAGATGGAATTCACTAAAAATTACCCTGTTGTTCAAAAAGATTGAAGGCAAAAGGAAAAGGAGGCAGCAGAGGATGAGAAGGAAAGATAGTGTCATGGAAACAATGAATATGAATTTGTGCAGACTTTGAGTGATAGTGGAGGATATATGGGCAAGGCATGCTGTGTTTCATGGGGTCACAAAGAATCAGACCTGACTGAATGACTGAAGAAAACCAACAAAAACACTCATTCTTAAGCCCTTTGACAGTAATATATATATATGTGAAGCACAAATATCTGAAAAACTGTTTGATTCATATATGCATGTAAATAAATCAAAAGCATATGTTTTGGGAATATTACTTTTGTTAAAATGTCAATATTATGTGTACTTAATTATCTATTAAAGGCATACATTTATGCTGTATGAAAACTTGACATACATTTTAAAGTTTATCAGCATTTACATTTTAAATAGTTTCTGAAATAATCTTTAAGAGACTTGATTGAAACTATTTCCTACTGTGAAAATGGGACAGGATTTTAATTAGCTTCATTGAAACTGCTCAAAGAGTGATATACAAGTAGAATCACTTTCTGGAATCACTTTTATTATTTAGATTTGTAAACTGGGAGTCATCATATAGTAAACACTATTCAACAGCATGGTTTCCTGCTTTCTTAGTATATTTCACTGAAATCTTCCTGGACTAGTAAAGTAGAAATCAAATAGGTTACCTCATGGACACAAGCACTCCAACACACACAGGGGGTCTGCCCCCACAGTTTTTTAGATTTGCATTCATAAAAGGAAAGGCAACTTTTGAGGGGCTAACAGTCACTTTAATCAAATAAATGTATCATTCACCTATCCTAGGGGAGTCAGCACCCTGAACTTCAAAGAAAATACAGAGAAATCAAAAGATCAATAGACATCGCTTCCTCTGCCTGACTATAATTCAACAGAGAGATACAGCTGTCTAACCATAGTTACCAGAGAAGGAAGCATGAGTTCTGGGTTCTCAAAGCTGTGGGGAGGGGGGTCCAGGGGGGGACTCCTTAGTGGCTTCCCAGAGTCCTCATATGACACTCAAACTTTCTTACCAAAAACTAAGCCCCAAAGCAAAACCTCAAATCAGAGTATTTATACCTTTTTTAGAGCCAGAGGGTATCACAATCCTTTGACTCAGTGCTTCAACAGACAAAAACAAAAGATACTTGGGACCCTCCTACAAAACTCTTCTAATCAAGCTCATAATATGCAGGCCCATCAATGAATAGGAAAGATCTTCAATCACATTAAAATAATTTACAACACAAATACTTACACTGTTTTCAGACTTTTGAATGATAAAGGCCACATTCAATCAGAAGCACTTGACAAAAACAGCAAAGGATTTAATGTGAGAATCTGAATTTAAATGCAGATTTTCCCAGATGTTATTATTTATTTTAATATATTTTTAGATTTCAACATACATTTCCACAAAATTTTGAGTTCCAATTTTTCTCCTCATATTTCTCCTTCCTCCACTCCATAATACCTTGCATTCTGATTACCCCTTCCCTCAATGTACCTTCTCTTCTGTCACCTCCCACCCTTGCCTTATCCCCATCTTCTCTCTTTTCTTGTAGGGGAAGATAAATTTCTATACCCCATTACTTGTATTTCTTATTTCCCAGTTATATGCAGCAATAATTCTCTACATTCATTTCTAATACTTTGAATTCCAACTTTTCTCCTTCCCTCCCTATCTACCCATCCTCACTGAGAAGGTAAGCAATTCTTTACAGGCTATATATGTGTGATTTTGCAAAAGACTTCCATCATCGTCATGTTGTGTAAGACTGACTATATTGTCTGCCATCCTACCCTTACCCCCTCTTTTTTTCCTCTTCTGTCATTTGACCTTGTCCTTTCCCAAAAGTGTTTATTTGTACTTACTCCCTTCTCCCATTTGCCTTCCCTTCTATCATCCCCCTCACCCCTCTTGTCCCCTTCTCCCCTACTTTCCTGTAGTGTAATATAGATTTTCATATCAAATTTAGTGAGCATGTTATTCCCTCCTTAAGTCATATGTGAAGAGAGTAATCTTCACTTTTCCCCTCCCTCATCGTCTCTTTTCTCCTCCATTGAACAAGATTTTTCTTATCTCTTTTATGAGTGATAGCCTGCACCATTCTATTTCTTTCTTTCTCCTCCCAATATGTTCCTCTCTTGCCCCTTAATTTTATTTTATTATGGATATCACATTTTCTGACTTAACTTGTACTCTGTGTGTGTGTGTATATGTGTGTGTGTATATAGGGGAGGGTATAATCCCTTCACCTACCCAAATAATGAGAAAAGTCTCAAGAGTTACAAATGTTACCTTTTCATGTAGGAATGTAAACAGTTCTGCTTTAGAAAGTCCTTTATGTTTCTCTTTCATGTTTATCTTTTCATGCTTCTCTTGGTTCTTGTGTTTAAAAGTCAAATTTTCTATTCAGTTCTGGTCTTTTCATCATGAATACTTGAAATTCCTCTATATAACCAACTGATCATTTATTCCCTTGAAGTATTATACTCACTATTGCTGGTTAGGTGATTCTTGGTTTTCATCCCAGTACCTTTGATTTCTGGAATATCCTATTCCAAGTCCTTTGATCCTGTAATGTAGAAGCTGCCAAATCTTGTGTTATCCTCATTGTATTTCCACAATACTTAAATTGTTTCTTTTTAGCTGCTTGCAGTACTTTCTCCTTAACCTGGGAACTCTGAAATTTGGCCACAATATTCCTAGGAGTTTCTGTTTTCGGGTTTTTTTCATTAGGTGATTGGTGAATTCTTCCAGTATTTATTTTGCACTCTGGTTCTAGAATATCAGGGCAGTGTTCCTTGATAATTTCATGAAAGATAAAGTCCAGCCTCTTTTATTGATCATGACTCTCAAGTTGTGCTATAATTTTTAAATTGTCTCTCCTGGATCTATTTTCCAGGTCAGTTGTTTCTCCAGTGAGATATTTCCCACTATCTTCTATATTTCAATCTTTTGATTTTGTTTTCTAACTTCTCGGTTTATCTCACAGTCATTACCTTACCTGAACTCCACTCTCTCTTTTCAAGAACAGTTTTATTCAGTGAGCTTTTGTACTTTCCTTTGCATTTGGCTATTTCTGCTTTTTAAAGATTCCTTCTCCTCATTGGCTTTTTGAATCTCTTTTTCCAATTGAGTTAGCACATTTTTAAAGATGTTTTTTCTCAGCATTTTTTGGGGGGTTCTCCTTTAACAAGCTGCTGCCTCACTTTTCAAGCTCTTCTATGGCCTGAGTCCATTTTATATGAATTTCGGAAGTTCTGGAGGCAGAAGCCTTGACTTCCTCTAACTGTATGCCTTGTTCTTCCTCATTTGAAAAGATGGAAAGAGCCACCTGTTATCCAAGAAAGCCACCTTCTATGGTCTTATTTGTTTCCCTTTTTGGGGAATTTTCCCAGCCAGTTACTTGACTTCTGAATCCTTTGTCAAGAGGAGGGTCCTAGTGCTCCTCCTCCCCCTAGTACTGTGTTCAAGGCTGACGTTCAGATCAGCTGCTCAATTCCCACAGAGGCTTTAAGCTGAGCTGTCTGGACAGTAGACTTATGCTGTTTCCACGGCCTAGGTGCCTGCTGTCCATTGGTGCTGCCACCACCTCTGCTGCTGCCTGGGGTCAGTGCTGGGGGGACCTCACTCCCCTCTTGCCCAGTTGGGAAATTCCTTCACACTGACCTTTGGAGCTTTCTTTATTGCTGGTTGGTTGAGGGATCTGGGACCCTCCCTGCTAGGAATTCTGCCCTGGAGGTCTGTTCAGGTCCTGTTCCTCTCATTGCCACATGGCCAGAGCTGGGCTCCACACTGTTCAGCGTCCTGTGAGGTAGATCTTTCCTGTTAGCCTTCCAGGTTACCTTTGACTGCAAATCTCTTTCACTGTGTTCTGTGGTTTTAGCTGCTCTAGAATTTGTTTAGAGTCATTTTTTCCTGGTATTTTGTGGGTTATGGGGAAGCATTAGAGTATATGGGCCTTTCTACTCAAAAACCTTGGCTCCATCCCACAACAAGTGTTATTATTTAGACAACATTGTGCAAGGGACTTTATCACACTGTAACTTAATTTTTCTCTTCATTGCAATTAAATTGGAATAGATGACCTCCAAGATCTCTTCCATTTCTAACACTCTCATCCCTAATCATATAGTCTATATAAATTATTTTTATTGATATGCTACTTTGCTGGTTCAGATGTCTTGCAGTGGCAGAAATTGTTCAAACCCTAAACATGAATAGAAAGCAATAGGAAGTGATATCTTAAAGTAGAACCATCATTTTTGAACTGATTTTTGGGATTATCTTTGATGGAGTTAGAAGGAAGACATTTTGTTACCATAATGACACTTACAGTTGAAATGATATATCAAAAAATTGTCCAGAGAGTAATTATATAGCAGCAATAATACAACAAGGGAATACAATTAAGAGAAATGTAACCACTTGGGCAGATCATTATTGGGAAAGATCCCATGGGTAAGCATGGAAGGTTAACCTGGTGCTTTTCCTACCAAGGCCAAGTTGCCTCTCTTTAGGCAACCCAGGCCCTCTGGTCCTGTAGAGTCCCACATAAGTGCAAAATTTAATGAAGACACTCAGTTGAGTTTAGCCCCACTCAGTTCAGAACTCCTGTATTTAGGTGATCCACTAGCTTCTGCCTCTCCCTGTGGAGGGAATTACAGTCATATGCCATCATGTTTAGTCCATATTTACTGTTATAATGCAGGAAATAATTGTTACAGATTTAGAAAATCTTTTAATAGCAGAGTAAGTGGTGCTTTAAGAAGAAAATTATAAAGCTAAATGTTGAAACAAAACAAATGCCTTTGCTATTTCATTATCTTGCATCTCATCTGTACTTTTTCAAAGTTCTGTCATACTGCCTACCCATGACTTTTCATTGCCATGCATGCCTTCTCTTTTTATTCTCTGATGAATTTACTCTTATTTAACTTGTTCCATTAAGACCAGGCTCTCTGGTTTCCTATGATAATTACTCATTCTGATAAGTGAATTTATGTTAAAGGGAGAGTTTCCCCCTTCCCACTAAAATTGTCCTTTCTTCTAACCATCACAGAACCCCTTCTTCAACATAAACAATAGGCAGTTATTCATACTGTACTTGAAAGCTCCTATGGAAGAAAAATCAGTTACCATCTTAGCTCACTAAACTTTCAGGTAACTTTCATTGTTCAACACTATGCCCTATAGTATGCTTAAATTTAATTCTATACAAGTTTTATACCTGACTTACGGTTTTCTCTTTTGTAGCTATATAGAAAACTCATTTTTTGTCTTCCCTGTGGGCACTTTGTATTCTTGAAGACAACTGTAATTCCCTAAACCTTCTCTTTTCCAGACTAAAATCCAAATTTCCTCAACCAATCTTCTTCTGATGAACCAAGGTCCTTTATTTATGCTGATCATATTCCACTGAAAGTATTATCCATGTCCTTCCTGAAATCCTCAAGATCAAACACAACTCTACAAATATAGACCAACTAAAGAAAATAGTAGTACTCCTACATGGATGCTTTGCAATTGATATCATTCCCTTTAAAATGGTTTAATATTGCATTATTTTTCTTGGGTGTGATATGAAAATGTTGTCTCATTGATCTTACTATATACTATATTCTCACAACTGGATTGTAAATTATACAGAAAAGAAGAAAAATAGTCTAAGATTGGAAAGATGTGAAGGGGGGTGATTGTGAAGAAATTTTAATCACCCTCACCAAAAAGAAAAATAAAGCTTTATATTTAATGCTGTGGGTAATAGGAAACCATTGGAATGGACTGAACACTGAATCTTTTAGTTATAATAATGATTTAGAAAATTCATTTAGGGTAGCTCATTGAATAATGAATTGAAATCTGGAGAAAGTTGAAAAAAGGAGACTAACAGGCTACTGCAATATTCAAGGCATGAAGTGATTAGGGCCTGAATTTAGGAGTTGGCTTTGTTATTAGAAACATATTTGAGAGTTGCAGCTAAAAGATAAAATTCCAAGGCATGGGATTGGGTGAATAGCTATGAAAAATGATTGGGCTCATAAGCCCAAGGACTTTTGAAAATAATAGTAAATTTGGGAATATGGGCAGATATTTAGGAAAAGAAAATGAATCTTGCTTTGAATGTATTGATTTTGAGACACCTATTGAACATTCAATTTGACACATGCAAGGCAATAAGAGACTAGGGAATAGAAGACATTTTAACTTGAAATGTGTTATCTGTGAACCATTGGAGTAGAGATGATCATTAAACCCTGGGGAACTGATTATATCAGTAAGTCAAGAAGTATAAAAGAGAACAGGCCAAATCTTGTTTCACAATTAGTTGACATGACTTGGATGAAGAAGCAGCATAGGAAAAATAATAAAGAGTTGTAAGACAAATAGGAGGAACAGGAGAAAACATATAGAAGAAGAATGATTTGCAACGAGAAAAGGATACAGAGAGGTTATGAAGGATCAGGTTTGAGAAAAGATTATAAAAGTTTGGACAGAGTACTTTCAGTTGAATTATGAAGTTGGAAGCTATATAAAAATAATTTAGGACTGAAAGTTGAGACAGTGAAGACATTTATTACAGACATCTTTCTCAAGGAATCTTGCAAAGAAAGGGAAAGAAATAGAGGATAGCAGAGTAAAGATGCCAGAGTGAAAACTTATTGACTTAGGCTTAGCTTTTCCAATATTTCTTCCACAATGCTCTATGGGGGAAAAAAAGCACCAAACTCAATGTTGAGCTACAAAGTCAAGAAAAAAGTAAGAGTACATCCTTTTCTCAGCCCATGGCAACATAAGAAGATAGAGAGGTGTATGGACACTGGTGAGAGTACTGACTAGGAACTTAGCTCAGTAAATGAAATATCCTTTGGCTATGGTGACAGCTGCAGTGGCCAGAAAGCTCCCAGTACCAAGTGTTGGCAAGAAAACTAAATATCTGGGCAGAAGGAGACAGGGAACACATGTAATAGCAGAGGGGTTAGGAATAGGTGCCATCTAGCCACCTTGTTAGCCCCTACCTAATCCTACATCCCAATTTCAGAGTGGAGAGGAATAAGCCTGGTCTAATGGATAAATCAGCTGTTATGCATTTCAGGGTCACAGTTTCATGTCAGAGAGGAACAGTCAAAATCATTAAGGAGCAGAGGCTTTTCCTCTGTTACCATCAGAAAACAGACTAGGAAGGCATTAAATAAGCTTTTCCCCAGATCACACCACATCAGGAACACCAGAAACTTACAGGACTCAAGAAGGAGCCATGAAAGTAGTAATATTATTCACCAAAAGTGAAGAGACAAATTCTGATACAAAGTCCAAAAACAAGTAGTATTAAAAAAAAAGAGCAAACAATGACAACAAAAAAGTGAACCTGACCATAAAAAGCTAGTATAGTTACAAGGAAGTTCAAGAAAAAAGTGAAAAAAGATAATAACTTGGAAATATCTACATGAAAAACTGCAAGGAAAAATGCAGATTAGGCATAAATACATGTATCACAAACACAATATTCATGGCACTGGTGATAACTATGAATATGCTGGTGTGCTTCTCAATTGCAAAGTATAAAAGACTCTCCATAAAGAAGGCAGAAGAAAAACATTTATTCAGACACCAGAAAGCCAAATCCCAGAACTAGAAAGCAAAATCAGTAATAGTGACCAAGAAGTCAATAAACATTATCAATTTAGGGGACAAAACCATTCCAAAGCCTCCCCCTCTCCTTCTATCTTCCCACAAACAAATACTCACAAGCCTAAGCTGTGTGTGCCTATGTCTTTCCCAACTCTGACTAGCCTGACCAACATCCTCCCACCTCTGCTCCACACTTCCTGTTCCACCCACTCAGCAAACTTCTCCCAGCACATATGGCTTAGGGTTCCATGTGATTTAAGCAGGTCATAGAGGCCATTTAATGAATGGAAAATATTTTTCCCTTTAGATGACCATCATAAACCCGATAAGAATTCTGAGAAGATTTAAAAAATAAAAAAAAAAATTAAAAAAAGCAAAAAAAAAAAGACTTTTAAAACCAAAAAAGAGCAGCAGAGGGGAAATAGAGAAAAGAGAGCTATGTTAGAAAATTATAAAAAGAGAATTAACAACTTGATAAAAAATCATAAACAATATTGATGAAAATAACTTGTTAAAAATAAAATTTGCCAAATGTAAGAGTTACAAAACCTCACTAAAGATAATTAATCCTTGAGAATTAATGAAACTGTCTCATGAGGAAAACAACTAACTTGAAAGAAGAGATAATTTAAGAACCATTTGACTGCCTCAAAACCAAAAGCAAAAATAGCCTAGATATGATATTTCAAGAAATTATAAATGCAAACTGCCCAAATATTTGAGAACCAGAATGCTAAGTATAATTTGGATGAATCCACTATTCACATCCTGAAAGATATCCCAAAATTAAAATGCCCAAAATAGTGGAACCAAAAATTGGAATTCACAGGTAAAGGAGAAATTATTGCGATCAGCCAGAAAAAAAAAAGAAAATTAAGAATTCAAATACATTGGGTCTACAGTTGAGATCATACAAGTATAAGCAATAATTACTCTCATCAATGAAAAGTTGGATTACAATAAGTTATTTTGGAAGGCAAAGGAAATATAATTATGAGCAAGAATAACCTATCCAGAAGTATTGAATATAGTCCTCCAGGGGAGGAAAATGTTTAATTAAAGAAGTACAGGGATTTCAAAAAACATTGCTGATGAAAAGACCAGTGCTGAATAGAAAATGTGAAATTTAAAAACAAAACTCAAGAGAAGAATAAAGAGGTAAACATGAGTGAGAAATCAAGAAGGACAAAAGGTCAAACTTTTGTTCTCATTATTATTATTATTACTACATGGGAAGATGTTACATAGAAACGCCAAAGAACTTTTTCATCACAGTAGTAAGAAGGATTTGATGTCGACAAATGATCTAGTCATGAGTCTTATTATATTTGGATGATCTCAAAATAAAAGAGGAAGACTAAGACAGGGAGAAGCTGGGAGAAGAGTGGAGAGAGAGAGGAAGAATTGGGGAAATAATTTTTTATAAAGCAAGAATATTTATATTATGGAGAGGAGGGTGAAGAAAGTGGACAAAATACTTGCATCTCATTCTCATTTTATCTAATTCAATAAAAAAAATATATTCAGCAGAGTAGAAACATTAATTTTAGCAAGGGAAGAGAAAAGGACTGTCAGGAAGGGAGGGGATAAAAAAGAATGTAGATTAAGAAAGTCAGGTGTCAGAAGCAGAACAAACTCTTGAGCAGGGCAAAGGGTAAAAGAAAAAAGTATAAACAAGAATGATAGAATGAAATAAGCAGTTAGCAATCATATCTATGAATGTGAATGAGATGAACTCATACACAAAAACTGAAAAGGATAGTACAATGGTTCACAAATCATGACCCAACAATACGTTATTTATATAAAAACACTTTTGAAACAGAAAAAATACACACAATTAAAATAAGGAGTTAGAGCAAAATATATTATGCTTCAGGAGAAAAAAAAAACAACAGCAAGTGTAGCAACAGTAATTTCAGACAAAGCAAAAGCAAAAATAGATATGATTAAAAAAGATAAGCAGAGAAACTATATTTTACTTAAAGGTAGCCATAGACAGTGAACAATTGTCAAACACGTATGAACAAAAAGGCATAGCATCTAAATTCTCACAGGGAAATTGAAATGAGTAATAGAGGGAAATAGACAACAGTCAAAATCTATATAAGTTAGGGGAACTTTAGTTTTCCCTTCTCAAAACTAGGTAAATAAAAACAAAGTAAACAAGGAAGAAGATAAGAAGAAGACAAATAGATTTTTAGAAAAGTTAGGTATCATGTTTTGTGGGTAGCTAAGTGGCATAGTTGATAGAGTGCTAGGTCTGGAGACAGATAACCTCATTTTCCTGAGTTCCAATCTACCCTGAAGCGCTTACCCTTGTTTGCCTCAGTTTCCTAACCTGTAAAATGAGATGGTAAAAGAAATGGCCACTCATTCAATGATCTTTTCCAAGAAAACCACAAATGGGGTCATAAGGAGTCAGATACAACTGAAATGACTAAACAAACAATAGACCTTTGAAGAATACTGTGTGGCAACAGACAAAGGTATGTCTGTTTCCTAGCTGGACATGGCATATTCACAAAAACTGGCCATGTATTAGGCCATCAAAAACTCGAAATTACATCAAAGCAGACATATTCAATGCATATTTCAATGACCACAAGATCAAATAAAACGGAAAGCATCCATGTATACTAAAATACTTATAGCAGTCTTTTGGGAAGTATGATTGTTAGAAACAAGAGAAGAGGAAAAGTAAATCATTCATTCACTAAACAAACATGTATTAAGCATCTAACCTGAGGCAGGTCCGTGATAAGTGCTGGGAACATAAAATAAGTCAAAAGGTTGCCATTACCATAAAAAAGTTCACAATCAAATGATAAGGAATTATTGAAGGTAAGAAGAATGAAAAAGTAGATGAGAAAATTGAACTCGAGGTACTAAATGCTGTGCCCTAAATCACACAACTAATTATTGGCACGCAGCACAAGTAGTTAGTAGAAAAGTGTAAGCTAGAATGTGTGCTCTTCATTCATCCTCTATTTTTCTTTCCATTACACTACAAAAATCTCTCTAAATGTTGTCCATTTTGTCTAAATTGATCCTGTAACTCATGCCCAAAATGAAACCAACAAGAAGTCAACTTCTGATTCCTCACAAATTTTTTGATATTTTCTTAAACATCTATAATCACAAGGTTCATTTCTTCAATGAGTTAATTATAAGTCATGGCCCTCAAAACATAATTTTACCTGTCAATATTCAACTACTTATACACATTATACTTATCTGTATTCATGTTCTAAATAACACTTAGAATTCTTCTTTCATGCTCAACACAATCCATCTACTTATTCAATGTTACTTTTGTCCAAGTTTTTACATATATCATCCCCAGGAGATCAACAAAGAGATACACATACCTTATACCCTTATAAAGTTTTTGAAATGTTTTATGGCTTTAAAGGAATTTGTTATAACATATAATTTGTAAATTATAAATTTAGTTATGATCCCAATATTGAAGTTATCAAGGATTTCCACTATACAAAGAAAATCTTTTTAATAGGCTTTTTTTATGATAGAGTTATATAACCTCAGAATTTCATATCTGGCAGGAAATTGTGACTTCATCTCAACCAACCCAATCTTTTGGGAATCCAAGAAGCTTGTATACAAACAGATTAAATGAATTGCTAAAAGCCATATAACTGAAGAAACTAGGGAAAGAAAAAAAAATCCATCCTTGTTATATATCCAAGTCTTTTTCTACAATAAGTCTAGGTGCACCACTCTTTCCCCTCCTGTCTCCTTCCCTTCTGTTCCCTCTTCTTCTCTGGTGTTCTACCCAGGGTAAGGTACATTTCCATGACCAAAAACTTCTTTTTTTCCTTTGGATTTACTGGTAGATTTCATGCTACAAGAAAAAACCTTAAACTCAATTCACTCTGGAGCTCATAGACTGGGCCAACAAGTTCCCACCCACCTAGCACAGAGTGAATGTAATCGCTAAATAGTAACTGTTTCTCTTTTACCCAGGAACCCTGGTGGTCTTCCTTTCCCAGTTTGACTTTTATTTTTATTATTAAATAGGCCATTCCTTGAGACTTAAAGAAGCCTATTCATTGAATGGGTATATCTTATTCAAAGCGAGAATATGATAAGACCTTAACTAAAAAGGGTCAGTGTATGCATTGCATCCTGGTCCATCACCAGTCTTCCTGATGAATATCAGGCCACTGCACCCAGAGGACTCAGGAGAAGAAAGTGAGGTGGGTGACCTTGCACAGCCCTACCTCACTCAAATCAAAGTCACCTGCAAGTCACGTCATCATCTTGAAGTCACGGTTATTTTCCAGAACAAAGGACAAGCACAAGTGCCCCTCCTCTTTTTTTCTCCAAGCAAGTCACATTGAGATTTAAAATGAATAGTCATTATTTTCCAACCCACTCCTACCACCATCAACTGATTTGAATGACAATTAATCACTGGATAGGTAAAGATATTAATTCCAAGGCAACACAGTTGTACATTTGGTAACAAATAAATACATTATGCAACACTTGTAATATCTAAGATGTGTATGTGTTTGTGTAAGCAACATAAAAGACAATTTCTTAAAGAAGTATACATTTTTCCTGTTTCTACTATTTTTCTCAATTCAAAGAAATTTAAGATATTCAGAAGGACTCAATAGTGATATCCCCATCAAATCCATTATTTCCCAAATATTGAAAGTCATATAGTTGGACTCTCCTATAGTCTAATCTCTTAGATTTCATAAGCTAAAAATTAGAAATGATTTTTTTCCTTTGTGTCTTTTAGTGTATAAAGCAGCAGAGAACCAATTAACAAGAGAATTCCCCATAGAGCAGTACTTTGTTCTCACTGAGCACCTCAGACAAGTGAACTAAAACAGTTCTACTCAGGGGAGCATTAAAGAGTTTTTGAATAGCAGCGGAAGGAGACTTAAGTTATGTAGAGTTTTACATTCTAACCTAGAGTAAATAAATTAAGTGGTAACTCATTGACAAAATACTAATATTAGTCATAGAAAGAAAAAAATATTATTTTTTCTATCAAAACTTTTAAATTTTCAGATTACAATAGTACTCTAATATATTTCTAGTGGGTTTTAAAAAAGTATTTTGAAATTGGAAGAGAATGTGCTGAGAGAGGAATTTTCTTTTGATATAACCTTCTTTCCCTTTCACACCTACTCTAAGTTCTTTAAGTAAAATGGGGCCATGAATAACTTTATTTTTTTTTAAACAAAAGCTGCACCCTCTGGTGTTGGTGGCCTTTATAGTCATTTGTGATGTAATTTCTTCTATAGTTGCAGTCATATTTGAAAAGATGTCCCTGAGTGTGAACTATGGAGCCAGAGGCCAGCTCTTTCTGCTTCTCTTTTTTGACAGCATCCATGGTGATATTTTGTTTGCTAATATAGGTTTCTGAGATGGACTTGACTTTAGATAGTTCTTTGGTAGCTGATTTTCTATAAAGTAATGAAATGAGAAACCCATATGTCACTTAAATTATCAAAATGAAATTTACTTATCCATAGCAAAAGAAGGGTATTCAACCACAATGTCCATTGAGAATAAACAAAATTGTTTTATTTGAATGAGTCTCAGATTTGTTCATATACATTTACAGACAACTATCAAATGATACTTTCAATTTCTTGTGATTATTTTGTATTTAAATGATCAGGAAGTGGTCAAAACATGAACCTTTAGTTCCATTAGCCAATCAAAACGTGATGATGATTTCTATATATTTTAAAATGAGGACAAATGAAAACTAAAGTAAGATCTACCTGAAACAACTTCTTCATCATTTGTACAGAGAAAAATGAAGAAGTAAGGAAAGTTTTGATGAATTATAAACTATTACCAAGCATATATTAGTATAAATATATTTTGTGCAATGATATAACAAAAAATATATTCAACTTGCACTTAAGTATTGGATTCTAATGCTTTGTTCTGGTTCAACATGATGAGGTTGTTGACTGTAACAACACAATGGAAGGCCTTAAAACAGAACTACATATGAAAAAAAGTTACAACATCAATAGTTGTTTATTCTCTTCTGCAGTGAACACTAGTTCCAAAATAGTCATCACTGTCAAGAGAGATTAAAAGCTGTGTGATTCTTAAGTCGCTTAACCTTAATTTCCTTGAAAAAAGTAAAATAAAAGTGGAGGAGGAATACTTTTCCTATATATTCTTCTCTCCATGCTCATGTGGCAAGCTTTTCCCTCTGTGGTTTATAGCCATCTCTTTCAACAGAAACCTGAATATTGAATTTATAAAATCTCAAACCTCAAAGGCAAAAGTCAAGTTCAACAACTAGCCAAAATTCACAAATTTTTGTCATTCTTGTCTCTTTCTAGACTATTGTGAACCAGGATTAGATAGATGATTGGTTACACTTTTCATCTTTTCTTCAATAAATATGTAAGACTTATATTAATAAAGAAGCTAGCCACACCAAATGATACAATAAATTTCATATTAGTTACACAACCATTGACTTAAGTAGCTACTGTTTAATAATGAAAAAAGAAATAAAAACTTATGCTACTGTAAAGGTAATTTACAATGGGGAGATCTTTCATATTCATTAATAGGCCCATGTGGCCTCCCTGGGTTACATGGAAGCTGCAGTAGCCTGTGGTGGGAGGAGTTTGCTGAAGGAGGGCAACAGGAAGAGCTGAGAAGAAGTTAAGTGTTGAGAGCAGTTAGAATTGAAGGAAGTAGGCAAACCCACATCTGGTTGTGAGTGTGAGAACAGCAATTTGTTTAAGGAAAGCTTGTTTGTGATTTGTTTAAGGGAAACCTGTTTGTGATTTTGTTAAAGGGAGCTGGTTTGTGGGAAGCCTAGTTGGGGTTTGGAGATGGTGTTGTCTTCATTGTTATCGTGTATAGATTTTTCTTACTGAAATGGATTTCACTTTCTGGTGTCTGACTAAATATTTTGGTTCTGCCTTCCATGTGGATAATCTGTGATATTTTGAGATTCAGGATTGCTCTGGCATATTTTTGGCTGCTGTGGGCACTGTGAATGTAGCTGTGCTACAGCTTTGTTGGTGTGTTCATCCTTCATTGCTGAAGAAGACCATGCCATCAGAGAAATAATGGCATGACTCACACTTGACTTTGTTTTGAGTGAGGGAAGGCTACGCAAGGTCACCAGTCTCACTTCTCCTACACAGTCATCTGAATCCAGTGACCAGAGATCAATCAGGATGATTGGAGATGACCCAGGATGTACTGGGAGACCTTGGGCCCTTTAGGCCAAGGGATTTGCAGGTACTCACTTAGGGTGAGGTAACGTCCATTCATTGAATAGAACTGTTTAAGAAGTAGCCAGGGCATGGTCCCTTTAATGAGGTCAAGTAAAAGAAAGACATTAAACTGGGAGGGAAACAGCAATAGTTAAAATTGATAATCACTCTAAAGCCAGGAGGGCCCAGAAGAGCCCTTAGGTAGTGAGATACTGTCCAGGCTTCAGAGTGCAATAGGTTTAAGGTTTTGGGATAAGGAAGAGAAGGGAAGGGAAGGAATTGGGCATTGGGAGAAGCTTGGTCTTTGTGGAACTTAGAGTCAAAGATGAGGAGAATCAGGGGTAATTCTCAGTTAAACCTTAACATTGCAGGTATCTATCTATCTATCTATCTATCTATCTATCTATCTATCTATCTATCTATCTATCTATCTATATATATATATAGTCCACAGTAATCATATGAAGTGACTGATGTAAGTGTTTTGATATCACCATTTTGCATATTAAGAAATACTAGAATAAGAGTGATTAAGTGACTTTTCTATTGTCATATAACTAGCAAATATTAAAACTGGAACTTTAATCCAGATTTCCTAAATCCAAGTCCAATATTTTGTTGTTCCCACCCCCTCAAGATGACGCATCATCTCTTGTTATATGTGTTTAACTAATCAGTTAAACTCTCAGTTCAAGTGTCATGGATGGGTTCTTCTTCCTTCTAGACTGTGGCCAAGAAATTTCTCTTATGAATCACCAAGGGATATCTCTGCATATGCATGGGTGTGTGTGTGCATGTGTGTGTGCGTGTGTGTGTGTATGTGTGTGTGTGTGTGTGTGTGTGAAGATTCTTTATAGAATCATAGGATCTCAGTTGAAAGGGATTTTAAGGGCTGAGTATTCCCACCCACACCTTAATCATAGTCTCTTCCATAACATCCTCAGCAAGTAGTCATAGAGATTCCATCTAAAATTTGCAAATTATTGAAAGTAAAAATGAATTAATTTTAAAAAAAAATACAAAAAAGGGAACAATTACTTTCTGTGACATTTTGAAGAACATATTTCTTATGAATAAGTTTTGGGTTAGGAGCTGGTCTTATCATAGAGTATATTCCGAGAAAAGGAGGCCTTCCTAGATATGTTTTGAATGCAGATAACCAAAATCTTGGACTACTTAGATGTCCATACATAGCCTATATTGTAGAAGTTCAGAAAGTAGGTCGCAGCTTCTAAAAGAATGTGTACAAACCTAGATAGCTTCCTGATTATAAAGTTAAAAATGACACTTTAATACTCATCCCTTTCACTTCAGGGGAAAATATAGCGAATAGACATGACTAGCTGGAGCAACTCTGGCCCTATTGAAGAGTGAGCTGGAACATAATAGTCCTGAGAAGGATAGTCACTTGAACACAGGATGGTCCAAGAAAAGAAGAATCTGAGATGACCTAGAATCCTACAATAGCCAAAAATGGAATATTTTATTTGGTTTCAGATGTTTCTCTTCTACTATAATGGGATCCTTTGCCAGTGTGACCCACTCCTAGGAGCAGCATTTAAGGCTGTGCTCTACTTGGCAGTCACCATAGTTTGGTTTATCTTCTTTTTTCCCCCACTTCAAATATAGAAGCTGTTAGAAATATGACTTCTTCCCATTCTGTCCTTCCATCCTTAGAGTTCCAGAAGCTTCTAATACTTAGTACATGGTCAATAGGAGAAGGGGAATATTGAGAAGAATTAGGAAAAAACAACACAGGGTGACTATTTCAGCTTGGAACTTTTGTAAAAGAAAATTTTCAGGAGCCTGTTGGGAGGGAGGACAAGAGGAGATAGAAATGAGAAATTTCAAGGCAGTTACTTCTAGTTATTAGAAAATACCCATGCTTTTGTTGCTGTCATTAATGCATACCTCCCTATTACTCTCATCACATAAAGATCATAGGACAGTGATTCTTTTACCTTAAAAATTATAACTTTATTTGAACAAATTTTTTTGTCTCCATAACAAAATGTATTTCATTTCCTGAATGGAAAAATAAGTGCATGGAATTGTAACAGCAACTAGCTATAGAGCCAAAAAAACAAAACAAAACAAAACAAAACCAAAACAAAATGAATAAAAACTCCTCCTTCTCTCTCCTTATCTGCCCTGGGACTTATATCCCCTTATCAACAAAATCTGCATGGGTTCGCTTTGTATACTGGGAACAGCCATACCATGTAGATCAGAAGACTGCATACATGCTTCTACCCTAAACTCCTGCTTACATCCACTTTTCAAAGATTCCATTGCAAAATTAAAAAAAATAAAGATATAATAATCCCTGCCATAGGCTGTAAACTTTTCTGACCATTCTTTTCTTCAAGGGAAACAGCCTAATATCATGGGAAAACCATTGAATTTGATATCAGAAATCCAGGCTTTGAATCTTGACTTTTACACATGCTTATACTTTCTGTTACTGTGATCTTCAGCAAATTTTTTTCCTCTCTTTTCCCTTTATATCCTTATATGAAGACTTTTTAACATCTGGAGCAAGAGACAAGAAAGGCATCCTTAGCTGTGAAGGTGGAGGAGGCAAAAACACCAGGGCCCTCGTCTGGTATCACATGGCTGTAAATTCATTCCAGATTACAAACTGACAGAACCTTAGCTTAATAATTCAAATTTAGGTAACATGTGACCACAATTCAAGGGCACAGTTGCTGGTGACTGTGAAAAGAATTAGGAGGCAGGTGAAGTATAATACATTTTTTTCTAAACTACCATTTTCAATTTTTTTTTATCTCCCCAAAAACTCATCTATCTCTTTACATATTGAAAATCTCTTGCCTCTTTTAATGACAGCAAAGTTCCAGACAACTCCAGGTGACATTATTGGGTAAAGGAGATGACTTGGTCTAAATGTCAGGTTTGTGTGGTTTTATTCCTACTATGTACATATATGTGGGGTAGTGGTGTGGTGGTGGCAGAAATGAAATTATATATATATATATATATATATATATATATATATATATATACACATATATATATTTAGAAATTTTTAATAGTACAGCAGTAAATACAAGAGCAGCTGTAGTATGGGCCTTCATCCTTCTCTGTTCCTCTTCTTCCCCACCACCACCTATATTCTCTATTCCCTGGAGAGGAAAGGGATGGAACCCTTGAGAAATGGGAGTGGACAGGAGGTTATGATAGCAGTACATACTACTTCCTGATCTATATGACACCATTGTTGAGCATGACCAAAGTCTACCTATGTAGACTGTGTTGATAAGGAGATAGGTCCTAGGCCAGACAGGATGAATGAAGAATAATTTTTGGACCAAACCATTTGCTGGTCTAACAATAATATAATTTTTTCTATCTCTGTGACTAGGCAGTGGTGTATCCCAGATGAATGCTTAATGATTCAGAATAAAACATCGTTATCATCATCTTTCCTAAAAGTCTACTCTTCACTCAGGAATCGTAATTTCCCAAACTGAGGGTTTTCTTGGCCTTTGGGAAGAGGAAATGCTTGGCTCTCACCACCTGCTGATACTTAAGAAGGTAAAGACACAGCATGAAAAATGCTTGACCTTATAGTGGACAAAATACATTTGAGGATTTACACATTGTAAATTGAGTTGAGGCATTGGTGAAGAATTAAAATACTATTTGGAGATATTTAAGTATGAAGTAGTTGTTTTGAGGACCCTAAAACTTCCAACATTATCCTTCAATGGACCTTGAAGCAACTTGTGGCACAATAGAGTGTTGGGCCTGGAGTCAGGAAGACCTGAGTTCACATCCAGCCTAAAACACTGGTTGTGACCCAAAGTAAACCACTTAACCTCTGTTGTGTCACTGGTCTTACTGAGTTGTCCAGTCCAACCACTCATTCTTAACAATTATATGCATCATTATTAATAAACTGATTATGCACAGGGTAGATATATCTCTGTTTGTCTGAGATTTACTTATGCCACCTTGATAAGTTTTTTTTTTTTTAAATTATGTATTTCAAGTAGTCCATTAATTCTAAAGTTATCTCTCTTAAATTTATTTTTCAAATCAGCTTTTTTTCTGATGATATATTTCACATTTTCTTCTTTTTCTTCATTCCTTTGACTTTGTTTTATTGCTTCTTGATATTTCATGGATATTTGATATTTTATCCCCTTCTACTTTTCCAATTCTAATTTTAAGTAACTATTTTCTTCAGTGAACTTGTCTACCTTTACCCCTACCTCCATTAGGCAAATTTTTATTTTTAAAGTATTATTTTCTTCATATTTTTTCCTCTTTTACCAAACTGTTGACTGTCCATAATTTTCTTACAGCAGTCTCATTACTTTTCTCAATTTTTCTTCTACCTCTTTCATTTAATTTTAAAAATATTTTTGGAATATTCTTTGAAGAATTCTTGAATATTCTTGAAGAATTCCAAAAATTCTTTTCAGGCCTGGGTCTAATTCATCTTTTTTTTTTCCTTTCAGATTTTACTTATAGATGTTTTGACATTGATAACTTCTGAATTTGTCTTGATCTTCCCTTTCTCTATAGTAACTTTTTTTTTACATTCATGTTCTTTTGTTATTATTTCTCATTTTCATCCTATTTATTGACTTTTAATTTTATGTTAAAGTTGGGCTCTATAATCCAAGTAGAGAGGGCAACCTTGAAGTTTTCATGCTTTTGCTTTCAGAGCTAGTTCTAGAAGTATGTAAGTTTTCAGTGCCTCCAAGATGGCATAATTAAAGGAGAAGTATAGTTATTTTTTCCCCTGTCCTTTTCTCTTATCTTTATCAAGAAAAGGGACCTTGGTCTTCTGTAACTGCCTGTGCTAACACTCTTCTTGGCTCTGGAACTGTGACCAGGTTCCCTGCTGTTTTGTGAGTGACTGGAAGCACTCTTTCTTGTCACTGACCACAAGCAATCACTCTGGAATTGTGACTAGGGTCACTACTCCCCTGTATCAGTAATTGTGATAGCTCCTCTTGACTCTGGAACTGCTCTCCTGTGGTCATAAGCACTATTGCTCCTCTTTGCTCTGATACCATGATTCACAACTTCATACAGGCAATGCAATAGAGTCACTCAGTTCCAGCACAGGCTCCTCTGCAATCTTCTTCTGACTAGTAGTCTGACCCAATTACCATCATTTGATTGAGTACTCGCAAATCTGCTTGCTACTTTCGCAGCTGCTGAAAAGCCCTACAACTCGTATTGCCATAGTATGTGCTATACTCTAGGTTGACTCCAACACTGATGTCACAGACTTCTCCTGTTGAGTTCTTAGGTTGTCCTGTCTAGAAAATCTTTTCACCCTGACCTTTGTTTGGCTCTTTCTCTCTAGAATTTATTTAGGCATTCTTTTTTTGTAATAAAAATTTATTTATTTAACTTTTTACATTCATTTTCACAAAATTATGGGTTCCAAACTTTCTCCCCTTTTATCCCCTCCCCCCACCCCAACAAATCGAGCAATCTAATTTTCCCTATCACCAATCTGCCCTCTCTTCTATCATCCCTCCCTTCTCTTGTCCCCATCTTCTCTTTTGTCCTATAGGGTTAGATGACTTTCTATTCCTCATTAACTGTATGTCTTCTTTCCTAGTAGCAACAACAATACTAAACAGTTGTTCCTAAAACTTTGAGTTCCAAATTCTCCCTATCCCTCTCTCCCCACCCATTCCCTTTGGGAAGGCAGGCAATTCATTATAGGCCATATCTGTGTAGTTTTGCAAATGACTTCCATAATAGTTGTGTTGTGTAAGACTAACTGAATTACCCTCCATCTTATCCTGCCCCTCATTGTTTCTATTCTGTCTTTTGATCCTGTCCCTCCCTGAGTGTTGACTTCAAATTGCTTCCTCCTCCCATTCCCCTCCCTTCCATCATCCCCCCACTTGCTTATCTCCTTCTCCCCCACTTTCCTCTACTGTAAGATAGGTTTTCATACCAAAATAAGTGTGCATTTTATTCCTTCCTTTAGTCGAATGTGATGAGGGTAAACTTCTTGTTTTTTTTTTTTTCTCAGCTCTCATCTTTTTCCCTCCACTAAAAAGTCTCCTGCTTGCCTCTTGAATGACATATAATTTACTCCATTCCATTTCATCCTCTTTCCTCCCCCGACTTTTCTCTCTCACCATTTACCTTAATTTCTTTTAAGATACGGTCCCATCCTATTCAATTCACTCTGTGCTCTCTGTCTCTATATGTGCGTGCATGTGTGTATGTGTGTGTGTGTGTGTGTGTGTGTGTGTGTGTGTGTGTGTGTGATCCCACCAACTACCCAGACACTGAAAAGTTTTACGAGTTACAAATATTGTCGTTCCATGTAGGAATGTAAACAGTTCACTTTTGGTAAGTCCCTTATGATTCCTCTTTGCTGTTTACTTTTTCATGCTTCTTCTCATTCTTGTGTTTGAAAGTCAAATTTTCTTTTCAGCTCTGGTCTTTTCATCAAGAATGATTAAAAGTCCTCTGTTTCATTGAAAGACCATATTTTCCCCTGAAGTATTACACTCAGTTTAGCTGGGTAGGTGATTCTTGGTTTGAATCCTAGTTCCTTTAACTTCTGGAATATCCTATTCCACGCCCTTCGATCCCTTAATGTAGAAGCTGCTAGATCTTGAGTTATCCTGATTGTATTTCCACAATACTGGAATTATTTCCTTCTAGCAGCTTGCAAGATTTTCTCCTTGACCTAGGAGTTCTGGAATTTGGCCATAATGTTCCTAAGAGTTTCTCTTTTTGGATCACTTTCAGGCGGTGATCGATGTATTCTTTCAATACTTATTTTGCCTTCTGGTTGTAGAATGTCAGGGCAGTTTTCCTCGATAATTTCATGGAAGATGATGTCTAGGCTCTTTTTTTGATCATGACTTTCAGGTAGTCCCATAATTTTTAAATTGTCTCTCCTGGATCTATTTTCCAGGTCAGTTGTTTTTCCCATGAGATATTTTACATTCTCTTCCATTTTGTCATTCTTTTGGTTTTGTTTTGTGATTTCTTGGTTTCTCATAAAGTCATTAGACTCCATCTGTTCCATTCTAATTTTGAGAGAACTATTCTCTTCAGTGAGCTTTTGAATCTCTTTTTCCATTTGGCTAATACTGCTTTTGAAAGCATTCTTCTCCCCATTGGCTTTTTGAACCTCTTTTGCCAATTGAGTGAGCCTATTTTTCAAGGTGTTATTTTCTTCAGCATTTTTTTGGGGTCTCCTTTACCAAGGTACTGACCCGTTTTTCATGCTTTTCTTGCATCTCTCTCATTTCTCTTCCCAGTTTTTCCTCCATCTGTCTAACTTGCTTTTCAAAATCCTTTTTGAGCTCTTCCAAGGCCTGAGCCCACTGGACATCCCCCTGAGGTGTCTGGGATACAGAGGCCCCGCCCTCCATGTCTTTCCCTGATGGTAAGAATATTTTCTCGTCATCAGAATTGAAAGGCGGGAACATTTGCACCCACTCAAAGAAGGTCTCTATAGTCTTATTTTTCTTCCCTTTTCTGGGCATTTTCCCAGCCAGTTACTTGACTTCTGAGATTCCTGTCCACCCCTACCTAGATCTGCCCAGCTAGTGCTTGGGGTCTGAGATTCAAATGGGCTTTCCAAGGTGGCTGTGGCTGCTATTCATTGTGATCTTAAGTTCTGGTGCTGGGATGGGGGCATGGCTGCCTCCCAGGCTCAGTTCCCTCATGGCCTTTATGCAGAGACCTTCAGGGATGGAGTGGGTGGGGGCAGGGCCATCTCCTAGGCTTGGCTCCCTCAGGGGATTTATGCAGAGTCCTGAACTTCTGCCTACTGCTCGAGGAGTCCTGGGCCGTCTCCGCTGTCTCTGCCACTGCCCCTGCCTCTACCTCTGCCACTTCCAGCCCCTGCCTCTGCCTCTGCAGCTTCCTCTCAAGCGGGCCTGAGCCACAGAGACACCCCGCTCCCGTCTCGGCCAGCGCAGACGTCTCTCTCACTGACGTGTAGGGTCTGTGGGCGGAGGGACCTTCCTGGACACCAGAGGTTCCATCCCTGAAGCCTGTTCAGATCTGCTCCTCTCGGCCTGCGTGACCAAGGCAGCTCAGGGGTGGACTCCACTTTCCGGGGCGTGACGGACCTTGGGAATGGCTCTCCAGGGCTGTCTGGAATGGAAATATTTTCCACTGTGTTTCTTCACACCTTGCAGTGCTCCAGAATTTGCGGGCAGTTCTTCTTACAGGAAATTTATGTGCTGTGGGTTTGGAGCTAGCATATGTGAGTCTTTCTACTCTGCCATCTTGACTCCACCCCCCGGCATTCTTTTTAAAATAGTTTGGAGAGGATCACTGAGAAATTTCAGCTTTACTGATATTGCCCCCTCTTGGCTCCTCCTCAATCAGTAAAAGTATTTTCACAGTCTTCTTTAATAAGTATTATTAGAAATATTGATAGATATAAGTTATATAAATAAAATCTTTGAAAAATAATTTTCAAGAGGGTTAAGGAGTCCTGGGAGCCTCAATGAAATAGATAATCACTAAGTTCCTATCTAATTCCGATTGTGCCATACAAACTGAAATATTGGCAAGATTTATGGATAGCTAAAGTTTGAATTAGTCCCCTTGAGAAAAGGCATACAACTGAATCTCTTTCATCAATTATCACCCTTTTTCTAAAAATAATCCACTCACATATATGTGCAGATTCATTTCCTTCATCAAAAGTAGTTGAATTGGGCCCCATTTAGAGCACTATAAAATTCACAGAAATCATTATCTAGCTCAAGAGATAGAGTGATTACTGAGACTTGATTTTCAAAGAAAACAAGAATGCAGCAGTGGCAGCAGCTATTGTGATTAGATAACAAAAAAAGTAGGTCATTTTAAGAGTTATTGACATCTTAATTCCTTAAAAACCAACTGTGGTTGAAAACAATTTCAGTTACTACACACATAGTTGATTTTTCCCCCTTCTTTATTCAAAGAGATGTTGAAATGAAAATAGCATCTTTGCTCCTTAGGAATTCATTGGCTTCCTACTGTTTATTCTCACCTAAAGTAGCATTTCAGAACAATTAGTCACCATAGAGATGTTTGTAATGTCACAAATAGGAGATTATGATTTCAGCTAAAGAATAAACAGCAGGAGTAGAAGACCTACTAAGGAGTAAAGATTGTTTTCATACAAGTATTTTTCTATTTAAAAGGAAGGAGAATAGAAATGAAAAGAAATAGAAAATGAATAGCACACTTTTGAGATTTCTGTGTGTGCATATTCTTGAGGACAAATTCCATAATTTTGTTGTTGTGAAAAAAAAATCTAGTGTTGACAATCACAAATAAGTTATAATTTACGACAGCCCATACTATCTAGGGAAAAATCATAGTAAAGGTACAGTCATCAGTTCTAGAATGAAAATAATGACAGAATTTGAACCAAAGAAACATCAGACAAATTTGAAATACATTAGTTATATTGTCCATTATAGATATTAGTTAAGAGAAGATATATTGCAGTGGATAATATAATTATATATAACCAGTACAGCACATGGACAAGCTTTTTGTGAGAAATCTAGAAACACTATTTCCATGGTATTGTGATTGTCTTAGTGAATAAGATAAACTCCTTTTTATGATGGTTGATTTACCCAGTAAGTACATCCATACTGAGTTCTTCATATCTACCTCTGATCAATAGTATGGATTTTTAAATAAATGTTGAGGAAAGCAATCTGAAATAGAGGGAGGATGATATGTTCATAGACTTGTTTACACACTCCATATAAGGGTCCCTTAGATGAAGCTATCAATATTTCCATGGATTCATGACTTTACTGATGTGAGAACAATGTCCAATACTGCAAATTGCAACCTGCCTGTTTTCTAATAGATGTGATTATTGTCCATGATCTCACATAAATCATCCAGAGGAGATTTATCTAACATACTAAAATACTTTTCCCCATATCTTTTAAAATACTATGCAATCAGGTTCTCAATCATAACTTATGTGGTTGATGAATAAAACATGATTATCCACATTTTCATGCATGTGAATGTAAACACATACATGGGCATTGATGTGTACACTACAGATAAATACACACACACACACACAACTGTGCTTGCATGTGCCAAGCAGATTGGAAGATAAAGAACCACTCTTAGAGTCAGGAATCAATCAGTCTATAAGCAAATTTTTTAGACTTAAATACAATACCTACCTCTTATACATACAACCTACATTACTTTAGGTAAGTTGCTTAACTCCCTAGTGTCCTATGAACATTCTGAGTATACTTTGCAAAATAGTTTTTTATATGTGTATATATGTGTATATGTTTCTGTGTGTATGTACGTATGTATATATTGATAGAGGGAACTTCCTCATCAATACTAACTCCTTACATTAACAAAATTAGAGGTCTAGACCTACTCATATACATACATACATGTATTTACATATATTCATGAATTGTTGCTGCTCAGTTACTTCAGCCATATCTGACTCTTCATGACACAATTTGAGATTTTCTTAGTGAGTGTAATTGAGTGATTTGAGGTACATTCCCGAGATCATTTTGTAGATTAGGAACCTGAGAGAAACATGGATAAATGACTTGCCCAGGATCACACATCTAGTAAGTGTCTGAGTCCAGATTTGAGCTCAGGACAATGAGTCTTCTTGACTTTAGGCCCAGCACTCTATGTACTATGCCATCTAGCTGCTCTGTTCATGCATACACTTATCCATTTGACAATCATCAACTTAAGAGTATCATCTAGAGGAAAATTCTTAGAAGGTTAAGTAGCATGGGTTATTTTCATTAAGAAATCCCACATCAAAGGATTTCCCTCTCTCCTTTTGTTTCCTTCTCTCTGTCTATTAATCTATTGGTCAATAAGTCTCTTTCTCTGACAGAAGAAGAGGGATCCTCAGAGGAAGTGATTCTGGTGTGACAGCATAATTTCAGGGTCCTATAAGTAATCCTAGTGTGGGGAGTTATATATTTCCTGCTAAACTGTATCTCTTATGACCATACCAGTATATTTCCCACCAAAACAAATCAACCAAGATCACTCTTCAACAGTTCTTTTACGAAACACCTTAATCATAGCATATCCTGAAGTTCCCACGTTCACTACATCAACACTTCTTAAACTGTGAATCATGACCCCATATGTGGTCATATAATTGAATGTGAGGGTCACATATATTTGGCAACAGTTAAAGGTTTCTGAATGCACAACAACAAAAATTTAATTCAAAATCAATTGCATAATGAATTTGAAGTGTTTCTGGCAGTGTTTTCCCCTGTTGTATTGCACAACTTCACTAAAGCCTTGGTTGGGAACACACAGCATGTGCACTTTGTCCTACATGTGTCATCATGCCACTGAAAACCAACAAATGCTGCCAAAAACATCTCAGCTCAGATTCAAGAAGATTGCATGTTAGGAATCACAGTGTTTTTACTGCATATATAAAATTGTTAAATGAATTTTGGATAGGATTAGGACAGAATTCCCACGAGTTCCTGAAATGTCCTTAAACACACATATGACATTTTGTACTGTGTGTTTCTGAGAAGCAGCATTTTCAGCACTGGTGATTATAAAATTGAAATATGGATCAACTCTGAAAAATGTTGAAGGTGCTCTATGTCCTGCAGTATCAAATATTCTGCCAAGATTTAATTATTTATGTAAAAGTTAGCAAGTACATCTATCTTATCAGTACACAAATTTGTTTCTTCTTTAAAAATTGTAAAATTATAAAATTTTTAAATAATTTTAAATGGTAAAATATTTTATATATAAGATTTATTTTTAAATTTTTTATTATTTGTTATCAGGAAATATTTGATTTGTGTACCTATTTTATACATCTATATAACTGGTGTTGTGTAAAAATTTCTGAGGTGAAAAAAGGTTGTGAGTGAAAGAAGTTTAAAAAGTCATAAAGGAGCATTAACCTCTTTGCGTGAAAAACAGTTCCTTTAAGCCTGGAATTTGCAAAACTATTTCTGTATGTTGTCTAACTTGAAAAGTTGTTCCCTCCTGAGCCACAGAGAATAATGGAAAATTGTAGTCAAGTGCGTGATTGTAGGCAAGCAGAAGTATCACTTGTCTCTTGCTATAGATGATAGAGATCAAGGTAGCCTTTCCTTTCCCTTCAGAGCTCAAAAGTGTTTTGCTTCTGACTGCTGCCTACCCCAATCCTTCTTCCTAATTGTCTTATCTCTTTCTCCTTCTACTTTCTTCTAAAGTAATATATTTATATATTCAACTGTCAGGTTGGGAAACCTGTAGTCTCAAGGCCACATATGGCCCTCTGCAGCATCAAGTGCAGCCCTTTGACTAAATGCGAACTTCACAGAACAATTCCCCATTAATAAAATGATGTGTTACTTACTTAACCTTGCACTGTATGTTATTCCCTCTTTGAGTCAATTCTGATGAGAGTAAATTTCAAGCATTCCCCTCTCCTCCTCTTTTGCACCTCTTTTATATAAAATAATTTACTTCATTCTATCTTCCCTTTTCTGCCAGTGCATTCCCCTTTCTCATCTCTATAGCACCAATGCAATATTCACAGTCGCTACTGCAGCTATGAGTATCCTGGAATAATTCTTACTCATGAAATCCAACAGATTCTCCACATGGAAGACAGAATCAAAACATTTATTCAGACACCAGAAAGCTAAATCCCAACACCAGAAAGACAAATCCATCACAGCAACAAAAATCTATAAACAGCATTAATGCAGAGGACAACACCCTCCCCAAATAAGTTATTTTGAACAAAATTCCTTTCTCTCACTCACAGAAACCTGCAAGCTTGCCTGCACCCTCTAATTCTGACTACTCTCTCACTATTTCTCCTGAGCTCTGCTCTAGCTCTGCCTCTTCCCATTCCAATCTTCCTATTGGACCCATTCAGTAAGCTCCTCCCACCACAGGCTCCATGAGAGTCATACTTCCATGTAATCCAGGCAGATCACATGGGCCTATTAATGAATGACAAGATCTTCTCATTTAAATTACCATTAAAATCCCTAACTTAACTTTATTTTGGATATCATGATATGATTTCATACTCAACTCAAACATTTGCTGTCCATCTATCTATACTCCTAACTACCCCAAAACTGATAAAATTCTTAGGAGTTCCAGGTATTGTCTTCCCACCTAGAAATCAAAATAATTTATATTTAGAAAATCCCTTATGATTTCCCTTTTCTATTTACCTTTTGATGTTTCTCTTGAGTCTTATATTTGATAGCCAAGTTTTTGATTCAGCTCTAGCCTTTTCAACAAGAATTCTTGAAAGTCCTCTATTTCATTGAATATCCACTTTTTCCCTGAAGGATTATACTTGCTGGGTAAATCATTCTGGGTTGTAATCCTAGTTCCTTTGCCCACTATGTGCACTGGTGCAGCTGCAGATTTCTTCAAGAGACAGGACCTCCATATGCTTCAGTATAGCCCTAGCAGGCAGGCATTGTCCAACAGCACAACCCTTTCCATGCTTTTGTATAAACCTGGGCAGCAGAAGTCCTCTAGCAGCTAGACCACCACATGCCTCAGCACAGCCCTACAGCCCTGGATGGGTAGACATCTTCTAGCAACAAGACCTCCACTTGCTTCAGTATAGGCCTAGGAAATTCAGAATAAAATTCAGTTTGATCTCAGCACATGCCAGACACCATCAATAGCACCCTAGCTCAGCACCAGGTAAGCTGCCAGATCCATAATATCAAGGAAATTAATGAAAAGAAATACAGAGGAAGATGGCCTAGTCAAACCAGATGTAAAACTTTAATATAAAGTAGCAATCATCAAAACTCCTTGGTATTGGCTAAGACACACATTGTTGGATCAATGGAATAGTTTAGGTAAACAAAACACAGTAGTCAATGACAATAGTAATTGACTGTTTGGGAACCCAAAGAAACCAGCTTGTGGGGAGAAAAATACTTACTATTTGATAAAAATGCTGGGAATATTGGAAAAGAGTATGACAGAAACCCAGGCACAGACAAAAATTATATGCTGTATAATAAGATAACATAAAAATAGGTACATAATTTAGACATAAGTGGTGATATCATAAGCAAATTAGGAGAGAAAGGATGTTTGCCTGTCACATCTATGGAGAATGGAAGCATTTATGAATATCCAAGAGATGGAGAATATTAAAAATTTGAAAATGGATGCTTTTGATTACATTAAATTTGAAAGATTTTGCACAAGCAATGATTAAAATGATTAAAATGAAATCAGAATGCTAGAAAACAATTTTACATCCAGTGTTTCTAATAAAGGGCTTATTTTTAATATATGTGGAAAATTGAGTCAAATTTATAAGAATACAAGCCAATGCCCATTTAATAAATGGCCAAATGATATGAATAGGCAGTTTTCAGATAAAGAAATTAAAGGTATCTATAGACGTATGAAAAAATTCTGTAACTATTGATTAGAAAAATGAATATTAAAACAATTCTAATGTATTGCATCACACCTATCAGAATGGCTTATATGACAAAATGAGAAAATGATAACTGTTAGGGAGGATGTGGGAAAATTACAACACTGATGCATTGTGGGTGGATCTGTGAACTGATCCAACAATTCTGGAGAGCAATTTTGAATTATGCTTAAAGGGCTATAAAACTGCACACTCTTTGATCTAGGAATTCCAGTACTAGGTCTTTATCTTGAAGAGACCATGAAAAAAAGAAAAGGATGCACATATGGAAAAAATATTTATAGTAACTTTTTTTGTGGTGGCAAACAACTGGAAATTGAAGGCGTGTCCATCAACTGGGGAATGGCTGAACAAATGGTGGTATGTGAATGTAATGGAATACTGTTGTTCCCTAAGACATGAAAAGTAGGAGGATTTCAGAAAAACCTAGAAAAGTTTTCATGGACTGATGCTGATTCAAATGAGCAAAATGAAGAGAATATTGTACACACTAATAACAACATTGTGTGATGACCAACTTTGATACACTTAGCTCTTCTCAGCAATGAATGATCTAAGATAATTCCGAAAGACTCCAGATAGCACTATCTCCATCCAGAGAAAGAACTATGGAGTCTGAATGTAGTGCGAAGCATACTATTTTCTCTTCTTTTTCCTTTCTTTCCTTTTTTTCCCTTTTGTTCTGATTCTTCTTTCAAAACATAACCTTTGTGGCAATATGTCTAATATTTTTTAATATTAAATATGCTTAATATTTTATTAGTTTATTATTAATATTAAATATGTTTAATATTAAAATAGTTAAATATGTTTAATATTAATAATACATGTATTGTCTATATCAGAATGGATGCCATTTTGGGGAGGGGGAAAGGAAAAGGAGGGGAAAAACTTAGAATTCAATATCTTAGAAAAATAAATGCTAAAAATTTGAAATAAATAAATTTTTAAAAAAATAAATTTCAACTTAGGGGGGAAAACTCATTTGGTTCTAGGCATCATATACATTTATTTAAATCTGTTCTCTCAGGAGCCCTTCAGTTGCTATCTAATTGAACAGGAATTCCTGGTGACTTAGGAGACAATACATTCCACCACCTTAGAATCTAGATACATTTTGATCAAGGAGATATTGTCCTGTAATAAAAGTCTCTCTCTCTCTCTCTCTCTCTCTCTCTCTCTCTCTCTCTCTCTCTCTCTCTCTCTCTCTCTCCCCCCCCATTTCTCTCCTTTGTCCATTCACCCCATAGTTAGAGACTTCAATGCCTACTTTTATATACTCTTAAAACAACTTAGCCTCCCAATAAATCTCCTCAATCCCAGTAACTCTCCTTACTGCATATTAACCATGTACAGCATTAAGTATAACTGCATTACTGCCACAATTCTGAATTCTGAAATTCCCTTTTCCTGAGAATAATTCCATATTTTCTGCAGCCTTACTATACCCTCCCTCCATTTTTTTGGACTTACAATTAATCCCAGTAACTACATCATTTCTCGTTCTCCTTATTCATCACTTCTATACTGATCTGACTACCATCAAGTCATCAACTTTTATGGCCAATAGAAGGTCCAACTGTGTATGAAAAAGGTATAGCTTTTTTATTCCACTAACAAATGGCCCAACACATTTTACTTTTATCAATTGCCTTGCTTATTTTATCTTTGAGCACCTCCATTTCTCATGAAAAGTTCCATCCATGGGCACATAGCTGCATAAATATATTAATCTTGCCCACAATCTTGTTGACAGAAACATATAAATTATAAAATAATGTAGGTCTTCACTGTATTCTGTATACTCTGTTTTGAGTTCTTTTTTTCATAGAGTCAAATATCCATGCAATGAGCCCTAAAGAAATATAAAATGGTGGACTCTGTAACAAAAATGAGATAGTTTCTATGTCTGACTTCAAGTCTGTTATTCCTTTTCTTAAAAATATAACCTTTTAATTATTAACACCACTGATTGCCTTCTGCTTTGCATTTACATCTGCTGCTCTTAATCAAGTGATTATACATGCACATAAACACACACAAATAGGTGTGTGTATTTATATTTGTACATATATATATATATATATGTAGGTATATATAGAGGCAGAGAAAAAGAAAATAGAAGACAAAGAGAAACAGAGTTATCTATATATTTCATGTATCTCTTCATGAAAGTAGCCTACACAGAAACCATATTTAGATAGGATGATCAAAATTTCAGATTTCCTATCTCTTTGTCTCCCAACATTAGCTGAGCACCTCTTGCTACTTGATTAAGATTATTCAAATTACCTGTATTTAGGTCATTCCTTCCAGAGGCAATATACCCTTATGTTGATACTGTTGGTCCTTTAGTTCTCAAAGAGAACTAAAGACATCAGGAGGACAATGTCTTGACTTGTGAATTAGACTTAAGTGAGGCAGAACTGCAAAATGTCCTCAGCTACATTCTCTTCTCCAGAGTCATGGAAGTCCATGGTAAGACAAAATTCAAGACAGCTGTTGATACCCCAGAATAGAGTGGTGACTTGGCTTTTCTTAGTTATGGTCTCTCCCAGGTGTGAGTTTGTCTGAGTCAATGCCCATTCAATGACTAAAGGCTAGATAAGAACAGAAACAAATGGTGGCCCAATTTACCATTACAAAATAAAAGCAGTTTGGAAGGAGAAGACTCTCAGAGTTTCTGGCTAGAACAGAAAACAATTTCAATTTACATTCATTCTAAGCCATCAAACTAAATAATGAGGCACAGAGACTTGGACTGAGGGCTATTTTTGATGCCCTAGATGGGGTAATCCCAAATCATCAAAGGGGAAGTAGGGAGATGTGAATTCCTCTCATATTGATGCGGAATATATAAAATATCCAGAATACATAAAATATTGTTGGGATTTCCTGATGCTAAAACTCTCATTCTGCTTTTCAGCCAATATTAAAACTCAGTACATCCTTCATGTCCTGTCTTCTTTATGAAAAATTATCCTTAATACTCACATCCATAATGATCTTTCCATTCTCTGAATTCCTTTAACAGTGATTGTATGAATCACAAAATTAAGCCTTTGTTTTCATTCCAGATAGCATCTTGTAGTTTTCAGTGTTTTTTGTTCCCTTATTTTGTAAGTGTATGCCTGGTTTTCCAATTAGATTGTAAGCTCCTTGTGGCAAACAAGCCTTTTTACCCCTGAAGAGTCCTGATAGCACATGGCAAACAGTTGGCGTGTATGAGTGCATGTATTTCATTTGTGGTGGGAGAAGAAGTAAGAGGGTATCATGGAGTAGGGAGAGAACTAAATTTGAGATCAGAAAGATATGTCTGAATTACATTCATGTTACTTGTCACACTTACTTGTATGACCTTCAGCAATTCATTAATCTCAGGATCTCAGTTTTTTCAATCTATTAATGAATATGTGTACCTGAGTCAACCTGTTCTATTATACGGAGTGATTGTAAAAATCAAGAGGTTTGTAAAAAACATTGTGAATTTTGAAATGAGATTTATGCATACACACCAGCTATTATTAGCATTTTGGAACTAGGTCTGAGATATCATTGTCATAGGGAACTCTGAGGAGGATTTACCTCTCTGAATGCAGATTGACACCTGTTCTGCATCATACAGTAAAATGGAAATACTTAGGGGGATTGAGGAGATTTGCTTCTTGCCAAGGTTCCCACTACCAATACTTGAAGTCAACTCTCTATCCGCTAAACCACTCTAATATTCTGCTATTAGCAGTAGAAAACATTTGAATTAACTGATTTCTCTTTATATACTCAACAACCAGGTTATACATAGAGGACAGGCAGGGTAGAATAGCTGAAGCAGCAAGGCACCTTGAAGGAGAAATAGAAAACAGCATGTACTAGAGTACTCAGATAACTACTACTGACAGGACCACCATCTCCCCTGATAAAGAGGAATCACTTCAGCTAAATATTGAAATGAACTAGGGATGCCAAGAACTAAAGAAGTAGAGTAAAAGAAGAAAATAATCCAGTTATGAGAAACAATTTATAAAAAAAACAGAAGATGATAACTGATAACTAGTTGATTTAATAAAAAGATAGTATCATACAGAGAGAACCCTGGGTGTTTAGCCAGAAAGAGGCCAAAGTAGGAGAAAAAGGTAAAAGGCCATATTTAGTCTTGTATCAGTTGTAATTCATGCTGAAAGCAATGAATGCTATGGTTGCTTAAAAGTAAGGAAAAAAGTAATAAAACTAAGTAGAGGAATAACTTGAAAGCAAAGGTTCAGGTAAGTCACCAGGTGGATCAGATTGTTTGACTGAGATTTGCTAAGTGAGGTAGCAGCACAATTTGGATAAATTTACATTAAAGAGGAAAGTATCTGTTCAGCATTGAAATTATAATGATAAAGGAACTATGATGGTTAGGTCCTAAAACATAAAAGGATACCAAAATTCCAAAGGTGTGATATACTCAGGTTTATCAAATATAGGTTTTCCTAACAAATGATTTTTTTCACAGTCCTCTGTATATGCCAATCAATGCTCCTTCATAGAAACTGAATGCATTTGTAGGACAGTATGACTCTGGTTTATAGAATCATGATCATACATTTATTGTTTCTACATTGTCTTTCATTATATGAATACTAGTGATGTTCTTACTATTTGTTTTGTTGTCAAATGAATGATGATGAGTAAAATTCAGGAAAAATAGACTGAAGCACATTCTCTTTGAACAAGATAACATTTTTTTAATTGGATTTGATTCTGCCAGTAAAAAAGCATCAATGGGGGGCGGAGCCAAGATGGCGGAGTAGAAGGACGCACGTTTACGAGCTCCGAAACCAAAGCCCATAGAATTAATGTAAAAAGAGTCCCCCATAACTTCTGGGTGAATACAAGGCGTGTAGAAGCAGAGTGGAAGAGATTTCCGTTCCAGGGAGCCCTGAAGACCCGTCCCCAGGGTCTGGCGCAACCCGGAAAGTAAACCCGACCCCCAGAGCTGCCCCGGCCAAGGCCCCAGAGAAGCTGATCCGAGCAGGCTTCAGAGACGGAAGCTCCAGCAACCGGGAAAGTCCCTCCGCCCACAGAAGCTACAGGTCAGTGAGAGAGGCCGGGCTGAAGGAGAGGGGAAGCGGGGCGTCTCCGTGACTCGGGCCCCCTCGGGAGGAAGCGGCGGTGGCAGGGACGGGGGCAGGAAGCGGCGGAGGCAGAGGTGTGGGCGGCGGCTGGGGCGGCAGCGGCCCAGGACTCAGGAATCCCCCAGCAGCAGGCAGGATCCTCATTACGGAAGATTCCCGCATAAAACCTGACGGAGCTGAGCCTGGGAGACGGCCCTGCCCCCACCCCGCTCTGTTGCTGAAGGCTTCTGCTCAGGACCCCCAGGGGAGCTGAGATTGGGAGGCGGGCCCCCCACCCCGCCCCCACCCGCTCCATTCCTGAAAGTCTCTGCATAAAGCCCCCGAGGGATCAGTCTCGGAGGCAGCCCTGGCCCCACCCCAGCACCTGAACTAAAGCTCACTGATTGACAGCTGGCAGGAGAAAAGCCCATTTAAATCTCAGAGGCCAAGCACTAGCTGGGCGGATCCAGGAGGGGGTGGAAAGGAATCCCAGAAGTCAAGTAACTGGCTGGGAAAATATTTAGAAAAGGGAAGAAAAATAAGACTTTAGAGAGTTTTTTCCAACAAATGCAAATGATCCCGACCTTCGGATCTGACGAAGATGAGGACGTATTCTTGCCATCAGGGAAAGATGTGGAGGGCGGGGCCTCAGTACCCCAGACACCCCAAGGGGGTGGTGGGTGGGCTCAGGCCCTGGAAGAGCTCAAAAAGGCTTTTGAAAAGCAAGTTAGACAGGTGGAGGAAAAACTGGGAAGAGAAATGTCAGAGATGCAACAAAAGTATGAAAAACAGGTCAATACCTTGGTAAAGGAGACCCCAAAAAATGCTGAGGAAATTAACACCTTGAAAAATAGGCTCACCCAACTGGCAAAGGAGGTTCAAAAAGCCAATGAGGAGAAGAATGCTTTCAAAAGCAGAATGAGCCAAATGGAAAAAGAGGCTCAAAAGCTCACTGAATTTAATAGTTCTCTCAAAATTAGAATGGAACAGATGGAGTCTAATGACTTTACGAGAAACCAAGAAATCACCAAACAAAACCAAAAGAACGAAAAAATGGAAGATAATGTGAAATATCTCATGGGAAAAACAACTGACCTGGAAAATACATCCAGGAGAGACAATTTAAAAATTATGGGACTACCTGAAACTCATGATCAAAAAAAGAGCCTAGACATCATCTTCCATGAAATTATCAAGGAAAACTGCCCTGACATTCTAGAACCAGAGGGCAAAATAAGTATTGAAAGAATCCATCGATCACCACCTGAAAGAGATCCAAAAAGAGAAACTCCTAGGAACATTGTGGCCAAATTCCAGAACTCCCAGCTCAAGGAAAAAATCTTACAAGCAGCTAGAAACAAACAATTCCAGTACTGTGGAAATACAATCAGGATAACCCAAGATCTAGCAGCTTCTACATTAAGGGATCGAAGGGCGTGGAATAGGATATTCCAGAAGGCAAAGGAACTAGGACTCAAACCAAGAATCACCTACCCAGCTAAACTGAGTATAATACTTCAAGCGAAAATATGGTCTTTCAATGAAACAGAGGACTTTCAATCATTCTTGATGAAAAAACCAGAGCTGAAAAGAAAATTTGACTTTCAAACACAAGAATGAGAAGAAGCATGAAAAAGTAAACAGCAAAGAGAAGTCTTAAGGGACTTACCATGAGTGAACTGTTTACATTCCTACATGGAAAGACAATATTTGTAACTCTTAAAACTTTTCAGTATCTGGGTAGTTGGTGGGACCACACATACACATGTACACACATGCACACACATACACACATGCACACACATACAGAGATAGAGAGCACAGATTGAACTGAATAGGATGGGAGCATACCTTAAAAGAAACTAGGGTAAATGGTGAGAGAGAAATGTAGGGGGAGGGAAAGGGAGGGGGGTAACTATATGTCATTTAAGAGGTAGGTAGGAGTTTTTCTTAGTGGAGGGAAAAAGAGGAGAGCTGAGAAAAAAAAAAAAAAAACAAGAAGTTTACCCTCATCACATTTGACTAAACGAAGGAGTGAAATGCACACTCATTTTGGTATGAAAACCTATCTTACAGTATAAGAAAGTGGGGGAGAAGGAGATATTGCAAGGGGAGGATGATGGAGGGGAGGGCTAAGGGAGGAGGGAGCAATTTGGGGTCAACACTTGGGGAGGGACAGGATCAAAAGACAGAAGAGAGACAATGAGGGGCAGGTTAGGAGGGATGGTAATCCAGTTGGTCTTGCATGGCACGACTATCAGGGAGGTCATTGGCAAAACTGCACAGATATGGCCTATATTGAATTGCCTGCTGTCCCAAGGGGAATGGGTGGGGAGGGAGGCATGAGGAAAATTTGGAACTCAAAGTTTTAGGAACAACTGTTTAGTATTGTTGTTGCAACTAGGAAAGGAGACATACAGTTGAGGAGGAATAGAAGGTCATCTGGCCCTACAGGAGAAAAGAGAGGATGGAGACAAGAGAGAGGAGAGATGACAGAGGAGAGGGCAGATTGGTGATAGGGAAAATTGGATTGCTTGGGGTGTTGGGGTGGGGGGAGGGGATAAGGGGGGAGAAAATTTGGAACCCAAAGGTTTGTGAAAATGAATGTAAAAAAATTAAATGAATAAATAAAAAAAAAAAGCATCAAAGACTCTGCCTCAATTTTAAGCCAAAGAACCCAAGATGAAGACAACTCATTTTTATAAGGTTAGAACAAAGAACAGAAGTTAAGTGATGTCTTGGGTTAAGGACATCATGATTGATTACATATCTAAAGAATGGGAAACAATATTATCAGTTGGAAATTGGAATTGAAGAGCTATCAAAGGCCTCCCTCGATTCCTTCAATGTTTGAGTTTACTTGTAAGTTTAATAACCTGTCAGATCGCTTTGGTTAATAAAGCTATCTTTGAAAGCTAGCTTGATGATATAAAGATACGAGACCAGACTCACTGCTATCCATCTATATCCCCAAGGATAGGAGAATTTCCTGAAGCAAGAATAAAAGTGATAGTACATGTCTTCCAATGATTTTCTCAAATCATCCTGGTTATTATTTTCTGTGACACAATAGAAATCCATCACAATCATATGCCACACCTTGTTCAGCCATTACCTAACTGATGACTATTCCATCAGTTTCCAATTCTTTGCCACACAAAGAGTTGCTATGTATTTTTCTGTACAAACACATCCTTTTCCTTTTTCATTGATCTCTTTGGGATGTAGACCTAATAGTGGTATTGCTGGTTCACAGGGTACGCACAGGTTGATAGCTCTTAAGATACAGTTCCAAATTGCTCTCCAGAATAGTTGGATACATTTATAACACCAATAGTGAGTTAGTGTCCTAATTTTTCCACCTCCATAAAATGTTTTTTGTTTTCCTTTTCTGTCATGTTACCCAATCTGACAGGCATGAAGTGGTACCTCAGAATTGTTTTAATTTGTATTTCTCTAATCAATAGTAATTTAAAATAATTTTTCATATGACTATAGATATCTTTGATTTCTCTACCTGAAAACTGCCTGTTCATATTCTTTGACCATTAATCAATTAGAGGATGACTTGCATTCTTAAAAAATTGCCTCAGTTCTCTCTGTGGTTCAGAAATGATATTTTATTGGAGAAACTTGATATTATGTATATATATATATATATATATATATATATATATATATATATATATATTTTTTTTTTTTTTCTCCTTCCCCATTCTCTACCGAATTGATTTGGGTAACATTGTTATTTGATGTTGCAGCGTTTTTTCTGTCAAATATTACTGCACATAGATTCAGGAGGACATATTTTCAAATCAGACGCATGATAAGTATGTGACTGTGGGGAATTCATTTAATTCTGAATCTCAGTTTCCTTGTCTGTAAGAAAGGCAAATTTTCTATACCACTTAACATATAGGGCTAGTGTGAGCATGAAAAGAGACAAAGGTATATTTAAACATTAAAGTATTATATAAATGTCAATTATCATCATCATCCTCATCATCATTGCTGTCATTGCTATTGTATTAAAGAATATCTGAGATTTCAGTACTAATATAAAAAATTTATATAATATTTCAACATTTATTAAACAACTATTAGATATAGCTCACTTTGAAACTGTAAGAATATAGGACTACTTGGTGGAGTTGGTTGGTCTAGAACTGTTATTTCCTTGATCTGGGGAACTCCTACTCTGGAAATTTCCTGCAGTATTCGAATTATTTTCATAACTTACAGTCTTAGAGAGTTGTCTGTAGCATTATAAGTTGAGCTGACTTATCCAAGGTTACACAAGTATGTATCAGAGAAAGACCTTGAACACAAGCCTTTCTGACTCTAGGGTTGATTCTCTGTCTACCATATCTCAAGGAAGACATGAAGATTAAAATATACATAGAACCTGTTTTCATAAAATTTTATCTGGAACAAAACCAATCAGACCTGAAACTAACAAATTTGAATGGGTGATAGGGTTCAGGCCAAGGCTATACTATAAAAAAATTATTTCCTAAGGTAAAGAGCACTTTCACCAAAGAAACAGATTGTTGTTGTGGAAAGAGACCTCACTGAATAAGAAGTCAGATTTGGACTTCTGTCTTGCTATCTCTTACTGGCCACATAGGGCAATTCACTTGTCTAGTCTCTGTGGGACTCTACTTCTTGTAAGAAGAATGTGGTGAAGCCAAGTAATAGCTAAGTCCCTTTCTAACTCTAGCATTACATAATTCTTAGCAGCCCTTACATTAGGCAAAAATATCTTTAGAAGGTTATTTCATCAATTTTCTCATAAGAGCAAAGAAAATATTTTAGTCAGATAATGTATTCCCAGGATGTGCCTACAAGATACTGTAAATAGTCAACAATAATGAGTCAGATACTTTTTCATTTTTTGCATGTTGTATTTAAATATTATGAGCCTTAACCCTCCTCTGCTTCTGGTATTTCCTTAATTTAAAAAGGGAACATGTCATTTGAGACTGTTAAAGCTAAGCATCATTATCATAATTTATGCAAAATGATCCTGCTGGAAGCATTTTTGAGTTAGAGATTTACTGTTTTCTAGGTGGAAAAATAAAGCTAATGATCAAATTTCACTTAGTTAATTGAGAAAAAAGTCTTGAGTTTTATTTAAACTTTGGTATGGACCTGGAGTCAGGATGATTCATTTAACTGAATGCAAATCTGACCTCAGACACTTACTAGTTATATCACCCTGGGAAAGTCACTCATCCTGTCTGTCTCAGTTTCCTCATGTATCATTTAAGCTGGAGAGATGTAACAGTAACTACCCCAACATACACAGTGGGACCTACTACTACAGGTTCTTAGACGTGCATTTATAAAAGGAAAGGCTACTTTTCAGGGTTTAACAATCACTTTAATCAGGTACGTGTATGATTCAGTTAGTTAAAGGGAAAAAGCACCCTGGACTTCAGAGAAAATATAGAGAAATCTGAAGCAGAAGACAGTGCTTCCAAACTGTCTAACAGTAAGCAATATATACATCACAATCCAACAGACAGATCCAATTGTCTGACTATAGTTAGCAGAGAGGGAAACACATCTGGATTTTCAAAGCAGGGGTGGTGCTTAGCACCTTCCCAGACTCTGTTCTGGCACACAAAGCTTCTTCCAAAAACTAAGCCACAAAATAAAACCACACTTCAAAGGCTTTATACACTTTTTAAAGCCAGAGAGCATCACATCTGTTGAGAAGTGCCTCAGTAACACAAAGTGTGGACCTTTCTACAAATCTCCTCTGACCCAACAATGTGTAGGAAATATCCTTCTTAATCACATTATTCAGAGGCATTATATTTCTTGGTATAAACAAAAACAGCAAAAGATCCCACTTTGTGTTTCCTCACAAGAGGGAAATGGAAAACCAGATCTGTATTTTCACCAAGAAAACTGCAAATAGGGTAACAAAGCTTGAAACAACTGAACAAAATAATAACTAAAGTTACCCAGTCTTACTGTTTCTACCTCAATAATATCTCTTGCATCTATCTCATTGCCTCCATCCATCTCTCCACTTATATGTCAATATCATGACTCAGGCCTTCATTAACTCTTTCCTGGATTACTGTCACAACCTTAGGGTGCTGGACTCAATTTCAGTCTCTCTCATAAAGCTTCCAAAATCTTCATGTAGCATATGTCTGTCTCTTTGGCTCTTTTATTTAAGTCTTTAGTAGTTTCTATTGCCTTTAGGATAAAATACAAATTTCTTATCGTGGAATTTCATCCCTCAACTATCTAGTTCCACACTATCTTTCCAGCTTTAACTCATATTACTCTCTTTACATACTCTATACTCCAGTCAAACTGTAGCATACACTATTCCCCGCACTTGATGTTTGCTCCTTCCTCTGCTTTTTTGCACTTCCGCAGCTCACCCCTTGTTCCTGGAATGTGCTCACTCCTCATTTCTTCCTTCTTCTGGGTAACCTTCCCTAACCTTTTCACACCTTTTTAAGACTGTCTCCCTCCTAAAATTATACTGTAGTTATATTTAAGCACATTGTATTCTCCCAGGAAACTAGAAGCTCCTAGAGGGCAGGAAATATTCCAGTTTTGCCTCTGTACCCCCAATGACAAGCATAAAAACTTGCTTCATAAATGTCTGACTTCATTGAACTAAATATTACAAACAGAATTACAACTATTTTCTTGCTAGTCAAACTTCCTTTGTCCTTGTTCTCCTGTGCCTCTGATCACTCTTTCTTGTCTCTTCTGCTTTTTCTATTCAGGGTTTCTTAATCTGTGATCTGAGAAAATGTTTGTTGGTTTGTTTTCATATTTTTTGTAACCAAGGGCTCAAGTCCATTTATATAACGCTCTTCTTTGTAATGAATGATTCCTCCATGCTCTGTTATTTTGTGAAGGGAGAATTGCACAGAGCTTAGGAGAAGAGACATCCTTCTTTTGGTTTGAAAAAAGGCACATACAGTTCCATTTTCTCTTTAGGAAGAAATTGTTGGGGGTAAGGGAAGTGAAGAGAATAAACATTTATATAGTACTGGGAAAGAACAGCATATATATATATATTATATATATATATATATATTATATATATATATATAGTACCTATTATGTGTCAAAGTACTATTCTTAGAAATTTTAAGAGTACTATTTGTATTTTTCACAAAACCTTTGGGATAAGTACTATTATTCTCAATTAGCAGTTGAGAAAACTGAGGCAAAGATATTGGGACTGGCCCAGGATCACACAGCTAATAAATGACAGATCTATCCTGACTGCAGACTGTGCCACCCACTGCCTTTAGATTAAAGATTCCCAGAAGACATTTAGAAGAGTCAGGAGCCCAAACCTAGGTTATCATATTAGAGACTTTAAGCAAGGATGGGGAATCTATGACCTCGAGGCCACATGTGACTTTCTAGCTCCCCAAGTGTGGCCCTTTGAATCCAAATCTTAATAAAAGTATTTGTTCTGTAAAACTTGGACTCAGTCAAAAGGGCCTAGAGGGCACATGTGGTCACAAAGTCACATCCCCCAGCTAGGGAATTTCCCTTGTGTTTCATGGGGCCTCTTCTTCTAATGGTAGTCTGAAACTGCATCCCTTTGTGAAACTCTCACCAATTCAACCCCTTGGCTGACAGAGAATTAAGCAATCTTTATTCACTAGTGAGGGGAGGCTTATGCAAATAAATTAAGCCTCAGATTGTTTCAATAACTGTATTTGAATATAATTTTAAAACATTAATCTAAGGAAAAGGCTTTTCCAGACTGATAGGCTCATGACACATGAAGGTTAAGAGACTCCACTCTACTTCTTCCTGACTTCTAAGTGTGGCATCTGTTTGTCCTAGGCCCTTTGTTCCTTTTGTGCACATTGAATTACCATCTCTATGCTTACTATTCCCCAAAATAACTCTCATTTCCTTCTCCTCCAAACTTTATTTCCAACCTTTCAACTACTCTGTTCATCTATCTGCCAACACATGGTATATCAATATAGCCAAAACTAAACTCATCTCTTTCTGCCTCCTTTCCTCCCTGTTTCCTTCCTTTTCACTTTCTTATTTTTGCTGATGATTTTTTCATCCACACACTCAGTTTCAAAGCCATGTTTATTGACTCACCCCCTTTTCTTATCCATTCATCTGTTAACTCCTGTTGAATCAGCTGTCACAATGTATCTTGGACTTTTCCTCACTTTTCCACTTACAATACTATCACTCTACATGGGATTCAAGAGTCATCACTTCTTGTCTTAACTCTCTTCACACAATATAATACAACAACACCTTTACTAAGTTCCTAGAACATTATGTTAAACACTGAAGTAGATACAAAGTTGACCTGAGATTCGGCCTCTGCTCTGAAGTAGCCAAATTAATATTGACTATTGTCTCAAAAATCCTAAAAGGAGAGCGGGTCAGGGGAGGCAGAGCCGCTATGATAGAGTAAAGACAGAGACTCACCGAAGCTCTTCTCCAAACCCCTCCATATACCTTTAAATAATAACTCTTAACAAATTATAGATTAACAGAACTCAGAAAAAGTCAGAGCGAAACAATATTCCCAAGCAGAAAGAAGGCAAGCAGAAAAGGTCTGCTGTATCAGGATGGAAAATAACACAGTGCAGAGTAGGCTCCATGAGTGTGGAATGGGTTCCAGCAAACAAAGAACTCATGGACTGAACAACATACCCCCAAACACCTAGCAAAGTGTGAATATAATTACTAAACAATAATTGTATCTCTTTTACCCAGGAACTTTGAAAGTCTTCTCTTCCCAGATTTTTTTTTTTTTAATTAAAGGGGCCATTCCTTGAGAAAGCACTTAAAGAAGTTTATTTATTGAATGAGTGTATCTCATTCAAAGTGAGAATGTGATATGACCTTATCCTGAAAGGGCCAGGGGTCTCACATTGTATCCTGGGCCATCTCCAGCTATACTGATGAATATCAGGTCAATGGACCCAGATTGCTCAAGAGAACAAAGTGAAGTTGGTGACCTTGCACAGCCTTCCATCAGTCAAATCAAAGTCATCTGCAAGTCATGTCATCATCTTGATGTCATGATCCTCTTTGAGAATGAAGGACAAACATAACAACAGCAACCACTATGAGATCTGTATCCCAAAAGAGATTTCAAAAAAGGGAAAGGTCCTATATGTACAAAAATATTTATAGCAACTCTTTTCTGTTGGCAAAGAATAAGAAATTGAGGGGATGCCCTCTAATTGAGGAATGACTGAACAAACTGTAATTATGGTGGAATGCTATTTTGTTTTAAAAAATGATGAATGTGGGAGGTAAAGTCAAGATGGCGGAGTAGAAAGACTCACATATGCTAGCTCTGAACCCACAGCCCATGGATTTAATGTAAGAAGAGCTCCCCACAAGTTCTGGATCACTACAGGGTGTGCAGAAACACAGTGGGAGAGATTTCCGTTCCAGAGAGCCCTGGAGAGTGGTCCCCAGGGTCCGTCGCGCCTTGAAAAGAGGAGCCCACCACTGCCCTGCCCCAGCCGGGCGGCCCCAGAGGAGCAGATCCGAGCAGGCTTCAGGGACAGAATCTCTGGTGTCGGGGAGGGTCCCTCTGCCCACAGGCACTACAGGTCAGTGAGAAAGACTTCTGGGCTGGCCAAGAGGGGAGCGGGGAGTCTCCGTGACTTGGGCCCCTGCGGGAAGGAGCGGGGGAGGCAGAGGCAGGGGCAGGAAGCGGCACAGGCAGCGGCAGGGGCAGGAAGTGGTGGAGGCAGAGGCAGGGGTAGCGGCAGAGGAAGCAGCGGCAGCTCGGGACTCCCCAAGCAGGAAGGCAGAAGATCAGGTCTCTGTATTAAAGCCCGTGAGGGAGCTGAGCCTAGGAGGTGGCCCTGCCCCCACCCACTCCATTCATGAAGGTCTCTGCATAAAGCCCCTGAGGGAACTGAGCCTGGGAGGCAGCCTTGCCCTCACCTGAGCACCAGAATTTAAGCTCACATTGAATAGCAGCCACAGCTACCAGGGAAAGCCCATTTGAATCTCAGACCCCAAGCACTAGCTGGGCGGATCTAGGCGGGGGTAGACAGGAATCTCAGAAGTCAAGTAACTGGCTGGGAAAATGCCCAGAAAAGGGAAGAAAAATAAGACTACAGAGAGCTTCTTTGAGCAGATGCAAATTTTCCCGCCTTTCAATTATGATGACGAGGATCTATTCTTACCCTCAGGGAAAGACATGGAGAGCAGGGCCTCTGTATCCCAGACATCCCAGGGGGATGTCGGGTGGGCTCAGGTCTTGGAAGAGCTCAAAAAGGACTTTGAAAAGCAAGTTAGACAGGTGGAGGAAAAGCTGGGAAGAGAAATGAGAGAGATGCAAGAAAAGCATGAAGAACAGTTCAATACCTTGGTAAAGGAGATCCAAAAAAATGTTGAAGAAAATAACACCTTGAAAAATAGGCTCAATCAATTGGCAAAAGAGGTTCAAAAAGCCAATGAGGAGAAGAATGCTTTCAAAAGCAGAATTAGCCAAATGGAAAAAGAGTCTCAAAAGCTCACTGAAGATAATAGTACTCTCAAAATTAGAATGGAACAGATGGAGTATAATGACTTTCTGAGAAACCAAGAAATCACCAAACAAAACCAAAAGAATGAAAAAATGGAAGAGAATGTGAAATATCTCATGGGAAAAACAACTGACCTGGAAAATAGATCCAGGAGAGACAATTTAAAAATTATGGGACTACCTGAAAGTCATGATGAAAAAAAGAGCCTAGACATCATCTTCCATGAAATTATCGAGGAAAACTGCCCTGACATTCTACAACCAGAGGGCAAAATAAGTATTGAAAAAATCCATCGATCACCACCTGAAAGAGATCCAAAAAGAGAAACTCCTAGGAACATTGTGGCCAAATTCCAGAACTCCCAGGTCAAGGAGAAAATCTTGCAAGCAGCTAGAAAGAAACAATTCCAGTATTGTGGAAATAAAATCAGGATAACTCAAGATCTAGCAGCTTCTACATTAAGGGATCGAAGGGCATGGAATAGGATATTCCAGAAGTCAAAGGAATTAGGACTCAAACCAAGTATCACCTACCCAGCAAAACTGAGAGTAATACACAGGGGAAAATATGGTCTTTCAATGAAATTGAGGACTTTCAAGCATTCTTGACGAAAAGACCAGAGCTGAAAAGAAAATTTGACTTTGAAACAGAAGAATGAGAAGAAGCTTGAAAAAGTAAACAGCAAAGACAAATCAATAGGGACTTACCAAAAGTGAACTGTTTACATTCCTACATGGAAAGACAATATTTGTAACTCTTAAAACTTTTCAGTATCTGGGTAGTTGTGGGATCACACACACACATACATATTACACACATGCACGCACATACAGAGACAGAGCACAGACTGAATTGAATAGGATGGAACCATATCTTAAAAGAAATTAAAGTAAATGGTGAGAGAGAAAGGTAGGGGGAGGAAAGAGGGTGAAATGGAATGGGGTAAATTATATATCATTTAAGAGGCAAGCAGGAGACTTTTTAGTGGAGGGAAAAAGAGGAGAGCTGAGAAAAAAAAAAAAAAAAAAACAAGTTTACCCTCATCACATTTGACTAAAGGAAGGAGTAAAATGCACATTCATTTTGGTATGAAAACCTATCTTACAGTACAGGAAAGTGGGGCAGAAGGAGATAAGCAAGGGGGGGGATGATGGAAGGGAGGGCACTGGGAGGAGGGAGCAATTTGAAGTCAACACTCAGAGAGGGACAGGATCAAAAGACAGAATAGAAACAATTAGGGGCAGGATACGATGGAGGGTAATTCAGTTAGTGTTACCCAACACGACTATTATTGAAGTCATTTGCAAAAATACACAGATATGGCCTATATTGAATTGCCTGCCTTCCCAAAGGGAATGGGTAGGGAGGGAGGGATGGGGAGAATTTGGAACTCAAAGTTTTAGGAACAACTTTTTAGTATTGTTGTTTCTACTAGGAAATAAGACATACAGTTAATGAGGAATAGAAAGTCATCTAGCCCTATAGGACAAAAGAGAAGATGGGGACAAGAGAAGGGAGGGATGATAGAAGAGAGGGCAGATCGGTGATAGGGAAAATTAGAATGCTTGGTGTATTGGGGTGGTGGGAGGGAATAGAAGGGGAGAATATTTGGAACCCAAAATTTTGTGAAAATGAATGTAAAAAGTTAAATAAATAAATTTTTATTAAAAAAAATAATGAATGTGAGTGGAACCAAAATGGTGGAGTAAAAGCAGGTATTTACTTGAGTCCTCCCAAAATCCCCTCCAAATACCTGCAAAAATCTCTCTAAACAAATTCTAGAGCTACAGAATACAAAAAATGACAGAGTAAAATAAATCTCATACCCAGCCTGGAAAGTAAACAGGAAGGGTGTGTCTCACCAATTAGGGATGTAGTTTGGAGTGGGCTGCACTGGCACAGACTGGAGCAGATCTCAGGGAACTAAATCACTGACAGCTATGTGAAGTTTCCAGACTCCTCACCTTACAAACACCAAAAAGTTCAGGGTGTAAACTCTGTGGCACCTGGGTGAAAGAGGACTGCATGATCTGGCCAGGGTCTGGCCCTAGCCCTGGGGTAGTGATAGTGGTGGTAGCAACAGTGGAGGCATCTCTGAGTCCAAAGATGGTGGGAAATTGGGCAGCTGATACAAAACCCTTGAATATAGGCATAATACATCCACACCCATCCCCACTCCCACTGGAAGCAGAGTCCTACCTTGACAAAGAGGTAGAAAGCCAAGTATTTGGCTGGGAAGATAAATAAACATTATAAACCCCACCACCCCAAAAAAACCCCACCAAAATTCAGACTTTTGGTGAGAAAGAAGATACAAATATTTAAGCAGAAGAAGACAAAAAAGTCAAAGCTCCTAAAATCCTTGCAGATCATGGAAGAGCTCAAAAAGCATAGTGAAAATCTAAGAGAAGTGGAGGATAAAATTGGAAAGAGAAAGAGAGTGATGCAAGAATATCATGACAAATGAGTCAATAGCTTGCTAAAGGAGATCCAAAATATACTGAAGGAAATAACACCTTAAAAAGAGAGTAACCCAAATATATATGTAGAAAAAAATGTCCAAAAAGTCAAGAACAAGAAAAATGGCCTAAAAAGCAGGACTGCCCAAATGTAAAAGGACACCAAAAGTTCACTGAAGAAAATAACTCCTTGTGGGGAGGAGCCAAGATGGCGGAGTAGAAAGACTCACGTATGCTAGCTCCGAATCCACAGCCCATAAATTTCCTGCAAGAAGAACTCCCCACAAATTCTGGATCACTGCAAGGTGCACAGAATCACAGTGCAAGAGATTTCTGTTCCAGAGAGCCCTGGAGAGCAGTCCCAAAAGGTCCGTCATGATTCAGCCAGTGGACTCCACCCCTGTGCCTCCTTGGCCACGGGGTCCCAGAAGAGCAGATCCGAGCAGGCTTCAGGGATGGAACCTCCGGTGGCCAGGAAGGTCTCTCTGCCCACAGACGCTACAGGTCAGTGAGATAGACATCTGGGCTGGCCGAGAGGGAGTGGGGTGTCTCCATGACTCAGGCCCCCTTGGGAAGCAGCAGCAGAGGCAGGGGTGGGCCTGGGGACTTCCGGACCAGCAGGCAGAAGTTCAGGGCCATTACCGAAAATCTCTGCATAAACCCCCTGAGGAAGCTGAGCTTAGGAGACGGCCCTGCCCCCACCTGCTCCATTACTGAAGGTCTCTGCATAAAGCCCCTGAGGGAACTGAGCCTGGGAGGTGGCCCTGCCCCCACCCAAGCGCCAGAACTTAAGCTCACATTGAATAGCAGCCACTTCCACCACCGATAGCCCTGAAACTGGGAAGCAGCATTTCAATCTCAGACCCCAAGCCCTAGCTGGGCAGATCAAGGCAGGGGTGGAGAGGAACCTCAGAAGTCAAGTAACTGGCTGGAAAAATACCCAGAAAATGGAAGGAAAATAAGAACATGGAGAGCTACTTTATTGGGGAAGAAATGTTCCTTCCTCCTTTCATTTCTGCTGAGGAAGTACAATGCTTGCCATCAGGGAAAGACGTGGGGGGCAGGGCCTCTCTATCCCAGACATCTGAGGTGGATGTCCGGTGGGCTCAGGCCATGGAAGAGCTCAAAAAGGATTTTGAAAATCAAGTTAAACAGGTGGAGGAAAAACAGGGAAGAGAAATGAGAGAGATGCAAGAACAGCATGAAAAGTGGGTCAATACCTTCCTAAAGGAGACCCAAAAAAATGCTGAAGAAAATAACACCTTGAAAAATAGGCTCACTCAATTGGCAAGAGAGGTTCAAAAAGCCAATGAGGAGAAGAATGCTTTCAAAAGCAGAATTAGCCAAATGGAAAAAAAAAGAGGTTTGAAAGCTCACTGAAGACAATAGTTCTCTCAAGATTAGAATGGAACAGGTGGAGGCTAATGACTTTCTGAGAAACCAAAAAATCACCAAACAAAACCAAAAGAATGAAAAAATGGAAGAGAATGTGAAATATCTCATTGGAAAAAAAAAACTGACCTGGAAAATAGATCCAGGAGAGACAATTTAAAAATGATGGGACTACCTGAAAGTCATGATCAAAAAAAGAGCCTAGATATCATCTTTCATGAAATTATCAAAGAAAACTGACCTGATGTTCCAGAACCAGAGGGCAAAATAACTATTCAAGAATCCACAGATCACCGCCTGAAAGAGATCCAAAAAGAGAAACTCCTAGGAACATTGTGGCCAAATTCCAGAATTCTCAGGTGAAGGAGAAAATATTGCAAGCAGCTAGAAAGAAACAATTCCAGTATTGTGGAAATACAATTAGGATAACTCAAGATCTAGCAGCTTCTACATTAAGGGATCGAAGGGCATGGAATAGGATATTCCAGAAGTCAAAGAAACTAGGACTCAAACCAAGTATCACCTACCCTATGGATCAAGGAGAGATAATTTAAAACTGAGTATAACACTTCAGGGGAAAATATGGTCTTTCAATGAAATTGAGGACTTTCAAGCATTGTTGATGAAAAGACCAGAGCTGAAAAGAAAATTTGACTTTCAAACACAAGAATGAGAAGATGCATCAAAAAGTAAACAGCAAAGACAAGTCATAAGGGACTTACCAAAGGTGAACTGTTTACATTCCTACAGGGAGAGACAATATTTGTAACTCTTAAAACTTTTCAGTATCTGGGTAGTTGGTGGGACCGCACACAGATGTACACACACACACATACACACACACATGTACATGTGTGCATGCACACAAACATACACACAAGCATGCACACACAGAGACAGAGAGCACAGAGTGAATTGAATAGGATGAGACAATATCTTAAAAGAAATTAAGGTAAATGGTGAGAGAGAAATGTAGTGGAAGGAGAGAGGGTGAAATGGAATGGCGTAAATTATATCTCGTTCAAGAGGCAAGCAGGAGACATTTTAATGGAGGGAAAAAGAGGAGAGCTGAGAAAAAAAACATGAAGTTCACCCTCATCACATTCGACTAAAGGAAGGAGTAAAATGCACACTCCTTTTGGTATGAATAGTTATCTTACAGTACAGACAAATGGGGAAGAAGGAGATAAGCTGGGAGGGAGGGATAATGGAAGGGAGAGCAATGGAAGAAGGGAGCAATTTGAAGTCAACATTCTTGGGGAGGGACAGGATCAAAAGACAGAATAGAAACAATGGGGGGGGCAGAATAGGATGGAGGGAAATACAGTTAGTCTTATACTACACGACTGTTATCAAAGTCATTTGCAAAACTACACAGACATGGCCTATATTGAATTGCCTGCCTTCCGAAAGGGAATGGGTGGGGAGGGAGGGATGGGGAGAATTTGGAACTCAAAGTTTTAGGAACAACTGTTGAGTATTGGTCTTGCTACTAGGAAATAAGAAATATGGTTAATGGGGAATAGAAAGTCATCTGGCCCTACAGGACAAAAGAGAAGATGGGGATAAGAGAAGGGAGGGATGATAGAAGAGAAGGCAGATTGGTGATAGGGAAAATTAGAATGCTTGGTGTATTGGGGTGGGGGGAGGGGATAAAAGGGGAGAAAATTTGGAACCCAAAATTTTGTGAAAATGAATGTAAAAAGTTAAATAATTAAATAAATTAAAAAGAAAGAAAATAACTCCTTAAAATTAGAATGAAGCCATTGGAAGTTAATAACTTTATGAGAAATCAAGAAATTATAAAACAGAACCAAAAGAATCTAAAAATAGAATACAATATGAAATATCTCATTGGAAAAACCACGGACTTGAAAAATGGATCAAGGAGAGATAATTTAAAAAGCAACAGACTAAATGAAAGCCATGATCAAAACAAAAAAGAAATGATCCCAGGCATTATCTTTCAAGAAATTACCAAAGAACTCTCTCATACTTCAACCTTTTCTGTTTGGTGGAGCACCTGGTAGCACAGGCTGTGGTGTGAAGATGGCCAAGTCTAAGAACCACACCACCCACAACCAATCATGAAAATCGCATAGAAATGGCATCAAGAAACCTAGGTCACAGAGATACAAGTCTCTGAAAGAGGTTGACCCCAGGTTTGTGAGAAACATATGTTTTGCCAAGAAACACAACAAGAAGGGGCTGAAGAAGATGCAAGCCAACAACACCAAAGCCATCAAAGCTCAAGCAGAGGCCATCAAGCCCCTGAGCATGAAGGCCTCTAAGGCCAAACTCTTCAGGCCCAAGATCCCCAATGGTAATGCCTGGTGTACAGGCAGCAAGATGGCCACAAAATGTCCAGGGTCTAGTGTTGGCATCAAACGTCTACGCCCCAGGATCACAAAGCCTGACTCTAAGGTTGCCAGAACCAATGACCCCAAGGCTACCAAGCCCACTGACCCCAAGGTCACCAAGTCTGCTGCCAAAGTCAGTAAATATGATCCCAAGGCTATCAAATCTGGCTCCAAGCCTGCCAAGGTCACAATGTGCAGTGTTTCTAAGGCTGCTAAGCCTACTGACTCCAATCCTGCCAAATCCAAACCCAAAGATGCTGTCGCTAAAGCTGCTAGTCCCAAACCTTCAAAATAGATGTTTCAGGACAGAAGGACTTGTTTAAACCCTAAACCACCAGTTTTTCCCAACTGGGGTATGATTATTCACTATTTGTACAAATAAAGGAAATGGTGAGTCAAAAAAAAAGAAAAGAAAAGAAAGAAATTAGCAAGGAAAACTGTCCTGATATTCTAGAATCTGAGGGTAAAACAAAAATTGAAAAAATCCACTGATTGCCTCTAGAAAGAATCACTAACAGGAAAGCTCCAAAGACTATTGTGGACAAATTTCAGTGTTCCCAGGTAAAGGAGAAAATATTGCAAGTATTCAGAAAGTAACATTCGAAGAACTATGGAAATACAATCAATATAACAAAAGATCTAGCAGCTACTACATTAAGGAATTGAACGGATTGGAATATGATAATCTGGAGGTCAGAAGAGAGAGTATTACAATCAAGAATCATCTACCCAGCAAAACTGAGTGTAATCTTTCAGGGGAAAAAATAGATATTCAAATGAAATAGAGGACTTTCAAGCATTCTTGCTGAAAAATCATAGCGGAATAGAAAATTTGACTTTCAAACACAAGAATCAAGGAAGCATGGAAAGGTAAACAGGAAAGATAAATCCTAAGATATTTGTGGAAGTTGAACTATATACATTCCTGCATGAAAAGGAGATATTTGTGACTCTTGACTTTTTTCAATATTAGGGTAGTTGGAGAAATTCACAGCTAGATGACTAGGTAGATATATCTATATATATCTAGATAGATAGATAGATAGATAGATAGATAGATAGATAGATAGATAGAAGCATACAAAGATACATAGATACATAAAGGGCACAGAGTGAGTTAAATATGAAAAGATGATATCTAAAAAATAAAATTAAGTGATGAGAGAGGAATATATTGAGGGGAAAAAGGGAGAGATAGAATGGCATAAATTATCTCACACAAAAGAGTCAAAAAAGACTTCACAGTGGAAGATAAGATGGGCTATGTGAGAGGTAATGAGTGAACCTTACTCTCGTTGGATTGGGCTTAAGGAGGGTACAACATACACACTCAGTTGGGTATCTTACCCTTCAAGAAAGTAGGGGGGAAGGGGATAAGATGAGGTGATGATAGAAGGGAAGGCAGATTGGGGGAGGAGGCAGTGAGGTGCAAACACTTTTGCAATGGCACAGGGTCAAAGGAGAAAATACAGTAAGTAAGGAAGTTGGATAGGCTGTAGGGAAATATAAGTAGTCTTTCACAACCAGACTACTATGGAAGTGTTTTGCATAACTACACATGTAAAACCTATATTTAATTGCTTTCCTTCTCAATGAGGGTGGGGGGAGGAGAAGGGAGAAAATTTGAAACTCAAAGTTTTATAAGCAAATGTTAAAGAATTGTTTTGTACATCCAAATGGAAAATAAGATATATAGCCAATGGGCTATAGAATTCTATCTTGCCCTACAAGAAAGTAAGCGGCAAGGGAATAAGGAGATCGATATAGAAGGAAAGACAGATTGGGAAAAGAGGTAATCAGAATGCATGCGATCTCAGGGTGGAGGGCAAGGGAAAAGTGGGGAGAAGATCTGAAAATCGAAGTCTTGTGGAAATGAATGTTGAAAACTAAAAATTCACTAATAAACAAAGAGAAAAATAAACTCACACACAGCAGGAGGTGAACAGGATGCTCTCAGAAAAAACCTGGAAAGACATATGATCTGACGCAAAGTGAAATGCATCGTGTTAAAAGTAACAAGAGTACTCTGTGGTGAGTTAATTATTTTCAGCAATACTGTGATCCAAGACAACTTTGAAGGAGTTATGATGAAAAATGTTATCCATCCCCAGAGAAAGATCTTGTCTGAATACAACTTAAAAGATAGTTTTTTACTGTATTTTTCTTGAAATATTTTTTTCGTCTGTTTTCTTTCACAGCATGAGATATGGAAATGTATTGCATTCCTAAACATGTATAACCTCTATCTTTCTTGTCTTTTCAGTTAGGTAGTGGGAGGGAGGAAGGGAGAGAATTTGGAACTCAAAGTTGTAAAAGGAAATGTTAAAACATATTTTTAAGTGTAACCAGTGAAAAATCAAATACTAAGTAATTAATTAAAAAATTAAAAGAAAAGATAGAAGAACTTTATATGGTTGATTGAGAGGTAGTATATTCCAGGTAGAGGGGAAGGCCAGCACAAATGAGGATGGAGAGAACATGTACCATTTATATAGTATTGCATGATATATAAAATATATTATTTAAGCAAGTTCAAATGGATCCTGAAGGGTCTACGTGGGTAGGAATTGTTTGTGACCCCATTTGGAGTTTTATTGGAAAAGACATTAAAGTGGCTTGCAACTACTTTTTCCAGTTCACTTGACAGATGAGGACACTGAGGCAGACTGTGCTCAGGGTCACACATTAGTAAGTGCCCAAGGTTGGATTTGAAATGAAAGTCTTCCTGATATTCCTAGAACTCTATCCAATGCACCATTTAAGCACCATAGTAGGAACTATTATTTATAGAAGAGGAAATCAAGTTAGATAAAATTTGTAAGTGGCTTGAAGCTTCCTGTGATCACACAACTATTCTGAGTCATTCTCTTTTCATCTAATTCATCTAATACCTCCAGTTGACTGAATTACTACAATATGTCTTGGATCTTTCTTCTTCTTTCTATTTTGCTATGACTCTATCTGGGACCTATGGATCTTCACCTCTTGCCTAATATAACTCATGAGTGGGAAAGTTTGTTTGTGATTTTGTTTAAGGGAGCTTGTTTGTGGGATGCTTGACAGAGGGAAGCGTTGGGTGTTGTGTTGCATTGCATTGCAGTTTGTCTCAGTCATGCTGATGGATACCTGGTCACTGGATACAGATGGCTCAGTAGGAAAAGTGAGGCTGGTGACTTGCACAGCCCACCCTCACTCAAAACAAAGTCAAGTGCAAGTCATGCCATTATTTCTCTGATGTTATGATCCTCTTCAAAAATGAAAGATGAACTCAACAAATATAACTCAACACCACAAACCCAATGAATGCAGAACATTCCGTTAATGTATGTTAAACACTGAGGGAGATTTGAACTGAGGTCTTCTCCTTTAAGGTCTACGGTTCCACCCACTGCACAACCTAGCTCTTTGTGCGTGTGTGTGTGTGTGTGTGTGTGTGTAACAGAGGCCAGTTTGGCTAGATCAGATAGTGGAAAGGGTAGTAACTGCTGATAAGATTGAATGGGATCAGGTTATATTCTGCTTTAAAAGATTTCATATTTTTAGAGTATAGACCACTAGAGATGGATGAGTTGGGAAACCACATGGTCAGGTTGGAGTTTAGGAAAAATTAATCCCCCACTTTACACTTGCATCCTCCTCTTCTAAAACTGACTCCCCCATTCCAGGATTTGGTCTTTTCCTGCCCCCTCAAATTTACTTTTTCCTCCCCCCCCTCTGCCTCCCTCACCTTGATCTGGCCTCATCCTAGCATCCCCACACCTCCTTCTCTTCTTTTTCTCTCCCAGGATGACTTTGGCCTGGTGAGCCTGGAAGTTTATAACCATATGTGGATCTCAAGCCTAGGAAGTTTGAGCACAGTTGCCACAGGAAATGAAGATGGATTGATTGGTGAGCAAGGGGTGCTGAATGAGGTATAGATCCATGACTCTTCCTGTGTGCCTGTGGAAGTTTGGGTCCTGAGGACATGGAGGAAGACATGTGTTTCAAGGAATAACACTCCTATTTTCAATTCTGGGACTTATCCCTTGGAGACAGAGCCCTGTTCTTGGACCAAACCTCTCCCTGGTCCTGGGAGTGGAGAGAGGAGGCAAGGCCACTCTATTGACTTTTTTTTTTTCTTGTGCATGTACTCCCATTGCTTAGTTTTTGCAAAAAACTTTTTCATTTTATGTAATCAAAATTATCTGTTTTTCTTTTCATAATGCTCTCTATCCCTTTTTTGGACATGAATCCTTCTCTTAATCATAGATTTCACAGATAAATCATGTCATACTCTTATAAATTGCTCATAATATCACCTTTATTTCTAAATCATGTACATATTTGATCTTATTCAAGTGTATGGTGTGACTTGTTGGATACCAACAACTATGATTTCTGCCAAACTGCTTTCCATTTTTACTAGCAGTTTTTGTCGTATAGTAATTTCTTGCCCCAAAACTTTGGTTCTTCGTATTAAACACTTGATTACTATGGTCATTTAGTATGACATATTGTGTGACTAATCTTTTCTACTGTTTCTGTTTCTTATTCAGTAACAGATTTTTTTGATGAATACTCTTTTGTAATACAGTTTGAGATCTGGTACCCCTAGGCCAACTTCACATTTTTTTAATCAATTCCCTTATATTCCTGACCTCTTGTTTTATTTTTTTTCCAGGTGAATTTTCTTCTTATTTTTTTCTAGCTTTATAAAATAATTTTTGGTAATTTGATTGGTATGGTATTGCATAACTAAATTAAAGTAGAATTATCATTTTATTATGTTGCCATGTTCAATGCATAAGCAATTAATATTTCTCCAGTGTTTAAATTAGACTTTATTTGTGTAAAATGTGTTTTGTAGTTTGTTCATATACTTGGTGTATTTATCTTGGCAGAGAGACTGCTAAGTGCTTTATATTGTCTACATTTATTTTAAATAAAATTCCTCTTTTTATATCTTCTTGCTGGACCCTGTTGCTAATATATACAAATGCTAGTTATTTGTTTATATTTATTTTACATGCTGCAACTTTGTTGAAGTTGTCAATTCTTTCAACTAGATTTTTAAGCAATTCTCCAGAATTCATCTATCATCTAGCATATCATCTAAAAAAGGAATTTTTTTCTCATTGCTCATTCTAGTTAAATTTCTTTTTTTTTTTCTTTTCTTATTACTTGTGTTAGCATTTCAAGTAAAAAACTGAATAATAATGGTGATAATGTGCATCCATGCTTTACCCTGATCCTATTAGGAAAGGTTCCTGTTTATCCCCATCATAGATAATGTTTGTTGATAATTTAAAATAGATTGTTGTTTTTATTGTATAGTCATGTTTGACACTACCTGACCCCTTTGTCATGTCCACAGGGTTTGCTTGGCTTTGATCCTGTAGTGTCTGATTCCTTTTAGCAAGATGTAGTTTTCTTGATCTCTTTAATTTTCTTTTTGCTTTTAATTTTTGTGAAACCACACTTTACTGCATCTCAACCATAATAGATTCTGCTTCGTCACTAATTTTAACTTTATGTCTCTTCTTTAAGTATGTTTCTTGAAAATATGTAAAAATAGTTTGGATTCTTTTTTTTTAAATCTAATCTGTTATCCACTTTCATTATACGGGTAAGTTTATCCAATTCACACTCACAATTATGGTTATTAATTCTGCATTTTCCTCCATCCTATTGCCCTCTTCCCGTGCCCCCAGTTATTCTCACTCTTACATTTCACCTGCTGTCTCATCAAAAGGTTCTTTACCCCTACCATGGTCTTCCTCACCCCCACCACAACCAGTCTCAATAAGCCTTCTCTTATTCCCTCTCCTCCTCCTTCCCTGTAGGGCATGACAAATTTCTATAACCAAATGAGTGTGTATCTTATCTCTTCTTTGAGCCAATTCTGATGAGAGTAATGTTCAAGAATTACCAGCCACCTTCCTTTTCCCTCCACTTTAAAAGTTCTTTTTGTACCTCTCTTATATGAGGTAATTTACCCCATTCCTCCACTTTAAAAGTTCTTTTTGTACCTCTCTTATATGAGGTTATTTACCCCATTCTACCTCTCCCTTCTCTCTTCTCCCATGGCATTCCTCTTTCTCACACCTTTATTATTTTGAAATCATCCCATCATAGTCAGTTCATACCCTAAACCTTTATCTATGTACATCTCATCTTACTGACCAAATAATGGGAAAGTTCTTAGCAGTTAAAATTATCATCTTCCCATGTAGAAATGTAAACAGTTAAGCTTAATGAATCTCTCATAAATTCTTTCACATTTCCCTTTTCACCATTTTCTTGCTTCTTCTATTTGAAAGTCAAATTTTCTATTTATCTCTGATGTATTCATGAGAAATGCTTAAACATTATTTATTTCATTAAATATTCAATTCCCTTCACCAAAAAAAAAAAAAAAAAAAAGGATTATACTTTGTTTTCTGTGTAGGTGATTGTTGGTTGCAGTCCTAGTGCCTTTGTCATCCAGAATATCACTTTGCAATTATTCCAATAAATTTAATATAGAACCTGCTAAATCTTGTTTGATCCTAACTGTGGCTCCACCACATTTGAATTGTTTCATTTCGACTCCTTGCAATATTGACCTGGAAGTTCTGGAAATTGACTGTAATATTTCTTGGGGGGTTTCGTTTTGAGATGTTTTTTAGAAGTTATCAGTGAATTCTTTCAATTTCTATTTTCCTCCATGATGCTACATTACCAGGACAGTTTTATTCGATAATCTCTTGATATACGATGTGCAAGCTCTTTTTTTATATCATGGCTTTCAGGTTTTCCAGTAATTCTTAAATTATATTCCCTTGATGTATTTTTCAAGTCAGTTTTTCCAAGAAGGTACTGAACAGTTTCTTCTATTTTTTCACTCTTTTGATTTTGTTTTGTTTATTAATGTCTCATGAAGCCATTAGCTTCTACCTGCAGAATTTTAATTTTCAGGAATTGCTTTCTTCAATGAGATTTTGTATCTCCCTTTCCATTTGTCTGGTTCTATTTTTTAAGGAGTTCTCTTCAGTGACTTTTCTGTGCCCGTTTTACCATTTCACCAATTCTTTTCTTTATTTTTTTAAAGGTATGATTTTCTTCAGTAGTTTTTGTGCCTCCTTTATCAAACTTTTGACTCTCTTGTCTTAATTTTCGTATATCACCACTCTCTATTTCTTCCTAATTTGTCTTCTATCTCTTTTACTTGATTTTTAAAATCCTTTCTGAGCTCTTCTAGGAATTTGTTCTGGGTCTGTGATCAATTTATATTTTTCTATCAGACTTTGTATGTAGCAGTTTTGACTTCTTTGTCTTCATCTGAGTTTATGCCTTGATTTTCCCTGTGACCATACTAACTTTCTATAAATATTTTCTTTTTTGTTTTTGTTTGCTCATTTTTACACATATGTGTGTATACTTTTTTGCTTCCTTTTTGTTGTACATTTTTTACATATAGTTTTAATTTTATTTTAGAGTTGAACTCTCCTCTCAGGGAGGAGGGAGTGTTGTCCAATCTTCAGGCGTTTTGAGCTACCGTTTTCAGTACTAGTTCTTGGGATCTGTAAGCTGCAGTTCCTCCTACATGTTATGATCTTAAGCAAACTGGACAATTCTCTCTTGTCCTAATTTTTTTGTGAGTGAGTGACCACAAACACTCTTGTCTGCACTGGATCTGTGATTAGGGTTAATGTTTACCTAAGGACACAAGTGCAATCATTATTATTCTGGAATTTTTATTACGGTTCTTTTTCTCCTGCAGTGGGAATCATTGCTCCTTTCTGTTTTGGACCTGAGACTATGGCCCCTACTCCTCTGTGAGTCATCAAATGTAGTATTCTGCACTTTGGACCTGTGAACATTGTCTTTTCTTACTGGTAGCCAAAAACACTTTGATCCTAGCCCCAGGGTCATGTCTCTGGAAGTCTCCCAATCTCTCAAGTACGCCCATGTCCTGTGAGAAAATTTCCCCTTGTGTTTTTGTAGGGAGCAAAGTAGTAAATAGAATATTCTCAGAGCATTTATCTCCAGTCCCAAATGTCTTATCTGTTGAGTGTTCTGTGGTTAAAAGCCTCTAGCAACTGGAATATTCTCAGAGAGAGTGTCTCCTGCTAAAATATCTTTTCTTCTGGGCATTTTGAGATTAGATGTGCTTTTACAGAGAGTAAGCCTGTAGTAATTTGAATGTTCTCAAGAGTATGTGTCCTCAGCTCCGTGTTACCTTGGGAATGTAATTCAAAATGTAACACACATCTTTTCTGCTGACCCGATAAGTTGTCTTGGGCTAGAAAATTGTTTTACCTCAATTTTTTCTTGGTTGTGCCACTGCAGAATTTGAATTGAGGTATTATTTTAAAGTAATTTGAAGGGGGAACTTGGGATAATTCAGATGAGGACTTTACTGTATCATATCAGATCCCTCAAAACTCACTATTTAAGCCATATTCTTTAATGTTATAGGAAGAATTTTATTCCATATTTTTCTAAGCAAAGAAGGGAAATCATTTACAAACAAATGGGAATTTCCCATATCTTAGCAAGGGCATGTCTCAGACAGGTATATTGCTGCCAAAATGGCATTTCTGCTTTGAAAAAAAAAAAAGATCTCCCCTTTGTAACAAGAATACTTTTAGTCAAATAGTTGTGAGAATTTATTTTCTCATTTCTTAGTACATGAACTTGAATGTGCCAGAGAATGGAAGATTTAAGCTGTTCTTTCATCTAACTAGGATGATCATTGTCAGTACATTATCAGGATTAAAAGAGCTAGGCAAGGAAAACAGTCTCACTTTTTATAATGGAAATCATACGTGTAAACGTTTCTTTCCGTAGTGTCCATTTAAAATGTTTTAAATGAGGTAGATGACAATATTTCACCTACTTTGAATTGTCATTGTATGTTCAGTCTATGTGTTAGGAAATGAGAATGTGCAGAATAAATATCTACCAATTCTTAGCTATGGGCTGGGTTATAAAATAATGGTAATAAAACCAGACACTGGAAAAAGGAAATAACCCACTGTGTGAATAATATGTTCCCTTGTGTGCAATGACAATAAAATATCAAAAACACTCCAGGCAAAAGTTATGTGATGGTATTAGAGCACCAGCACTTTTTTTTTTTTTTTCCCTAAAGGGATCAAAGTCAAAGGCTGGACAAGGGAGCAAATGAAAAGAGCTTTGATTGCTGCAATTTAGTTTTTCCATTCATGACTATGTATTCTCTCATGTATTTGTGTGGCTGGCAGTTTCTGATAGTTCAGAAAAAAAATGAAGATCTTACAGATTTTTTACCAGATTTTGACTTTCTTAAAATGTTCGTTAACTTTTCTTAATCATGTACAAATGCACTTCTTTCTGCTTATCTATTTTTTGTTAAATATTTAAGTTGTGTCTGATTTTCTTTTTATGGTATGAGATGAGGAATTGTGTAAATATTCACTAGAGATGTACTGAGTTTAACTACCTCCTCAGTACAGAATTTCTAATACTTGTAACATTTACAGGCAGTCTCTATTATACTGAGACTAAAGGTATTTTGCCCTGTATCAGAGAGAATAGAGAATCAAACCAAAAAATTGTGTGGTTTAAGCATGCTTTTTCTTATGTTTAAATGAATGTGGTCTAGTATATCATGTCAGGAGCTCAAGATTCCCTTATGTGTCTGTTAGACGCACAACTATGTTAGGTATTGGACTTACACTGGCTATTGCTATATACTTGGATCAGAAAAAAAGAAAGAAAATTGCTTTCATCTGTGAGTTGAGTTTTTACTAAATTTATCACATCTGCCAGAGCTTCTTAGGAGCACCGTCCACTTTTCAAAGAATGATGGAAAATGCAGTTGGTGACATGAACTATCTAAAATTGTTTGGTGCTTCTTGATGACCAAGATATTTGCAAATCTTCCAAAAAGAAGAAAACAGAAAGAACATGTTGGATTAAGTAGAGGGGTATGGCTTAATTTATTAAATTGATAAATAGCAGTTTTGTAAAGATCATTTCAAGTATATAGTTCATATTGCCTCATGGTAAGTCATGACTTACAGCCTAGACAAAATAGATTCACTCTTGATTTGGTTATGCCTAGAGGATCTGTGAAATCTAAGGATGTTCCAAGGGCTCAGTGGTTATTATTTCAAATTTGCTAGCACATATATTAATATTAGTAAGTGACTGAATGGCTATATTTTATATACACATATACTAATACACACATATGTACATGTGCATATATGTACATATAGACAAATACATATATATGTGTATGTGTGAAGTAGCAAAAGCGGAGAAGACTTAGTCAAAATAAACAAAAAAGGCCTTCGCAACCAAGGAACAAGTAGAGGTGAACAAGTTATCAAAAAGTTATTCTTTTGCCTAACATAAATCAAAGTTACCTTGTGTAGATTCATTGAAAATCTTAGAACCTTCTTACTGATGCCAGCTTGGAGAGTTCAAGAATAGTTCTGTATTAAGATAGAGATGTTTGTCAGAAACCATTTGTGTTTGGTAACAAAGGCCTGAGACACAGAAAGACTCAATGAAGCATAAATGAGGTGTCATCCTTGGCTTCAAAGTGGGCTGCCATTGAGAAATTCAAAGGTTGTTTATATAGTTTAGACTTTCAGGTGTGGATTGACCACACCTGTATGTGAGCCGATAGTCAAATCTGTGTCATGCTATTATGCTGTTTTCCAGAGATGAGTCCAAGCATCAATCAGTCTACTACAAAGTCAATACTCACTTCAGGAAAGAGAAAATTAATGGAGTAGGGATGCCTTGTTCCAAAAGGTACATTTCTCTAATCTTATGATATTACCTAAAGAAGAAGTAGAAGCTATAAAGAACACCCAAGGAAACCAATTATAAGCAAATTGCAGTATAATTGAAAATCAGGGACTTTCACAAGGAGCATGCCATCTGTGCATCAGCCTTACTTCAGTGAATTCACCTTCTTTGTTTCAATTATCTGCACATGACTGCCAAAAAGAGCAGATAATCCAACAGTAAGTTGTGAGAAGTATCATAAGACAGAAGATAAGTGGTGGCACCCAAATGCATGTCCCTGCAAGCAGCCCAGATGAGGAAACAATGAAATGATTTAGAGATATGAAATGAGATAACGAATCAAACTGTCTCTATTCCCAAATAGTATCTAAGGAAATAGTCGGTGCCTTTATTCATTTGTATGCAAAATATTTTTTCTGCAATATTGCTATTTTATAGACTTACTGCTATTTAATGTGCTATTATGGACTAGAGAATCATGAATAAACACTATTCAAGAAAACAAAATTCTGAAAGTGGAAAACTTGCTGAGGAAACTTCCGAATGTTCAATGAACTAGGAAAAACCTGGAGAAGGTGATGTTAGAGTTGTATCTTGAAGAAGAATGGAGATTGAAAAAGACAGAGGTCAATAGAGAGTGAATTCTAAGCTTTGGAGATAACCTGTATCAAAGTACAGATATGTGATATGGAGAATAGAATATAAAGACATGAGAGATGAAGAGTCAAATATAAAGATAAGCAAGAAGACCAGTTTGGTTGGAATAAAAAGTGCATGGAGAAGGCTGAACTGGGAGTAAGGAGGACAATTTCAAACAGATAAATATTAAATGGGTGGACTGGGCAAGTTGCTTTTTTTTTTTAATTCTGTCTGCCTCAGTTTCCTTATTTGTAAAATTGAGATAATAATAACACTTACTCAACTGTGGTGTTGTGAGGGTTTAGCCCAGCACCTAGAACGTAGTAAAAAATTTAAAATGATTATTTCCTTCCTTCCTAATAAGGTTAAAAAGTCATAATGGAGTCTGATTGTAAAGGTCTTAGAAGGCCAAACATAAAATTTTAAGGTTAATCCTGGAGACAATAGGAAGCTTGTTGAATAAAAATGTGACATGGCTAATCTCTACTTTAGAGAGAAAACAAACAAACAAAATAAAGCAAAACACCAGACTATTAGCTGTGTAGAGGTGGATTGGGGTACGGGGAGACGAGAGGAAGATCAGTAAAAGGTTATTGTGGTTATTCACTTGAGATACGATGAGGGCATGAACTAGGATAATATTTATTTAAGTATGTTTGTAAAATAAAATAAGAAATTTTATGAGAATCCAAATAATATTTGACAATTGATTCGGAATGTAGAGTGAGAGTGAACTGCCAAAGAAGACTGAAGTTATATATCCATGTGACTGAAAAAAATATTGCTCTCATCAGAAACAGCAAGTTTGGGAGGGTCCTGAATCAGCTACTTGTTAGCCATGAAACTAAGGCTAAGTCATTCACCTGAGATGCAGTTCTCTCAGTTGTTTAATGCAGATAATAATACTGGCATTAATTCTTGCACAGTATTGTTATGAATAAAGTTTTGTGCACTATGAAATGCTACACATATGTTTTGTTATCATTCATTGAAAGTATCTAGCATATAAGGTGTTTCCTGGAGAGTGCAGGCCTCAACAAGGATACCCAAGTAAGTATCCGATCCGCTAGGATTGAATCAAGGGGCACCGACATCAGGTAAATAAAAAGCAGGAGTAGAGAGTCAATGGTTAGAGGAGGTTACTCGTTACTAACTTTATCCCCCTCACAGTTCATTTTAGCATCTTCTTTCTTTGTCTTTCAGCAGAGGTCTTCCCAGGCTTTCAGTTCTTATTTGACTGTGTTTATAATCATCACCAAAGGTGCATAGGTCTTCGGCCCTGAAGATAATATAATTCCATTTCCCTTGTTTACAAAGTAAAAAGAAGAGATTCTGTTAACTGAAGTCGTCTTGGCACAAAGGTGAAAATAAAGAACTTTCTTGGCTTAAGATCTTAGAGGCTGATACTTTATCATCCTTTCAAACTGACAACAGTAATAGTTACCATTTATATAGCATCTATTATGTGCCAAGTACTGTACTAATCATAATACAAATACTATCCCATGTGATTTTCAACCTGAAAAGTATATGCTATTATTATTCGTATTTTATGGTTGGGGCACGTGAGGTAAATGGAGGTTTAAGTGACTACTCAAAGTCACAAAGGTTGTAAGTGCTTAATCTGGATTTGAATTCAATTCTTCTTGAGTCCAAGCAGGGTGATCTAACCACTGTATCACTTAGCAGCCTCAATACTTAGGCCATGGTGTATAGTAAGCACTTAAGTGCTTCATCTAATTTTGATATAATGTTGCAGTTGGATGGAACATGAGAGATCACTTTTATTACATGTATCTTATTTTGCAGATTATTTTAGTTTCCTCCCAAAGTCGCCCAGTCATCATAGTGAAAAATGCAGTATTAGAACTTATTTATTTCCTGGGCATAAGCATATAACTACTTCCAACTCCAATATACTTCTTAATTTATAGAAGTTTTTACTTCATTTCAAGATCAGTAGAGATACTTTATTATCTTATCTTTTATTTTTACTTTCTCTCTGTCTCTCTCTCTCTTTCTCTCTCTCTCTCACTCTCTCTTTCTTTGTCTCATTCTCTCTCCACGCTTGCTCCTTATATTCCCTCACCCCTTTCCATGTGTTTCACCTCCTTTCATTAGTTTTGGTATTTGCCTTGTGTGGTCTTTTTTCCTCACCGCCCTCCACACCAATATTGAGAGGGAAAAAAGAAAGATGTGAATCCACAAGAAAACAAAACACAACATTACCTCTGACTCTTGGTTCATATAAGAATAAGTAATGCCACCAAAGGAGATATAAGAAAATATTGCCAACACATACCGTAAGACTATTTCTTGGAATTTATCTCAACCATCATCATGATATCCACTCTGCTGAAGCATCCTCTAGAGTCAAGTGAATATCCAGCAACTCATACCTTGGGTAACTTAAACCACTCAGCATTGGCACTGTCTCCCTAAAGGCGAGCCATCCTGATTGGTGTCTTACTAAACATTAACCAAGTATCTCTAGCTAGACCCAGTTCAAGAGATCATGTTTCCAAGTATTTACCTGACCATTTCCTTGCTGTTCACTTTGCCACTTGATGTGTACACTTCTTCTTTCGCCCACTCAACATCACTCTTTTCCTCTTTCTCTGGGAATCAATACTAACTGAATTTCTGAAAAATATTTGTCAAGTGGTTCCCTCCTGGCTCCACTCAAGTTCACTGTCATTTCTCAAACCAAAATGTCCTTCCTTGGCCACCAATCCATTCTATGTTATATGTTGCCCTGTTAAAAATAGCTTTCTCGAGGTTAGAACTGATTCATTTTTGTATAGTTTATTCCTAGAGCTCAGCACAACACATTGCACATAATAAGTAACCAATACATAGTTTTTATTCATGATTTTATTCATCATTTGTAATGCAGGAGGACTTTCCTGGTCCTTCTTAACTCCAGTGCTTTCCTTCTTTTAATAATTTCCTACGGATCCTCTATGTAGCTTGTTTGCATGTATTCATTTCCTTGTTCATCACATTAGAGGCTCCTTGAAGACAAAGACTGTTTTTGCCTCATTTTGTACACTCAGCGCTGTGAGGCCAAGCAAAGTGAGATATTTTGCTGTTTTTGTTTTGTTGTAATCAGGAAATATAATGCCTCTTTTTGAAAGTTATTAAAGAAGATTTTCTCCACCCATTGATGGACATGACCGTGAGAGAAGCTAGATTAGGGGAATTGTTTTGTAGGAGGATCCCTGTACCTTTTGTTTTTTTCTATTGAGTCACTGGGTCAGAAGTTCATGCCCTCTGGCTCTGAAAGCGGTATAAATACTCTAAGAGTGAGGTTTTACTTTGGGCCTTAGGTTTTAGAAGAAGGCATGAGTTCCAGATGAAAGTCTGGGAAGTTGCTAGGCATCCCAGGCTTTGAAAATTCAGGTTCTGGTGCTTCCCTAATGGTCAGGCAATTTGGAAGCAGTATCTGTTGATTTTTAATGTCTCTGAAATTTTGATTTTGATTTTCTCTGATATCTGTGCTTGATTAAAGTGATTGTTAACCCCTAAAAAGTTGTCTTTCCTCTTAGAGAAGCAAATCAAAGAAACTGTGGTAGCAGTCCCTCCTCCCCCCGTGTATGTTGAGGTGATAACTGTTACAAACACTTAGCACCAGGAGAGATTTTAAAAAGTATTTTTTGACTGTTTGATTATTATTTTCATCATGCTGCTCAAAATCATAAGATTTTGGAACTAAAAGAGACTTTAGAGATCACCCATTTCAGCATTCTCATTTTAGAAATCATTCTCTTTCGTCCTTTAGTATGAACTTCTGCCATCTAGCCATCCACATGAAAATTAAATAAATTTATAGCTAGAGAACAAACAGTCCCACCATGATTAACTGTTGTAAATTATGATAACCATTGGTCCTGAGTTACTAACTGAACTCAGACATATTTTGAGAATGATTATTGAGTCATAAGATTTCTTTATGCTGAATTTTGACATTCGGAAAAAAAAATCATTTTATCCCAGGAAAATTTGAACAGCCTTCTTAATACTCCCAGTATTGCCAATGTAAGGGACCAAAGTCAGAATATCAAACAATTATCTGACATCAGCAAAAATGATAAAAATAAATAAATCCCCAAACCCCAAATGCATGTGCAAATACTGTAATTATAGCACATCTGGCTTGCAACTATTTCCCTACTGTTGCTGTTTTCTTTCTGTGGGGACTTTTGTTCCAGATGTTCTCTTCACAGTTGACTGGTCATCTCCAGTTGTCTGTTACCTACAGGCACAAGCCAAAGAGCCAAAACTGAGATGAAATCCCTGATGTCACATAATCTCACAAACAGCATGAATGCCCCCAAGACAATTTATCTGACCCTGAACTATAAGAAGTCAGCCTAAAGTGATCACCTTACTGTTGAAGATATGGAAAACAGATATAAATTGCTTGAAACACACTTCTTTGAAAAATGTCTGTGAAGGAGCATTTGGATTATTTATTACATTCCATTTTGAGTCATGTCTTCTTTCACTTAAGAACTAATAAGTCTATAACCTTACCTGGTAAATTATGATTCAGTTTGTGATGACAGTAGACTTTGTTGGTTGAATATAGAACTACCTGTTTTGTTTATTTAATATTGGGCCTGAAATAATTAGATGACTATGGATTAAGTTTTTCTAAACATTCTTTGGAAAACAACAGTCTTCCCTGAGCCATACTTAAAAAAAAGAGGTAAAATTTCAGAGATAAAATGAATGTCTGCATTCTTTTGAATATATGCTGCTTTGAATGGAGCTATTTGCAACTTATCTGCATTTTTTCTATCATAACCAAAGCATAGGAATCATACTAATCCTAAAACAGGGCACAGAATCCTTCCATCTACCTCTTTTCTCATTCATCACAGGTAAACTGTGAATTTTCCTTCAGATCCATCTTACTGCATTCTTTATTATCCTTTACCTTTTTGCTACCTGCTAGGGCCCATCTCACTCTTTGCTTTATACAGAGTAGGCTAAATGTAGAAATGCCCTCCAAATATCTGGAGGCCAATTATCTAGATGTTACCTGTCAGCTATTTGGAATTTTGGCAGAACAATCTAAAGGGAAAATAAAACAGCACAAACAACGTATAACAAATCAAAATAGATGCCATGAGATTTACATCCCAATGTTCACACACTTCATTCATTGTAGATATCCTCACCTTTCAGAAAATATGTTTTTTCTTTCTTCTTCACATATACAGTTCTAGAATATTTATGATTTTTAACATCCACAACATGTTAGGAGGAAGGGACATAGTACAATAAATGAATTTTTGTTGCATTTGTTCTTCCTTCTCAAAGAGTACCATGACATCAAGATAATGAAATGACTTATAGCTGACTTTGATTTGAGTGAGAGAGGGCTGTGCAAGGTGACCAACCTCACTTTCTTCTGAGTCATCTGGGTCATGTGGCCTGATATTTATCAGGGTAACTGGAGATGGCCCAGGATGTAATATGAGACCCCAATACTTTCAGGCTGAGGTGTTAGCACATTCTCTTTGAGGGATATACACCCATTTAATGAATAGGTTTCTTTAAAGTACTCAAGAGATAGCCCCTTTAATTAAAAAAAAAAAACTTGAAGAGGAAGACCCTCAGGATTCCTGGGTAAAAGAGAAACAATTACTACTTAGCTATTACATTCACTCTGTTATAGGTGGGTGGGAACTTGTCCAGTCTATGAGCTCCAGAGTGCATTGGGTTTAAGGTGTGATCTTTCAGCAAGAAATATAGTCCGTAAACCCAAAGAAAAAAAGGCAACTTTTGACCATGGATTTTACCTTCTCCTGGGTAGAATACAACAGGATAGGAGAGGAGAGGAGAGGAGCGAAGTAGAGAGGAGGGAACAGGAGTAGAGGGGAGGGGAAGGGAGAAGAGGAGTTTCTACTTGCTCACAGGTTGTGTCTGTCCTTCATTCTCAAGGAGGACCATGACATCAAGATAATGACATTACTTGCAGTTGTCTTGATTTGATGGAGGGACTGTTGTATAAGGTCATCAACCCCACTTTCTTCTTCTGAGCCATCTGTGTCTAGTGGCCTAATATTCATTAGGACAACTGGACAGTTAACAGAAATGATAGCAAGAACTGATAGCTTTAGTAATGATGGAGTGATTTAATGAAAAGGCACTTATTGCACTCTCATAATGTGCTACGAATTAGGATGTTAAATAATATGTCTGATAATTTGTGTTCTAAAAATCTTATACTCGATTAGGGAGAGATAACACAGGCAAAAAAGTAATGACTGAGGAAAGGTATTTTGGTTGGAAAATTACCATTTTAGTTTTTAGTGCCATAGAGAAATGAGTTAGCATACTCTTTCTATGGGTAGTTCTATTTTTGACTTGATTGTTCTTCCAGAATTGGAAAAAGTAGATTTGGGGAGAGGAAACATTATTGGTAGTTAGGCAAGGGGATTTAAGCAGAGTAAAGAATAAATGGGACCTATATATCAAAAGTAAGTCCTGGGAGACTAATCCACAACTGTAGATCTGAGAGGGAAGTATAATGTGCATGCATGATTTCTGGGCCTGGCAATAAGATAGCCGGTGGGAAGAGGACCAAGCAGTAAAAAGCATATAATAGAAAATCTGGGAGAGAGAGTTAATTCAAGGAATCTGGATTCCAAACTATTTAGGCAGGCAAAGGCATAGGGTACCATGAAGAATTTAATATGGATTGAAGTGACGGCTTATACCTGTATTTAAAAAAAATCAGCTTCATGAATACAACATAGAAGAAAAAAATCAGCTTCATGAATACAACATAGAAGAGACATGTTTAAAAGGCAGTTTGTATTAAAACAATCAGGTTATTTAGTGGACTGAAATCTCAATATCAAGTTATCAGTGTAATATAAGAACCCCAGAAAACTAATGCAAACGTAGGTTACATTAACACAAGCATAATGTTTACAAATAGCAAAGAGACAGTCACACCACCCTTTGATTTTGTCAGACCACAACTATATTTTTATGTTGAGTACTAGATACCATATTTTGAGGTGAATATTAATGAAATGTAGTATTTGTAGAGGAGGACAATTAGGAACCAAATTGGTGAAAAGTTTTGAAGTCATAACAAATGAGAGCTGGTTGAAGGCAGAGGAATTTAGAATGTAAAAGTTATGTGTAGAGAAAAGGGAGATAATGACAGCTTATCATATGTAAGAACATTTAGATTTATTCTTTATGCCAAAGTGTAGAAAGAGGACAAATGTGTGGGAATGGCTAAGAAGAAAATCTTAGCCTGGTATATGTAAATGTTTCTTTATAAAGATGACCAAATATAGAGTAATGCAATTGAGGATATAATTATTTTCCCATCATTTGAAGTCTTTAAAAAAGGGGAAATGACCACATGTTCAGTATGATAGAGGAGACATTCTTTTTTAAGTTGTGCATTGGATTGAACCTTCTATGTTCCTTTAAAACTCTGGGATTTTGTATAAGTGATGGAAGAAGGTTAACCACCCACATACCCTCATAAACACACTCTAGATACAAGGATCTAGAGAGTACAGAATTGTAGCATTAATTAACAGAGAGACAGTCCTCACTAAGCACTGACTAGGTCCAGAACATATTACTATTTTGTAATTTAGTACAATATTTGATGATTTTAATGCTGATTTTTTGTTACACACAGTAATGCATACACATACATACATGCACATACACATAAAATTATTTTATTTTAGCTTATTGTGTGTGATAAAAATGATAGTATATTTTCCATTTTAGAAAGATTATGAAAATTTTAATGTGCTGATACTTGGAGGAGCTTCATTTATTTATAAAATACTCATGATGATAAATGAATGCAGCAAGGCAAAGTAAAAATATCTTTGAATTAGAAACTGCATTCAAATCCCAGTTATATTCTTATTAATGATATTATCTGGAAATAAATTTCACTTAACTGAGACTCAGTATCCTGATAAGTAAAGAGATTATGATAAAGCAAATTATCTTTGACTTGCCTTTCAATTCTAATTCAGCTCTCTTACCAATGCTGTTACTAGATAGGAGATGCTATTCTCATTATTTTAAACAGATGATCTTTCTAAACTAAACTAGTGATTTTGTTAAACAACAAACACAAAAGAAATAATAATCATTCTAAATGTGCTAAAATAAATGGATAACAGGGAGAGTTTCAGATTCCTTGACATCACACAGCTGACACCATTTTGATTCATATTTTGTTGCAGCTCAGCTTTAGAGGCTGCACAATCATTGGAAAAAAACAAAACAAAACAAAAAAAACAAAAGAAAACAAAACAAAGAAAAACCACTCCCTCCACTCCACTTTGATTGTGACTTGTAGACTTTTCAAACTAAAGAACTTACCATCCATATGGCAGTTGATCTTATTGAAAGCATTGACATCATGGCTGAAAATATCATGAAAAAAAACATGGGAAGAAGCCCGTAGCCCTGTTTCGCTCCATTGGTGACTAGGAATACAGGAGATTATTGTTCACTAACCAGAATCTAGGGCAAACATGCCATCATGAAATTGACATGCAATTCTGATGAACTTCTCTGGGGAACCAAATTTTGACATAATTTTCCATAAGCCCTCACAACTAACAGTGTCAAAGGCCTTGGTCAGATTTACAAATGTTGTATACAGACCTCTATTCTGCTCCTGGCATTTCTACTGGAGTTGTCAGGCAGCAAACATCACATCGACTGTTCCTCAGTCCTTTTTGAAGCCACACTGGCTCTCAGGTATATGGCCATTTTCCAGGTGAAGGATTAGCCTATTAAGGAGGACTCTAGCAAGAATCTTGCCAGTAATGAATAAGAGAGAAAATCCCCTGTGACTGTCGCAGGACAATCTATTTCCTGTCTGTGCTAATTTTGATCTAATAATTAATATCAAGAAAACAGAGGTGCTCCATCAGCCACTACCACACCATTCATGCATGGAGCCATACATTACAACAAATGGAGATGTTTTTAATGCTGTGGATAAGTTCACTTACCTTGGTAGTGTACTTTCCAGGGATGTACACATTGACAATGAGAGTTGATGAAAGCATTGCCAGAGCTAGCTCAGTGTTTGGGAGGCTCCTCAGAAAAGCTTGGGAAAGAAGAGTTATTAGATTTACTACTAAGCTGAAGGTCTACAGAGCCATTGTACCGATCTCGTTGTATGCCTGTGAAACATGGACAATCTACTAGTGCTATGCCAGGAAAATGAATTGCTTTTATTTGAACTGTCTTCAGAAGATTCTAAAGATCACCTGGCAGGATAAGTTACCAGACACTAAGCTGCTTGCTTGAACTGAACTTCCAAGCATTCAAAGTATGCTTCAGAGAGTGCACCTCTGATGTGCTGGCCATGTTGTTCAATTGAAAATGCATGTTTACCAAAAGGACTATTTTATGGAGAACTCACATGAGGCAGGCGATCAAATGGTGGGGAGAAGTGATACAAGGACACTCTCAAGGTCTCTCTCAAGAACTTTGGATTTGATTGTGTGACATGGGAGAAACTGGCACAGGACTGCTCAGCATGGTGTGCCCACATCAAAAATGGTGCTGTGCTCTGTGAGCAAAGCAGAACTGAGATAGCACAAAGTAAATGTATGATATGTATATTTGGAATACCGACCCCAAAGGTTCACATGGACTGTCTGTGCCCAATATGTGGCAGAGCATTCTGAGCTTGTGTTTTTCTGGTCAGTCAGAGTTGTACACATTGAAACTTCACTTATCTTGGTGATATAAATTTGATCTTCTTTCTTCAGTCCTCTTTGAGAACAAGGACAACTATATCATCTGTTTAATTTGAAGTTGAAATCTATGTGATTTTTTTTCAGTTTATCTCAAACTGTTTGACCAAGATATTGAGGATACATCCCTGCTTATTTTTCAGGGAATCTTCCCTGTCTGAAAATTTAAAGTCTCAGACTTTTCTTAGGGCTATGATTGTACTGACTGGAGAGACTAATCTAGTCAAGTGTTAAAAATATGGAATGATGCGTGGATGGTAGTTTGGTATTTTAAACTCTAGAACTGGTGAAGCATTCTTTCTTTGGCAATGATTGAGTGAAACAGAGCCAATTATGGACATTATCCCTCCACGAAATTTATTTGACATCTTTGAAACTCAGTGATACACTTTTCCTTTAAAACTTTTGTTTGATTTCATGTTATCTTCCTACATTTTTCTTTCCTAGATTTTCATCTTCTTTCCCATTGGTTGTCTTAGCCTTAACTCATTTGCGAAGTTCAACTAATAAGTCATCTAGTGGTTTTGTACATAATAATCACAAACATGAATAAAATTGGTAAAGGAACAGAGAAAGCAGGTTAGGGAAATTCTTCACAACCACTATTTCTGGTGTCGTATTCTGCAAATTTCTCAAACAAACAAGGGGACTATTTCAGATCTTTCCAATTATTATTTTCAAGCTTGATGAAAAAAAGAAACAAGTAGATGTCATCATTCTGGCAGAATAAGATGATAGAGCATTTTTTATTTACTCTAAGATTTCAAGTTTTGGAATTTCAAAAATGGGAAGTATGCCTATGAAAATATGACTTCAACATCTTACCACCTGAGACATAGCCAGGTGTATGAACCTCAGTAAGCAAAGGTTTTGCAAGACAGCTGGACATCATGGAATTGTTGTCCCTGGACTTTTCACTTGGCTCAAGAGAAAATAGAGGAATCATCACACAGGATTTGAAATTTAAGAGTAGGAAATCTGGCTCCACATGGAGTTTAAATGTGAGAGCAGTTTGGACAAAGAGCCAGAGTAGCCAGCTGGAAAAGAATTGGCCAAAAGGGTCCAGAGACAGAAATTCAGCACAAAGACTATCAAGTAGATGTGAAAAGGAAATGTCCAGGGTAAACCAGTGTGTGTACAACAGGCCTATTGGAGCAAGGACCTGAACTACAGTGTACTACTCCACCTTGCTTTGGCTATGAAACCAAGTAGCCTAAGGAATGTCTTTTTCTCCTGTTATCATTTCAAATCCTCCATTTAGGAAGAGATGACAAGACCAAACATATCCAATTTTCCCATTGCTCACCCCTGGTGGTAATTCACAAGCTTGATTCCTACATTTTAAAATGTTTTTATATCATCTTCATTAAAGTCCTACTTAAAATGTGCATAGCTTTCATAAGAAAAGTTGCATATTAATTTATTGTCCAATAATCTCAGATTCACTATTCTACTTAGCTAGAAGTGAACCATAGATTGGGCTGATTTGGATGGAATTGGGGACAGGTATTAGAGACAATGAGGAGTCCCCATGGGAAGAGAGGAGCTAGATTAGGGACTGGAGATTCTTCATTCACATTTCCATCAGTTTTTGCCTTATCGTATCCCACCTTCTTGTAGTACTACCCAGTTCTTAGTATAAGATACTGATGTACTGAATCTTTAGATTTGGTGTTATAAGCTAACACCTGTAACATTTATTTTTATGTTTTTAAAGTGGCCTTTCAGTTTAATTAATACCAATTTCATTACCACAAATCATCTAAGAATGGTGGTACCACAGCATGAACATAAAGATAACTAAGCTCAAGGTCTATAGAATCTTTTATTTCTAAACCATTGATACTTAAAATTGAAGCATATTATTTCAAAATTACATACAGTGTTCAATTCCAGAAACAGTAACTGGGAACACCCTCCTTAAAGGTCACCCTCAGGTATAGATCTGATCATAGATAACCCTATTTAAGAAATTTTAGTGTCTTACTACTGCTTCTAGATTTGTGAAATGCAAAGTCCTCTGTCTAATATTTAAAGACTTTAAATTTTGGCTTCAAGATATCTCTCCAGGCTTTTTGCCCTTCATACACGCTTCATTCCAGACAAATTGATATATTTGCTTTTCCCTTGTCATTACATTTCACATTTCTGAACCTTTGCATGGACTGTCCGTTCCCATTGCATTGAATATTCTTTCCCCTCAGCTTTACTCATTGAAAATCCTAGTTCTCTTAAATTAATTTTTATATTTCAAAATTAATCAAATTAAATAATTAAAATTTAAAATAAATAAATTTAAATTTTAAATGAAATTAAAAATTAAATTCAGTGACCAAAAAAATCTAGATAGGGTAGTGGATAGAGCCATGCATCTGGAGTTAGGAAGAATTATTTATAAAACTGTTTTCAGACACTTCCTAACTTTCTAAAACTTGACAATTATATTCCACGGATTTCTTAATGGTGAAATATGGATAATAATATACCTAATCTCTCAGAGTAGCTTTCAAAATCAAATTAGATAGCATTCATGAAGAGCTCAGTATAGGACCTGGCATACAACAGGTGTTTAATTCTTTCCTTCAATTACTGTGATCCAACAAACATCCTTCCTTAATTCCCTGAAGTGGTAGTACTTTCCACACCTAAAATTATTTTGTATTTATATGGCCTTCATATAAACTCTATAGATTCTCATCCCAATTAACTCCTACAGATGGATCAGGCCACTGAGTAAGGCTCCATCTCCAGTTCTGGATTCCAGGGACATCCCTGAAGATGAAGTGGACTCTTTTGATCATTTCATATGCTATGATAATGTCTTTGCAATATTTACAGTTTCATTTATCCAGTTAATGACAATTTATTTTTATAAAGGATTATTTACTGAGAAAATATAGCAAGAATAAAATTTACAAACATTTCCCACAAATGACTAAACTAACCTAAAACTCTCCCTTGTACCTCATTGAGCAACTAGGTGGTGAGTAGCACACCTGGAGGCAGGAAGCCCTGATTCACATCCTAATGCAGACACTAGCTGCAAATCACTTACCCTGTTTTACCTCAGTTTACTCATCGATATGATGATCGGGAAAAGAAAATGGGATCACAAATAGGGTCAAGAAGAGTCAGCTATATGTAAACAACAACAATATTGCTTCAGTATCTGGAGTGAGAGAGCCCACAGTGAAAACTTTTGCTAAATAGTATTTGATCCACTAGGTTTATTTTTAAATGAGTCACAGATAATGGATTGAAGAATTAGCATTACTGCCTATATTGGAGTGGGTCAAACAGATTATTCTTTAGGGACTCAAATGCTACCTCATATCTACTTGGTCACTTAGAAATTTTAACATCAATTCTATTTCATGTACTTGTGCCATTTCTATTTGTCTTTTGAAGCTAATAAGGTCATTGTTTCTCCATTATTCCTTCACCTAAAAGCGGGAAGTTGGTTGGTTGGTTGGTTGGGTGCTGTCCGTCTGATTCAGAGAACCAAAATGACATCACCATTGTAAAGTGAAATTTCAGTGTGTCTGACTGTGGCTGATCAGACCAGTATGAGCTCGGAATGCTCTACCACAGGTTGGGTACAGATGGTCTATGTGAATATTTGGAGTGGATAACCCAAGTTTGCTCATCCTGCATTTGATTTGTGCTGTCTCAATTCTGCTTTGCTCAAAGAACACAGCATCTTTTCTTAGGTGTAAGTTCTTTATTTGCTGGCCTGGCATAAGTCACTAAAATTGCCTAAGGCCCAATTTCCTCTCCTGCACAATTAAAGATTAGACAAGGTTGTCTCCCACCTCTATAACTACAACTTTAAGCCTAGAAGTTTAAATAATTTTCTCAAAATCACACAAGTAACAGAACTGAATTTCAAAATAAAGTCTTTTGACTGCAAATCCATTTTTCCAGTTTCAGCGGTTAGGAAGACATAGATATATAGCAAATAAATCTTTAGAATGAAGATGTGGCTGGTTGTATTTGAAGAGGGACAATGGAGGAAAAATAATTTTTAGAGATAAGGAGATTGACTAAGGAAACAATATTTTTCATTAAAAAAATGATGTTTCACGTTTCCATAAAGCAGCACACAAATCATGTCCTCTAGGGGAATCAGCAATTTATGAGGATGGAAAATGAAAAAAAATAATGTCTCCCAACAATGATTTGGTTGTATTCATTAAGCCCATAAAATTGTTTGCACTCACTATTGCAAATAGATACCAATAATATCTTTTTGCATCTGTTTTGATTTATAAGAAGTGCCTCATAAGAGACCTCTGAACACATCTACATATTACAATATTAAGGTTCTTATGAGGAACATAAAATCTCCTCTAAAGAAAAAAAAGGTCAAGTGCACAAAAAGTTTGTTATTAATTATTTTAAAGTCATATCCAGAAGGAAAAAAGCCTTGCAGTTATTTGGACAAGAAAGGAGAAGATGAACCTCAAAACTGCATTGATATCCCAAGAAAATCTTTTCTGTCTCATTGTGCCAGCCCAGAAATGTGAACCTGGGAATTTTTAGCACACCACTAAATTTTGCAATAAATTTAATTAATTAAAGCTTTTAATTAAGGCAATCATTAATCCCTAATTAAACATAAATCAATACCCTATTATCTAAACTCAGGAGTTGTTTACTACGAAATCAGAATCTAACAAGTGCATCACAGGAGACAAACATTCTATTAGTCTGTTTCACTAAATATTTCTCAGCTACCACCAACTTTTTGCATGAGATTACAACCTCAGATACATCACTAGACCTAGAATAAATGTTTTTGAAATTTTTCTTTAACCCTTGAATGTGTTGGATTTCTTTTGAGTTCCTAAACTATGTGTGTCCTTGCCAAGTAGTGCTATCCTTCTAGTTTACTACTCAAGGATGGTTTAATTATTTTGTTGAATTTGCGTATTCACTCTGTGTTTAAGAGCACTTCGGAATTCCCTGGATGCCACCTAAGTTGTGGAACCTGATGAGGTTTTCCCAAATATACATAAGGATTAGTACACAGTGAATTCATCTCCCCCTCCTCACCTTGATTATGGTAAGACATATACACATTTGTACATACATATACACACATATATGCATATATATGGGTATGTGAGTATATATATGCATACATATGTATATTTATAATATGCATCATTTCCAACCAGATATGGAGACAACGAAAGTACAATGTATCCAAGTATGTATCTAACTGGATGTGAAAATAAGGCCACTGACCGCATCTAAGGTCCCAGCAATTGATTTATTAAACAAAATTTCCTTTGCTATAGAAATAACCTTTTAATTAATAAACTGCAAAGTTAATAATGTTCTCTTTAACATGCTTTTTAGAAATAATCTTTATAAGACTTGGTGTTGGAAATTCATTTATTTATTTTTTCAACATGAGGGGCATTCGTCTAGGTGCCAGAGGAGAAAAATAAAGCCAATTAGATACTGCATGCACCCTACAAGCTTATATGGGGTATTACAAATGAAAATATTAGAAATGTATAGAAGAAATAGAGAAAAAAATCAGACTTCACTGAAATAAAAGATTATTTTCTCTATTGCTTAGTAGCTCTTAAACTTTCCATTGATTTTCAGCAAATAGAATTCAAATCAACTACATACAGTTTGACCAAGAAATGTCAAGGATAATAACTGAGAAATTAATTATACTTTCTTTTTTTTAACAAGCTTAGGTATGATATACTACATGTTGGTCCTCTTTATGAATGTAATTTTGACCTCCATCACAAATAGTATTACTATATATTATTGCACTTAGGGAAAATTCATTTAGACTTTGGAGGAGGTTTTACAGAGGAAGAATGGACAAGTTTGTGCAGAAGATAGTCCAATGTCAGGTGCATTTCTTTTAGTAGAGTAGAAATTCTGTCCATCAGATAATTTGACAAGTGTTGAGGAGAAAATTGGGTCTTGCAAGATATTCACCATGGGGATAAGATCATGGAGATGACAGAGTCTGGGGATGGTTGTGTCACAAAGGTCATACCTTAAAAGAAGGCATGTCATGGAGGTTGAGATCACTCTTACAAGGAACATACAAAAATTAAAACAAAAACCTCCTTTTCTTTGCCCCCACTCCTTTACATAATTATACAGAGGAAAAGCCACATTGTCCCTGGGATAGCAATAATTCTTTTCATATTCCTTACAGGAGCACAATCAGTGGCAGAGAATACAAGTTGTCTGAGTGTAATTGCTCTCAAAATTTGTGAAATTTTGTGCTCATGAGTGTTTATAAGGTTATGAGTTTTTATTATGCACATTAGTTATATGCAGAGATGGAGGGGAAAAATAACTTGGTTTCCAAAAAAATAAATGTTGCTGATGGAGATAAAGAAAAATAATTTCCAGTGCAGATGAAAGGGACCTCTCAGAGCCAGAGCTTCTCATTTTGGGGCTTGATTCTTTCATTAACTGTATGATTTTGCAAATCACGTAACTCTTAAGAATCAGTTTAAAAAATTAGTGAACCACATCAGATCAGACTAGATTACCTTGCAATTTCTTCCCATATTTAAAATTGTGTTACTCTATGTTTCATTTATCCCCTCTACACTTGTTGATGAAAAAATAACAACAAACCATGTGCATATATTAGGAAGAGTATACAGATAGCATTTAAATAAGAGATTAATTATAATTCTCTTTCTTATAGTTTAGATCTCCAACTTAAAACACATCATGTGCTGCATGAAAAAAGTCTATTGGCACAGAGATTCTGTCAGATTGAATTAGACTGCCAATTAAAATCAGAAGCAAGGTTGTCATGCCCTAGCAACAATAGAATATGATATGAAATGAATATTACTGGGTGACTGAGAATCATAGAACCTATATAGCATCATGGAAAAGTAGACCAGCTATTATTTTAAATCTGAGAGTATTGAGCAATTTTCATCGACCGGATATAAGAACTGCATGTTATTGTCGTATAAGCATACTCTGTCTCCCTGTTCTTCATATTTGTAGATGCTGCTGCTGATAGTGACCAAGTACAGTTGACTGGGTGAAGGCATACAGATATCCATTGCTACACTAACAGCATTTATAAGAATCCAAATACTATAAGTATGTAACCAGATCTTGTCATGAACTTAATTTCCTCATATCCAAAGAAAAATACTACTTAGAAACCCATATGTAAAATTGGTGTGACAAGTATTAAAAATAATTCTGACATTTTAAAATATGAAAATGTCATAAATACTGACAGATGCATTAACAGTGTTAAGAGGTCAATTGATTTTCTTTCTTATAAGGGAACACTCACTGAAGGTAAGTTGGGATACATCTGGAAATGATCATGACGAAAGAGAGACATCAAAACAACTTTTCTTAAGAGGAAAAATTAAAATTGTACTTTGAGAGAGCAGTAATATTTTAGCACATTTTACTGTATTGTCACAGAAATTTCTATATCTTTGTACTGATCCATTTCAATTGATTTTTCTGAATCATAACATCAAAAGTTATTATGAAAAACTGCATTGAGATTGAGGTTTTATAAATAACAGTCTACTGTGATATTCCCTTTGTTTAGTGAGTTCATGTAAAAAGAGATTTTTAAAAATAAAATAAATTCTAAAATTTGCTAGGAATCAGTGTCATCCTCAATGACCTATAGCTTCATGAATCTCTTTTTTTTATTTTACTTTTTGAAAGCAAACAAATCTTTGCATATCCCTTTCTTTATGATAGGTAGTGACAAATTTTAGCAAAAAAGCTCCCCTACGTAGATCATAATTATAATGATTACTCATAAACTCTCTTTTACCATTCCCAGCTTCTGAGACCTTCCTCCTTAAAGCTTGTCTTCTACCATTGTATTGAAAATTTGAGTACTTTTCCTTTTTTTATGTGTAGTGAATCCCTTTGACAATCTAGTGTAGGCTATGGACCGCTTCTCAGAATAATATTCTAACTCTTGATAGAATACTTTTCTTTTTCTGAAAATCATCTGTGTATATAATTACATTAGCAGAATGGAACAAATAGTTCTTGTTTTGAATATATATATATATATATATATATATATATACACACACACACACACGTAGTATGTAACTATATATGTATATATAAACATTATCAATTCATTTTATATTCTGTACATTAGAATTTTATCAGGGAAATTTCCTGTAAACATTATCCCCTGATTATTTCCATTTTAATTCTAACTGTATTTATTGCTATGTCATACCCTTACATAAAGTTTATCAGGATGAGAGTTTTATGTCTTGTGTAATACTTTGATTTCTGTTCATATTGTCATAGGCTTAGTAAATAGCACTCAGAATAACAATGTGCCCAAGAATCCAATCATTTTCCTATATGACTTCAGATCACTTGACCTGTTTCCATTACATGAAATATCAGTATATAAATTATCATTTTCCCAAGCATAATCCACAATACCTTTTTTCCATGAAAATATTTTGCTTTAATCAAAATAATAATTGTTAGATAGTATAACTCTCCTTTTCTCATACTTTCACATTCTTGAACCTGTGATGATTTTTTAAACCAAAAGCAAGACTTCAAATGTCAGAAATCCATGAGCAGAGCAGAAGTCCTTGGAGTTGACCACTGAACTAGTTCTGAGATTATCTATCTATATTATCATCTTCAGGGGTTGGGTATCTGCAGACCTTTTGACTTGAGTCTATGTTTCACAGAACAAATCCTTTTATTAAAGGGATTTGTTCTGAGAAACTTGGATTTAACGGTATTTGAGGACATCATGGGGCCTCAAAGCAGCAGGTTTTCTACCCCAGATCTAATTCAATTCTCTACCTCTTCCATAAGAATAGCAGAAAAAACATTATCAAATGTCTTGGTAAAATGTAGACAAGCATAGCCTTTATCATAAATGTGAGGTATAAAAACACAACAGAATAATGTTAAGTATATCAATGAATTGCAATTATAGCTCATTTAAATAATGCATGAGTGATGAAAAAGTCTGCATAAATTAATATAATAGTAATTTAAATGGGAAAGTCTTTCCCATTCATTAATAGGTACATAAGACTTGCCTGGGTCACGTGGAAACCTGTGCTTCATGAGTATTAGTCACATGGAGCCTGTGGTGGGAGGAGTTTGCTGAATGGGTGGAACAGGAAGAGGCAGAGCTGAGAGGAAATTAGTCATGAGAACAGTTAGAATTGGGAAGGATGAAGGTTGCTGGGTAGCATGAAGGAAAGGGCTTGTTTGTGATTTTGTTTAAGGGGGTCTGTTTGTGATTTGTTTAACAGAGCTGGTTTGTAGGAAGCCTAGCAGGTGGAAGGCTTGAGGATGGAGTTGTTTTCTGCATTGTTATTGTGCATAGATTTTTGTTGCTATGATGGATTTGGACTTCTGGTATCCGAATAAATATTTTGGTACTGTCTACCATGTGGAGACTCTGTGGTATTTCACCATTATGAATTGTGCTGGAATATTCATGGCCAGCACAGGCTCTGTTAATATGCTCTTGGCACTACAATTAATTTTAACTACAACATTCCTCTGATGAACCTTTGAAAAAGAGGGAAAAATTTACTCAGGAATGTTTTTTTTTTCCTTTGTACTTATTTTATGTCCTCTATGTAGTTAGACATTTTGTTCCTGTGGAATCCTCTGAAGTGATGCTGTGTAGAATGCCACATCCATTTATTGTGTGTGCTCTTAATGTTCATTTGTTTGATTTTAGTTTCGACAGTACAAAAAGTTGATTGCTTGGGATGCCAAGAAAATCACCCTCCTTGTTTTAAAATGCTAATGTTTATTTTTGTGATGTGTAGTTGAAGGTCTTGAACTAGCATCAGTTGAAAAATATAAGATATTACTAAGAGTTTTGATGCAGAGGAGGAATATAACCTGAGTTTCAAGGACATTTTCATCAGGTTCTCTCCTAATTGGTGGAAAATAATTCCCTTCATTTGAATGATGGATAAGGCACAGTTGGTGAAAGTAGAAGAAAGCAGACTTTTAATCTCTTCAGGTCTCTGAGTCTTTTCAGTCTCTTTGAGCTTCAGTATCTCTTTAGATCTTCTCATTCTCTTCAGATTTGGCAATTTCTTTGGGCATTTCTGGCTTTCAGCTTCAAGACAGAAGATGTTAGATGCCAACCCCATTTCAGGTTTCGGAAGGAAAATATTCTGGGAAGAAGCAAACCTGAAAGGAACTGACAATGTTTATTATGTCTTTCCCCGGTTTGTTCCGTGCCTCTCTCCTCCCCGACTCCCACAACTAATAATACTTGTGAAGATAGATATAATTTTATTCTGTCATCTCTTTCCCCTGAAAAGAGCAGACTTCTGCACCCAACCTCCTGCTTCCTTTTTTGGAAGGAATGAAAAACTCTCCCAGAGAAGGGATGAGGGAAGAAGAGGAAAGAAATATTTACTCTGACTCCTCTCAAGCCATTCAACCATTTCCACATCTTCTATGTAGAGAAGAAGCCTCACTACTCATACAAGAAAGGGATCACTGATAATAGTGCATGGAGTCACCATTGTTTTGCATTACATGGTTAATATCATTCAATAGGGGACTAACCTTGTAATGCCAATATGATATCTTACTTGATAATTATTAATGTTTTTATAAAGTAGGGTTCTGATTTTTTTTAAGTCTGTCAATTAAACTTTAATGATATTTTATTTTTCATAATATAAAAATGTACTGTAACTATATCATTAGAACCATTTGTTGGCAGCCTTTGATTAGAAAATGTTCCTATTACATCACAAGGACAATGAAAGGAGCCATATATGTTTTTTAATTTTGATGATATTTAGATAATAATTCTGGATCACAACCAGAAAATCATTCCTTTGCAGTTTTTTTCAATGTTGAAAAATAGAAGAAAATAATTGTGAACATGATGACTAGGGTTAGAATGCCATAAGATACTTTACTTCTACATGTTATAAATCACAATGCTGAGAAGTTCCTGAGTCAGTTTCACCAGTTTTCAAAGATATTGCATCTCTGTCTAGAATCTTTTCTGATCTTAGTAGTGATTATAAAAAGATAATACTGCATCCACACTCCAGCCCTCTCTACCACCACCACTACAACCACCACCACCACAACTGTTTTTTCTAACCATATTTGTCAAAGAATATCCCTAGGCAAATCTTTGAAGAAGATGAATTTTTTTAGGGTTTTTTTTTTTGCTATCTCTGATCCCTACAGTCCTCTCTTCCTACTTTCACTATCTCCTTTCACTCAGAGTTCCTAATGTAAATATGTGACCCAGGGCAACTGGTTTCGCACTAAATTTTCTAAAAATAAAAACATAGTTGAAGTTTGATTTACTTTGAAGAGACTGGGTAGAATTATCCTTTTCTTTCTTTGCAATACATATTAGTGTGTCAGATCTAAATAGTTTTAACAGATAACAAAAGTGTTGATTTAAAGTGTTTGGCATAAAGTTTCTACACATTTAGAGTCATCTAGAATATTGATGAAGCCATCTGTTGTCATCTGAATTTCCAATATCATGTATCCTAATCTGAAGATTTAGGACTCTTCGATGATATTGGTATAGTCCCTATCACTATAAAATCTGTGATATTTAAGCAGTCTCCATTGTGTATAGAATGTATTTACTTACTCACAACAGGAAAAGTTATGAAAACACTTTTGGGATAAAGAGGGAATTGACTTGTGACATTCATCATGTTTATTGGAGTGTACTATAGATACTGTTCTGTAAAGGACATTCAAAGACATTTGAAGTTCCTCAGTACACATTTGCAGCTTTTGTAATATTAGGTGCCAGATCTTCAAATGTTGGCATAGGGCCTTGCTAGTTTTTAACTCAATCACATTTAGCTACACCACTGATAGCTGGCCTACTTCAAGTGTTTTCCCTGCTTGCTATTTCCATTTCACTGGTTACTTCTCACTTCTCAATGTTTGCTGCTGCATTTGGTAATCCTCCTAGCTGTTTGTCCCTACTTTCTGTTCTTGTCAAGAGGGACAGCAGGATTAGAAAATGATTGGTCTCTCTATTTTTAGACAAAAGAAAATAATAACAAGAAGAATCAGAAGGGGGAGAGAGACCATCAGCATAATGAAAGTGAGTTGAGAAGCAGAAGAGCTATTCTCTGTTCATGTCACAGGAAACATCTATTTCTTCCTGAACATATTTAATCCATGTACTCAGGACTGAAACTAGGTATAAACATCAAGTGATCCCTGGGCTCTGTTTCCCATTTTTCTGTCTCTATCTTTTGTGCTTTTATCATAATAGAATTTCTTAGAGCATTTATTTTATTTTAAATATAACAGAATGTCATTTCAAAGAGTATTTTTTCCTGCCTAAGCAAAAGTATGCCATTATTAAATGTGAAACATCTTGTACTTTTTTTAAGTATGTGAATGTTACTTGTTGAGATTACACAATCTGACACATGACAGAAATTTCTCTTCATTAGCAAAATTATTTATGTAAAAGTCATAAATTTTGAAATACTTATGGCTTTTGAATTTGAAATCAAGTAACTGAGCATTAGGTTTTATTTTTTTTTTCACTCTTAGGAATAATGATAGATGCTTTTCTTTGAACATAAAGTCAATAGAAAATAAAACAGACTTTCCCATCTCCATGCCATTAAAAAGGAATACTACTATATTTCAATAACTATTAAAATGGGATTATGTTCTACATAAAAAATTTCAAATATACTATGTACATTGCTTTTAAAAGAAAGACTTCTAATATTTTGTAAATTGTAATACTTGATTATGTGTAAATATCAGTGATTTCCTCAGTGTGGTTTCATTAAGCCATGTCTTGAGAGACATATCTTTTTGATCTGTGACTAAATATGCAATGTTTTTTGAGTTTCCTGAGGCAACAAATGTTAAATAAATGGCTTTCCCAGCATCATACAGTTAGTGTTATGGGTTGTATTTGAACTCAGGTTTATCTTACAGGAAGTCACACTTATTTTAGGGGTGCAGATATCAGATATTACAATAACCCCAGCAATACCTGATCCTATTCTACTCTATTATAACTTTGGGCCAAAATTCATAGCATATGTACTAACTAAAATAAATATTAACTACACATATAGTTTTGCCTTCTTAAATCTTAGTAGTCATTAGTTCATTGTATATAGAGCTGTCAAATGATTCAGCCATTCTGGAAAGCAACTTGGAAGTATTCCCAAAAAGTAATCCAATAATACATACCTTTTGATTCATCAATACCAACACTAGATCTATATCTGAAAGAGATAAAAAGGGGTTCGAGTTGGAAAAAGGGAATAGGACCTACATGTACAAAAAATGTTTATAGCAGTTCTTCTTGTGGTGACAAAGAATTGGAAAATGAGAGGACATCTATCAGTTAGGGATGGCTGAACAAAATGTAGTATATGACAGGTCGAATACTGCTGTGCTAATAAGAAATAAGGAGTTGTATAGTATCAGAAAAGCCTGAAAATTTATTTGAACTGATAGGAAGTGAAGTTAACAGAACCAAAAGAAGAGTTTGCAAAGTAATTGCAGTATTTGATGATGACTAACTATGAATAACTTAGCGATGCTCAACAATGTAAAAATCCAGGAAAATTCTGATGGACTTTTGATGAAAAATGCCATCCAACCTTCACTAAAAGAACTGACAAGGTCTGAAGACAGACCAAAGAATACTGCTCTGTTTTTGCTTTCTTCATTTCTGATGGGGTTTGTTCTTTATTTTGTTTCACAACATGACTAATATAGAAATATGTATTGCATAACTGCCCATGAATAGGCTTTAATAAATTGTTTGCCTTCTCAAGGACAGAAGAGGGAAGGGAGAGAGGGAGAAAATTGGGAACTCATGGTATTTTTTAAATGTTAAAAATTGCTTTTACATGTAATTGGAAGAAACATGAAAATTTAGATTTAAAAAATAAAGTAAAGCAGTGCATACAAAAAAGAGAGGACTTAGTAGTCCTTCTGAGAGATGATTTGAATGGGTAGTTTCTTTAAAAAATGTTTAAGGAAGTTTGAAATGAGACCTTGTCTCTCAATTACTCTCTACTGAGTAATCATCAATGACACAAATAGAGGACATCTACAACTACAAAATTTGGGTTTCACAAAACTAGGAGTGCACTCCGTATAAAGAAAGAAAATGGGAATTTAATTGAAAAACAATGGCTGTCTAGGTCAGGGAGTGGGATATAAAATCAAATAAATTAGATATATTCAAGATAAATGACACAAATAAGAGGATTACTCAAATAACTCCAAGACCAGTAGTGAATCAATCTCTCTTAATTCTTTTTTTTCCATTGTTCACAGTTTCCAATTTATCTTTTGTATAAGTAGTTTGTATATAGTTGCTTTCATGTTTTCTCCCTCATTTGACTTCAACCTTCTTGAAAGTAGGGATTATCTTTCATGACTCTTTTGATCTCTGGGGTTAGAACAGTCCCTAGCACATAGTAGGTGATTTTTGTACATTTATTGACTGACAATTGATTTAACTGGTATTATGTTCTGCAGCTTTTGATGTACTAGGGAGACAGAGGACCATTGCTTATTCCCATAAGACCTTTGGATAGAGACAATGTGCCTTCTGGCAACCAATAGTAAGTAGATTGAATGATAATTTATGAAGATTTTAATATATGTAAGTCATGTCTAGGAATAAAAATGCAAAGGCAAGAAATTCCCTGACCTTATGCAGGTTGCTTCCTGATGAAAGAGACAGCTGCAGAGGCAATTAAAATAATTTCAGTCCTTTTAATGTTACCTCAGAGAAGTATTTACAGTAGATACTTAGTAAATATTTATTATTAATGCCAATAGCATTTATCATATGATGATCTTTACATTTTTGAAGATGATGATCATGTTTCTTGATGTTAAATCTATTTTTTTGAAGTTTGTCTCAATATCCTCTTCACTTTCTTCAAATTCCTTAGCTTAGTTTTACTAATAATTCAAATATAGGCTAATGGAACCCAATGAATGAATACTATAAAAGCACTTCATACTCCATTGGAAAACAATAAAATATATACTCAGTCATTTGAGGCTTCTAAAACAAGATAAATTTAAAAAACACTATCCCTTTCTGGGGAAAATAATGTATACTAAAATGAAAGTCAAGTGGATATAATCATAATATGCAAAATAGCAATTGAAAGAGATGGTTGTTTTTAAACCCATGAAATACTAAATAGTGTTACAGTCATGATATACTGCACTACTTTAAAGATTTATGTAAGGACAAATGTAATAATATAGCTATCACACTGAGACCTTCCATTAAGGAATGTGTATAAAATTTAATCTATCTTTAGATCAGGGTCATCTAAAGCATAAGCAGAGCACCAAAATGCTGAGCCAAAATACTTGACATTTCTGCTGCTGCTGCTGCTGTTTGACCACATTTATGACATTCTTAGCACAAGTACTGGAGTGCTTTGCCATTTCCTTTTCCAAATCATTTTACAAATGAGAAAAATTAAGCAAAGTTAACTGCTATTAAGTGTCTGAAGCCAGATTTGAACTCAGGTCTTCATGACTCCAGGCCTTGCACTCTTATCCAAATGGCATCCTCAAATAAGTTTCAGATTACTTTTACAATGGTCATTTTGAATCCATTTGCTAGAGATAATAGGAAAAAGGATAAAGAACTCCTTGTGAAAGTAAAAGCATAATCTTGTACAGAAAAGAACAACTTGAATAGTAGAAAGAGCTCTGGAGTCTAATTCTGAAACACTTGAATATGAATGCTAGCTTAGATATTTACTAGCTATATGACTTTAGGGTAGCCACTTAACTTCTCTCCTATTTCCCCACATGTAAAATGAGGTCAATAATACTATCAAGGTCTCATGATTATTTACAGTGAAGTGAGATTATGCATATATTCATATACAAATACAAAGAGAATATATTTTGTAAAATATATTTGATACATATAGAGAGATATCATGTTTATGAAATATATATACATATGTATGTATATAGTCTTTTGCAAACCTTAAATAGTGTATAAATAAACACAAATATTAGAAGGAAACAAAAGGAGAGAGACAGCACCAAGGTCCCTTTAAATTCTCTCTGTGGAACATGGCTTCATCTACTCATAATTATTTTTAACATCTTATTTAATTGAATTTTGGGTAGTAAGTTTTTTCAAATAAAAATATTGAATCTCTTTGGAGTACTTTTCCTAAATGCCTTACTATCCAACTTGGACTTCTTTTTTATGTGAAAATTATCTACTAACTGCTCAATTTGGGACAGTTGTTTGTATGTAAATGATGGATCTCAAGCCTTAAGCTTCCTCACTTAAGAAATGAAATAAAAATGGTCTCCAATCAATGCTGAAGTAAACCTCTCTCTCTTTAGAGATCACTGTTATTCATATGTTAGTGGTTTCAATATAATTCTAATTAAATTTATTAATAAAACTTCCTTTACTTTCAAGAAGTAAAATGGTTCACATAGCAACACAATAATGTTCAGACTTTAAGTTTTCACTGTTAATTTCCTCTAATCTCCCCTGTACACTGGAAAGGTGTGTAAGCCAATTTCACAAAAGACAGAAACTCACTGTTTTTCCTTCCTACCCTACACTATGCCTTTCCACGCTTTGACATTTCCACAATATACATTAAAGTGTGTGTCCATTTCTGATCAGAACGAAGAGGCCACTGCTGCTCTCCATGTTAATCTGAATCCTTCATACTCCAATTAAACACATTCCTTTTCCCTCTTTCCTGACTAGAGATAAATAATTGATAACAATTTTCTGTATCCCAGAAGAAGCAATTTCTATTTCCTTTAACTTTTTCTTCTCAGAGGACTTATACTCTCACTTTTTAATCTAGCACTGTTTAACTAGTGATTTTAAAGTGTGTGTGTGTGTGTGTGTGTGTGTGTGTGTGTGTGTGTGAGAGAGAGAGAGAGAGAGAGACAGAGACCTGAAAATCTAATTGAGGTTCTGTTTTACCTGTGAACCATAGAGGAAAGTATAGGAATATATGTGTAGGCTTTTTAGACTACATACATAATTTCTTTTGGAAAAATTAGGAGCAAAAAGAATCTAATAACAGTTCAATTTCTTTCTGAGTGCTGGTAATCACAGTTCTCAATAAACTGGAGTCATGAGATACTGGACAGGAAGCATACCTAAATCAGACAAACATAATATTAACTTTCAATACACTTTATTTAAAATATATGCTGAAACATGAGATTTCATATACAAAAGTCAAAGGAAAATGGTACTCTCATAACCATTTTCAAATGCCTGCATATTTCCTAAAGACCAGACTTCATCCTAGGGTATTTATACACAGCCATGGTGTAAAACTCAAACAGGAATAACAAATACTACATTGTATATAAGGATTATTATGGGCTATATATTGACTTAGAGAACCACATAATTAGTATTATTTATGCTTTATTATATTTTTTCCTTTTCTTAAATGATTCCCAATAATATTTTAATCTGGTTGAAACCTCACTCAAGGGTATTGCAGACTGCAATGCAGCCTAGTGCCACTTTTGTGATAACCTGTGATATATAGTCCCGGGTGCCAACTTTCAAAAATAGTACTGAAAACCTGAAATACATATGAAGGAAAGCAGTTAGAATAGTCAGTCCTGGGGTGGAGCCAAGATGGCAGAGTAGAAGGACGCACGTTTACGAGCTCCGAAACTAAAAGCCCATAGATTTAATGTAAAAAGAGTCCCCCATAACTTCTGGGTCAATACAAGGTGTGCAGAAGCAGAGGTGAAGAGATTTCCGTTCCAGGGAGCCCTGGAGACCCATCCCCAGAGTCCGGCACGCCCCGGAAAGTGGACCCCACCCCCAATGCTGCCTTGGCCACGGCACCAGAGAAGCTGATCCGAGCAGGCTTCAGAGACGGAAGCTCCGGGAGCCGGGAAAGTCCCTCCGCCCACAGAAGCAGGTCAGTGAGAGAGGCCGGGCTGGAGGAGAGGGGAAGCAGGGCGTCTCCGTGACTCGGGCCCCCTCGGGAGGAAGCGGCGGCGGCAGAGACGGGGGCAGGAAGCGGCGGAGGCAGAGGTGTGGGCGGTGGCTGAGGCGGCAGCAGACCAGGACCCAGGAATCCCCCAGCAGCAGGCAGGATCTTCATTACGGAAGATTCCTGCATAGGAACTGAAGGAGTTGAGCCTGGGAGACGGCCCTGCCCCCACCCCGCTCTGTTACTGAAGGCTTCTGCTTAAAGACCCCAGGGGAGCGGGGGTTTGGGAAGCGGGGCCCCCCATTCCGACCCCACCCTCTCCATTCCTGAAAGTCTGCATAAAGCCCCTGAGGGATCAGAGTCTCGGAGGTGTCCCTGGCCCCACCCCAGCACCTGAACTAAAGCTCACTGATTGACAGCCAGCAGGAGGAAAGCCCATTTAAATCTCAGAGGCCAAGCACTAGCTGGGCGGATCCAGGTGGGGGTGGAAAGGAATCTCAGAAGTCAAGTAACTGGCTGGGAAAATGCCTAGAAAAGGGAAGAAAAATAAGACTTTAGAGAGTTTTTTCCAACAAATGCAAATGATCCCGACCTTCGGATCTGATGATGAGGACGTATCCTTGCCATCAGGGAAAGACGTGGAGGGCGGGGCCTCAGTACTCCAGACACCCCAGGGGGGTGGTGGGTGGGCTCAGGCCCTGGAAGAGCTCAAAAAGGATTTTGAAAAGCAAGTTAGACAGGTGGAGGAAAAACTGGGAAGAGAAATGTCAGAGATGCAAGAAAAGTATGAAAACCGGGTCAATACCTTGGTAAAGGAGACCCAAAAAAATGCTGAGGAAATTAACACCTTGAAATATAGGCTCACCCAATTGGCAAAGGAGGTTCAAAAAGCCAATGAGGAGAAGAATGCTTTCAAAAGCAGAATGAGCCAAATGGAAAAAGAGGCTCAAAAGCTCACTGAATTTAATAGTTCTCTCAAAATTAGAATGGAACAGATGGAGTCTAATGACTCTACGAGATACCAAGAAATCACTAAACAAAACCAAAAGAACGAAAAAATGGAAGAGAATGTGAAATATCTCATGGGAAAAACAACTGACCTGGAAAATAGATCCAGGAGAGACAATTTAAAAATTATGGGACTACCTGAAACTCATGATCAAAAAAAGAGCCTAGACATCATCTTCCATGAAATTATCAAGGAAAACTGCCCTGACATTCTAGAACCAGAGGGCAAAATGAGTATTGAAGGATCCATCGATCACCACCTGAAAGAGATCCAAAAAGAGAAACTCCTAGGAACATTGTGGTCAAATTCCAGAACTCCCAGCTCAAGGAAAAAATCTTACAAGCAGCTAGAAAGAAACAATTCCAGTACTGTGGAAATACAATCAGGATAACCCAAGATCTAGCAGCTTCTACATTAAGGAATCGAAGGGCGTGGAATAGGATATTCCAGAAGTCAAAAGAACTAGGATACAAATCAAGAATCACCTACCCAGAAAAACTGAGTATAGTACTTCAAGGGACAATATGGTCTTTCAATGAAACACAGGACTTTCAATCATTCTTAATGAAAAAACCAGAGCTGAAAAGAAAATTTGACTTTCAAACACAAGAATGAGAAGAAGCATGAAAAAGTAAACAGCAAAGAGAAGTCTTAAGGGACTTACCAGAAGTGAACTGTTTACATTCATACAGGGAAAGACAATATTTCTAACTCTTAAAACTTTTCAGTATCTGGGTAGTTGGTGGGACCACACATACACATGTACACGCACGCACACACATACACACATGCACACACATACAGAGATAGAGAGCACAGATTGAACTGAATAGGATGGGACCATACCTTAAAAGAAACTAGGGTAAATGGTGAGAGAGAAATGTAGTGGGAGGAAAGAGGGGGAAATGGAAGGGGGTAACTATATGTCATTTAAGAGGCAGGTAGGAGTTTTTCTTAGTGGAGGGAAAAAGAGGAGAGTTGAGAAAAAAAAAAAAAACAAGAAGCTTTACCCTCATCACATTTGACTAAACGAAGGAGTGAAATGCACACTCATTTTGGTATGAAAACCTATCTTACAGTATAAGAAAGTGGGGGAGAAAGAGATATTGCAAGGGGGGGATGATGGAAGGGAGGGCAAAGGGAGGAGGGAGCAATTTGAAGTCAACACTTGGGGAGGGACAGGATCAAAAGACAGAAGAGAAACAAGGAGGGGCAGGTTAGGAGGGATGGTAATCCAGTTAGTCTTACACAACACGACTATCAGGGAGGTCATTGGCAGAACTACACAGATATGGCCTATGTTGAATTGCCTGCTGTCCCAAAGAGAATGGGTGGGGAGGGAGGGATGGGGAGAATTTGGAACTCAAAGTTTTAGGAACATCTGTTTAGTATTGTTGTTGCAACTAGGAAAGAAGACATACAGTTAAGGAGGAATAGAAAGTCATCTGGCCCTACAGGAGAAAAGAGAAGATGGAGACAAGAGAAGGGAGAGATGACAGAAGAGAGGGCAGATTGGAGATAGGGAAAATTAGATTGCTTGGGGTATTGGGGTGGGGGAGGGGAGAAAAGGGGAGAAAATTTGGAACCCCAAAATTTGTGAAAATGAATGCAAGAAAATTAAATAAATAAATAAATGAATGAATAAATAAATAAATAGATAAATAAATGAATGAATGAATGAATGAATGAATAAATAAATAAATAAATAAATAAGAAAAAAAAAGAATAGTCAGTCCTGAAGATCATGGCATACAAAGATCTGTTGAAGGAGCAGGATATTTATTCTGAGGAAGTGATAACTGCCTTCAGGTACCTAAAGTGTTGCCTTGAAGAAGGCAGATTGGATGCCTCTTCTGTCTGGCCACAGAGGGACCAAAAAAAAAAAATCAATATTTTTGTTGTAAGGTTTATAAGAACACAAGCTAATGCACTGTTGCTAGGAATATAAATGACCATAAACATTCCAGAAAATGATATGAAAAGGTAGCTAAAATATCTAATCCCTTTCGCTTATCGAGCTCACTGCTAAGTCCACAATTAAGGAAACGTAAAACAGATAAAAGTCCCATATATACCACAATGCACTTAAAAGCATTTTTTTTTGTGGTAACAAAGAATTATGAGTAAAATAGATGGCCATCACCTAAGTAACTGTAAACAACTTCAACACATGAAAATAGTGATGTATTTTTGTACCATAAGAAATGATTACTATGAAGAACTCATTTAAATATAAGATGACTTACATGAACTTACACAGAGTGAAGTGAGTAGAATCATGAAAACATATACAATAACTGCAACTATGAAAAGAGAAGAATAATATAATATAATTGAACTCTATGCAATTGTAATGATCAGGCTTGGCCCTGGGGAAGAGTTTAAAAAAAAAACCAAAAACCTTTCCACCCTTTATTGAAGATATTGAATGACCATGAATGTGAAAGATTGATTATTCTACCTGACCCTGATAACCCCCTCCCTATACAAAAAATTCTAGTGACTCCCAATTACCTCCACTCATCAAATATAAAATCCATTGTTTGACTTTTAAAGCCATTATTCATCTGTCCTTTCTTACCATCCAGACTTCTAGCATTTAACCCCGCTCATCATATATTCTGTGATCCAGCAACACTGTTCTTGTGGCTATATCTTATGACATTCCATCTCCCAACTCCGTGCTTTACATTGTCGGTATTTCTTGTCTAAAAAGCTCTTGCTCCTTGTCTCTATCTCCTGACTTTCTTCAACTTTCAGTTAAAACCTCGCCTTCAGAAGGAAGTCTTTACTAGTCTCATAATTCTAGAGTTTTTCTTTTGAGATTTTATAGATAATGCATATGCACACATACATATATATATACATATATATGTATATATATACATATGCATTCACAAATACACACATAAGTATATAGACACATTTGCAAATTTATTCATTTATTTATATTATTCATAGTTTTTACCATATTATCTCCTCCATTAGTATGTTTGCCCCTCAAAGGCAGAGATGCTTATTATTCTCAGAGCTACACAGTACCTAGCACCTAGTAAATTCTTAATAAACTCTTGGTGCCTTGACTTAACTTACAACAACAAAGGTTCTGATTTTACTAAAAAACTACTTTTTTAAAAAAATTTCTGTTATAAGAGAGAAATCATTGTTTAGAAGCATGAGGGCTAGATTCAGAAATAGATGTGTTATAAAAATTCTTCAAAAATTTACATAACAATGAAAATGATAAAATATTTTTGATAAGTATAACTTAGACTCCTTGCAAATAAAAAATGTCATCACATAAATACATGATTTATCTCTCAATATATAACATTATCTGGTTTTTGAATTATTTGGCTGCATGGCTCATTATGCAGAAGAAAAAATAATCTTTGACTGATTACCTAGTGAGGAAGGATACATGATGGAGAGCCTGAGTGAATATTCCATTATTTTCTAAGAACTCTGAATGAAAGCTAAACATTCTGCCTTCAATCTGGGTTGACTCGGGGACTTTATAGAAGAACCTTAACTGCAATTTAATAGAATCAGTGACAATCAAGGTAAGAGTACATTTTGACCTGCATTTTTGGTTGGATGATACAATCAAGAATTAATTTGAATATTAGAATATTGAAGCAGACTATAGTTACTATATTTACATTTATTTTTTTCAATTAGCACATATCTATTTTCTCTTTCTCCTTCCCCTTGCCACTGAAATAAAAAAAAAAAGAAAAAGAAATCCCTCAAAACAAATGTATATAGTCAAGTGAAATAAAATTCTACATTGTCTCTATAGAAAACTATATATATATATATATATCTTATTTTGGAATCCTGAGTCCATCATCTCTCGAGCAGAAAGTGAGCAGCATGTTTTTTCTGTCCTCTGGAATTGTGGTTGGTCCTTGTGTTGATATAAATTTCCATGGTTGCTCTTTTTTTCAGGCTACATTGTTGTGGTTTGTTTCCTTTTTTTCTCTCACATACATATTAATAAAAACTGGAGCTGGATATCTCAGATGAGCAATAATTTGGTCATGTCTTTCATGGAAGTACCTTGAAATAATCACCAAAAAGAAAAGATCAAGGTTATGGAAAGGTGGACATAAGTCTTTGTTAGAAATTCTAAGGTACTTGCCTGGGTAACATATATACTATCAGGCAACATTTTAAGACTAACTGGTAGATTTAAAATCAGTTGATGAGATAGGTCAATACTGATGGGAAGTAATGGGGCACAAAATAGGCTGAAAGAACCTCTGTTCTCTCCTTCATTTATCAGTATCACTTTATTATCTATTCCATGTCATCATTGCTAGCCTCTGGAGATTTAAAGACAATACTAATGTAACTCCTGCCCTCAAGGTGCTTAAATGCTGTGGTGGCAGGAGGGGAAGAATATCATATACGTATATGATAAATATATACCTAGACCAAGTATTTAGTAAATTTGTGGGAGGGATTATTTTCTATGTGGTGAGGAAAAGCAATGTCAGGTTCATGTATGAGAACTAGCCTTATCAATGAAGTGAAAATGGACAGTAGTATATGAAGAACAATAGTTAGTTTAAGTGGAAAGTATAGTATATAAAGATGAGCAATTTTTAATAAGACTGAAAAGATATGATGGGGACAAGTTGTGAAAGACTTGCAATGCCAGACTCCTAAAAATAAGATAGAACCACAGAAGTCTTTTGCAAAAAGCAATGACTAGGTAATACTTGAGTTTGAAAAAAAACTCAAGAGAAGGATAGAAAAAAAAACACTTTTGTTAGGAACACTAATAAAGATGCTTTTGCAATATTCTAGATGAAAGATGATGATAGCTTGGTGGCTATTTTTTTTAAAAGGGTACAGGTGAAAAATTTTGGTACAGTAGCAAATAAAGCTATGAAAATAGATGCAGTTTCAGGGAAACTGAAGAGAGTACAATATGATACTGATATTTCAAACCAGACTTACTGAAAGTGTAGTTGTACTTTTAGTGGCAAAAGGAAATTTCAAAAGTGGAGTGAGTTTTGGGGAATGATAATGACTTCACTTTTGGACTATTAGAACTTGAGCTGACTATGGCACTTCCAGTTATAAATGCCTAATAAACAATTTGTGAAGTGAAAATGGCAATCATGAGCAATTAGGAATGAATATACAGATCTGGAAATCATTTATGTGGAGATGAAAGTGAATCTTATGACAGTTAATGAAGTCATAAGTGAGAGACTGTAAAGAAAGAAGTACCCAGAATAGACACTTAGAGCATGTCCAGATTCATAATATTAATAATGCTGTAGCATATGAGACTGAAAATGAAAAATCAGATGAGTAAGAAGAAAACTAAGAGAGGAAAGTATCATGAAAAAAACAGAGAAAAGAGAGATGGTTCAATTTCAGGTTGACTTATCTAAAACTGTACGGAGTGATGTGGATATAGATTAGGCCTGCACCACCTATGACCAGTTAACTACTTGTGGCCCCTCAAAGGATATCCTCTACATACAAAGGATGTTTTTGTCTACATTTTTCTTGGGTTGCATGATATAGTTAAAAGCTGGAATATAAGGCAATGGTTAACAAGGAGGAAGGAAGAAAATAAATCATATTCATGGATTAAAACTCTTTTTGTACTTCAATTCTCAAAGTTAAATATTTAAAAGTCAGATGTTCTTTTCTTAAGACTGTTAAATGTCATGAGTACATGAAAATGTGTATCACTTTCACAAATATTTTTGAATGTTAGAATAGACACCCAATTTCAGTCAAAATTTGCATGTGTTAATGTTAGCACTTCAGACAGAAATCTGTCAAGGATATATAAGTTCTTTAGGGAAAGCAAAACAAAGACCATCTATGAATGGGAAGAAATGTTTCCACACCTAAACAGTGATAGAAGAGGTTGAGTTACTTGCTCATGATCACCCACAAGTAGTAAGTAATGAAGAATCAATGTTAACACATCTTATTTCAAGTTGAGCACTCCATCTACTATGCCACCTTCAGATCTTAAAGTAAAAAAAAAAATTCTTCAAAAATATTTTATAATATAAATGTAAACCAAGCTCTAAATAAAGATTTGATTGATCTTGTTGGAAATAGACAAAAAACCAAAATGAATTATTAGCCTTAGTTGATATATAGGGAAAAAAAAACAAGTACAGGATACATAAACTAAGGTTTGATATTTTCTGTATATCCATGTGGAAACTTTTTAATATTACATTAAATCACAAGAGAAACTAGACCTCTTATTTCGATGGAAGAGATATTTACTGATGTATCTTCCTCTCTACATATCAAGTTCACTGCCTTCTCTGTGACTTAAAGTCCAAGTCACTAAAAGTTTTAATGAAAAGTGCCCAGGATCACAAAATCTAACCATGTTGGAGACAGATCTTGAAACTAGGTCTTCTGTCTTCAAGTCCAGATCCCTTATGACTATTTAATGCTTTCTTATTATATAGCGTTATTTTCCAAGGTGTTATGTTATGCACCAATAAAATGTGCTTTGATATATCATTAGGTGTAATATGATATGATGTGATGAAATAATACTGTTTTATCATACTTTTAAGAGTACTACCATCTCAGTCACTCAGCTTTACAGCCTAGGTGTCATTTTCAACTCCTCACTCTCACATTACACACACTACAAGTTGCAAAATCCTGTTGATTTTACCTTTTCCATGTCTCTTTTCTGTTCTCAGACAGTGCCACCTTTATGTAGGCACATCTGAACTATTGTGGTCACTTTATACTTCATTATCTGACATTTTGTCTTTTCTGATTGAATTCTGTCCTCCATTTAGCTGTAAAATTTGTCCTCCTAAAGTGAAAGTCTAACCATGTCATTTCTCTTTTCAGGAAATTCCATTGTTGTTGTGTTTTTGATTTCCTGGTTCAAATATGAAACATTTTGCTTCCCTTTTAGAGTGATTTATAACATGGCCCCCTTCTGCCTATCCAGTTTTTCACTTTATTTCTTTTCACATATCATTGCCTTTCTTTGTACCCCTACTTAATACAGTTTCTGATACATTAAAGAAAGAAAGGGAGGAAGAAAGAAAGAAAGAAAGAAAGAAAGAAAGAAAGAAAGAAAAAGAAAGAAAGAAAGAAAGAAAGAAAGAAAGAAAGAAAGAAAGAAAGGAAAAGAAAATAAAATTCCCAAATTTTCCTCTTCATTTTCCCTGTAGAAACATAGCCTATGTGAACTGGAGGATTTCTCTGTCTTGTGCTCTCAATTGGGTAGAAAGTCATCATCCTCCTTTTCCTTGTGCAGCTTTCATTTAGCTACATCATCTTTGAATTTGACAGACAAAGATACAGCCAAATCTTACATTTGTTAAAATATACATCAGTAATAATGCTTATGAATGAAGGGGATTATTTTTTCTTAGCTCTAAAGTCCAATTCAAATAAGGTATTACTGATCACAATGGTAACTAATGGTAGAAGGAAGAGCATTTTAGAAGGTATACCAATAGATTACTCTCTCTTATAACCTAATCAAGTACAAAACCCAATTTGCTGGGACAAAAGTATTTTCTATAGAACAATATGTGTCATGCACAATAACTAATTAAAACACACCATGCTGAACTAATTAAAACTGTGCACTAGAGAAAAATATATCTCAGATAAACACATGCCATAAAATTTAAGTGCTAAATCAAAAGGAAAATGAAGCTTCTTCCAAAATAATATGCTTAATATTCTGTATAATAATAATAACCTGTATTATGATTATTGAAAATTATTCATTGTTTTATCCCAATAATAAATTAATACATTTTCCTGAATAATACATTTCACCGAAATGCAAATTATGAAGAATAGAAGTAATTTCATTAAAATATAGGTTTTAAGTTGTTTTTTTTCCAATATATTACCAGGTTGTAATAGGAAAGGAATGTATTCATTACACTGGAGAACAGAGAACATTTGTATAAGGCTGTGAACTTTAGATGAAACCATAACTAAAGAGAAATGTGCATTAAAAAATTTCTTGAAAGATATCTTATTTAAACTAGTAGCAATCATTTTTCCATCTAACATAAAATATCTGTATAGAAAATATAAATCACTGCATCTCAATGTCTACCATCATCATTCTCTTTTTTTGTGTGATATTCTTTCATTAAATCATAGTTTCAGAATCAAAGGAATCTTATAGTCCATGCAATCATAACTCTTCTCTATTTTACCTCTCACAAATTAGCACCAGGTCTTCATTTAAGTGACTGAAATATAGATAAATCACTATTTCTTGAGGCAAAACATTCATTTAAATAATAGTTGAAATTGTTAAGTATTGCTTTATACTGGGCCACTACCCTTCCACTGTAATATCTGCCCATTGGTTTTAGTTCTTCCCTATGAAACTGATATCCTTCTTCTATATGACAGAGCCTAAATAGGTTGGCAAACCAGTCATTATTCTAATAGAAAGCAAGATTTTTGAGGTCAAGAATAACTTGGTTTGTTTTTATTTTTTACTCTACATATTCAGCATTTAGAAAAGTGCCTTCTTCAAAATAAGTATTTAATATGTTCTCTTAGGAACTGATATATCCTATTTGTCTTATCTCCAGGCCCCAAATCTCCTATGACTTGAAATTCACATCATATTAAGAGATGATTTCAACATGGTTGTGTTGAGCAGGAATGATTCAGATTCGTCAACATGCTTTAAAATTTGAAGCCTATGAAATGAATACCCTTAATTAACAATTTTACTAAGAACTGTGGAATTATCTCTTTCCTCAATATGCATTAAGATATATATTATGCTCATATGTGCTTATTACACATGCATAATATATAATATAATATATTACAATGTTTTTCTGCCAAAATCCTAAAATCATATTAATTTTTTTTCCTCTTTTCTTCATTTCATACCTGATGATATGCTTTTTAATACATATTTTGCACAATGCTTTGCCAGTAATACATTGAGATCTAGGATAATTTCCAAGTCACAGTGTGCCCCTGGAACAGAAATTTGTCTTGAATTTTATATTTATATCTAAAGAAAAAATGGGATGAGAACAAGATCCACTGGGTATACAAGATATTGGAAATGGGAAGTATATACAATATAACAGACTAGTAGCAGGCAAAAATTGGCTAAAACCCACATGCTATTCAGGAAGATTATTACAAGGACAACTAGAAAGGATTTGAACCAAGAAACTGTTAAATAAGACAAAAGATAAAAAAAAAATGAAAAAAGCAATGACCATTGTTTAAGTCCAGCAGTAGAATGAGATGAATATGGGTCATCCATATTGAGGGATTTGTACAAGTATTGTTTTCACAGTAAATTATGCAAATAAATGGGGAATATCTTTGTGAACACTTTTTTTTTTCACAAAGATACATATATAACTCAAAGAAGAAGGATGACGAACAATGGAAGAAATAGATAAACTCTTGCATATGATTGTGTGTGCTATTTGCTATTTTATACAATTGTGTTAGGACAAACAAGAAAAAAAAGAATTACACTTGTTCTTACTCTCTGGGGATATACATCAAGTTGTGAGTAGAAATGTATTAAAGGTTTACATAAAAAATACTCAAGTCACAACCTGTCTCTTGGAAAGGTGAAAAGGACAGGAAGAGAAGAGGTCTCTAGAGTGATTGTTTTTTCCCCTCTCTCTCTGTATCTCTCCCTCTGTCTCTGTCTCTCTGTCTCTCTCTCTCCATATGTGTATGTATATATATATATATATGTATATATATATATGTGTGTGTGTATATGTATATATATGCATATATATGTATATATATATATATATATATATATATATATATTCTTCCTTCCATCATAAAGTCAATATGTTCTAGTGATATATGAAAGAACAGTAGATTTGGTGGAGAGAGATCTGATTTTGAATCTGCACCTTCTATTTGCAGTACTCTTAATATGATTTAACAATATCTAAAGACTCACAATCTCTGGAAGCTTCAGTTTCCTTATCTGAAAAATTGGGTGATTGAACTACATAGTCTTTAAGATCTCTTTCACTTTTAAATTCTATCATCTTTTTTTTTAGGTAAAAATGTTTTATTTTCTTTTGCAAAATGACATCAGTTTTTACTTACATTTTACATTAAAGTACAAGGAAAAATACATTTAAAATTATGGGGATATTTATCAAATATATGATGATATTCATATAGTACTTTAAGATTCGCAAAGAACTTTGGAGAAATTATCTCATTTCATTCTCCCCAGCAGTCCTCTGGCATAACTATTGCCCTCATTTAAAAAAAAAAAATAAATTTATTTATTTAACTTTTTACATTCATTTCACAAAATTTTGGGTTCCAAATTTTCTCCCCATTTGTCCCCTCCCTCCAACCCTATACGCTAAGGATTGTAATTTCCCCTATCACCAATCTGCCCTCTTTTCTATCATCCCTCCCTTCCCTTGTCTCTACCTTCTCTTTTGTTCTATTGGCCTGATAACTTTCTATTCCACATTACCTGTATTTCTTATTTCCTAGTATCAAGAACAATACTCAACAGTTGTTCCTAAAGCTATGAGGTCCAACTTCTCCCCATCCCTCCCTCCCCACCCATTTCCTTTGGGAAGGCAGGCAATTCAATATAGACTATATCTGTGTAGTTTTGCAAATGACTTCCATAATAGTCATGTTGTGTAAGACTAACTATATTTCCCTCCATCCTATCCTGCCCCACGTTGCTTCTATTCTCTCTTTTGATCCTGTCCCTCCCCAAGAGTGCTGATTTCAAATTGCACCGTCCTCCCATTGCCCTCCCTTCTATCATCTCCCCCACACTGCTTGTCACCTCCTCCCCCACTTTCCTGTACTTTAAGACAGGTTTTCATACCAAAATGAGTGTGCATTTTATTCCTTCCTTTAGTTGAATGTGATGAGAGTAAACTTCATGTTTTTCATGCAGCTTCCCTCTTTCTCCCTCCACTAAAAATTCTCCTGCCTGCTTCTTCTATGAGAGAGAATTTGCCCCATTCGATTTCTCCCTCTCTCCTCCCACTACATTTCTCTCTCACTGCTTAACTTCATTTTTTGAAGATATGATTCCATCCTACTCAATTCACTCTCTGCTCCTTGTCTCTGTGTATGTGTGCATGTGTATGTGTTTGTGTGTGTGTCTATGTGTGTGTGTGTGTGTAATCGCACCAATTATCCAGATACTGAAAAGTTTCAAGAGTTACAAATATTGTCTTTCCATGTAGGAATGTAAACAGTTCAACTTTAGTAAGTCCCTTATAACTTCTCTTTACTGTTTACCTTTTTATGCTTCTTCTCATTCTTGTGTTTGGAAGTCAAATTTTCCTTTCAGCTCTGGTCTTTTCATCAAGAATGCTTGAAATTCCTCTATTGCACTGAAAGACCATTTTTGCCCTGAAGTATTATACTCAGTTTTGCTGGGTAGGTGATTCTTGGTTTTAGTCCTAGTTCCTTTGACTTCTGGAATATCCTATCCCACCCCCTTCAATCCCTTAATGTAGAAGCTGCTAGATCTTGTGTTATCCTGATTGTATTTCCACAATACTGGAATTGTTGCTTTCTAGCTGCTTGCAATATTTTCTCCTTCACCTGAGAATTCTGGAATTTGACCACAATGTTCCTAGGAGTTTCTCTTTTTGGATCTCTTTCAGGTGGTGATCTGTGGATTCTTGAATAGTTATTTTGCCCTCTGGTTCTAGAACATCAGGTCAGTTTTCCTTGATAATTTCATGAAAGATGATGTCTAGGCTCTTTTTTGGATCAAGACTTTCAGGTAGTCCCATAATTTTAAAATTGTCTGTCCTGGATCTATTTTCCAGGTCAGTTGTTTTTCCAATGAGATATTTCACATTGTCTTCCATTTTTTCATTCTTTTGGTTTTGTTTGGTGATTTCTTGGTTTCTCAGAAAGTCATTAGCCTCCATCTAATCCATTCTAATTTTGAGAGAACTATTTTCTTCAGTGAGCTTTTGAACCTCTTTTTCCATTTGGCTTACTCTGCTTTTAAAAACATTATCCTCATTGGCTTTTTGAACCTCTTTTGCCAGCTGAGTAGGCCTATTTTTCAAGGTGTTATTTTCTTAAGCATTTTTTTGGGGGGTCTCCTTCAGCAAGGTGTTGACCTGCTTTTCATGCTTTTCTTGCATCTTTCTCATTTCCCTTCCCAGTTTTTCCTTCACCTGTCTAACTTGATTTTCAAAATCTTTTTTGAACTCTTCCATGGCCTGAGACCATTGAATATCTATTTTGTGTCTTTGGGATACAGAAGCCTTGATTTCTATGTCTTTCCCTTATGGTAAGCATTGCTCTTCCTCATCAGAAAGGAAGGGAGGAGATATCTGTTCACCAAGAAAGTAACCTTCTATGGTCTTATTTTTTTTCTTTTTTCTGGGCACTTTCCAAGCCAGTTACTTGACTTCTGAGATTCTTTCCCACACCCACCTTGCCTCCAGATCCACCCAGCTAGAGCTTGTGGTCTGAGATTCAAATCCTGCTTCCCAGCCTCAGGGCTTTCAGTGAGGACAGGGCTGCTATTCAATGTGAGATTAAGTTCAGCTGCTTGGGTGGAGGCAGGGCCACCACAAAGGGGCTCAGTTCCCTCAGGGAGTTTATGTGGAGACCTTCAATAATGAGTCCAAGCTCCTGTCTGCTTTGGGAACTCCTGTCAGCTCCTGCCTCCGCTGCTGCTTCCCGAGGTGACCTGAGTTATGGAGACACCCTGTTCCCCTCTTTGCCAGCCAAACAGGCTCTCTCCCTGACATTTGCACCTGCGAGTTGAAGGACTTTCTCAGCCTCTGGAGATTCTGTCCCTGATGCCTGCTCTGATCTGCTCCTCTTGGTACTGTGCACCCAAGGCAGGGCTGGGCTCTGCTCTGGGTCAGGTGTGAGACGGACCTTTGGTGTCGGTTTTTCAGGTTTTTCTGGAACAGAAATCTCTTCCACTCCCTTGTTCTGTGGCTTCTGCTGCTCCAGAATTTGTTGGGGGTTCTTCTTTACAGATATTTTATGGGTTGTGGGTTAGGAGCTAGCATATGTGAATCTTTCTACTCTGCCATCTTGGTTCCTCCCCCTAAATTCTATAATCTTTGGGAACACAAATCCCTAATTACCTAACCTTCAAAGTATTGAATCATCCAGAAATCTGATCATTATCTATCTTGTTCAGAATTCACATAGCTGCATTTTTTTCAAACTAATATCTCTCCATCCTGTTCTTAAGGACACACTCTCAACACATTTTTTGTCACCCCCACCATAGCCCTAGACCCAGGGCATTTCACTTTTGATTAGCTGAAATTAAGTATTTGTTTCTTTTATGTCATCCTATACATTACAATAAATGGGCAACTTCTTTCTAATCTACTCACAACTAACATAATTAAAGCCAAATAAATAATAATAAAAGAAATTTTTGTTTCACTGTTACTTTTATTACTTCATATGTGCATATATAAATCTAGTCATGCATTCAATGGCATTCAAAGGCATTCAATGGTTACCTAAATTTTTACTGAATAAAGTTAAAAACCTTTTGTTTTCCATTCACATTTATCAATAATTTAATGCCTCTTATCTTTCTAGCCATATCTCTTCTCTCACATTCTCTCAGCACAACATCAAAACTGATTCCACTGTTGCTTTCAATATACTTACCCTCCTACATATTTTCATTCCTTTGCTTTCTGCTTCTACCTCGTTTAATATTTTTTTGCATTCTTTATGATACACTTTAACTTCTTCCTACAGCTCTAATTTGCCATCATAAAGTCAATTATCAAACATTTATGAAATGTCTACTATGGGCTAATAGCTATGGGTGTGTGTGTGTGTGTGTGTTTGTCCTTTGTTGCCAAAGAAGACCATGCCATCAGAAAAATAATGACATGACTTGCACTTGACTTTGTTTTGAGTGAGGGAGGTCTATGCCTGTCACTAGCCTCACTTCTCCTCCAAAGTCATCTGAATCCAGTGACTAGGTGTTCATCAGGATGACTGAAGATGACCCAGAATGAGACAGTAGGGGTTAAGTGACTTGCCCAAGGTCACACAGCTGCTGATTGTCAAGTATCTGAGGTGAGATTTGAACTCAGGTCTTCTGACTCCTGCCCTGGTGCTCTGTCTACTACACCACCTAGCTGCCCCAGTAGCTATGGATAAAAAGATAAACACAGTTCCTGTGCTCAAGGAGCTTACAATTTAATGTGGGCAGAGGGGAGTGAGAAGCACCAAATAATTCTTTTCAAACAAGACGTATCCAAGACAAATTGGAGATAAAATTAATGGAAAAACTTTAACACTTAAGGTGACTGACTGGGGAAGATTTCTTGCATAAGGTTGGGTTTTATATGAGTTTTTAAGGAAGTATGGAAAGCAAGGCATTAAATATTAAGAAAGAAACAATTCCAGACATCGGCAATAATCATGAAAAAGGCAAGAGATAGAAGGTCAAGGGTTTTATGTTAGGCACAACTAGGCCTATCTGGTGCATGGAAGGGAAAAGTATGTGAGAAGGGACCAGTTGCGAAGAGATTTAAGTGCAAAACACATATATTTCAATACCATTGTAGAGGGAATTCTAGCCTCCTTCTAGAGAATGATTCTAGCCATGTGAATCTATTTATTAGGGTAAAATATGATGTCCTATATGCTTGTGGTATCTTTATGAAGGAGAGTTTGGAGGAGAGAACCTTGAGAAAAGAACTCTAAGCTCCCAAGCTTAGCTTTTCAGGCTTCCATAATTTGGATGTATTATATTGATCCCTTTCATTTTGTTCTGTCTCCATCACAAAATTTAACTAATTTTCGGCCCTTCTATAGACTGACATTCTACCCTACCTTCATATAAAACAGGAATACCAAACCTCAGTATTACTGATGCTGTTAGCCTACTGGAATTTTTCCCCTATCATTCATTTATCCATTTATTCATTCTACTAATATTAACTGATTGCCTGCTCCATGAAAGTACTATTTCAGATTGATTGTCTCCAATGTAGGTTAGATTCACCATAGTCATAGTGAAGATGATCCCTTAATATTTATTTTTAAATGAAATAAATTAAACTTCTTTGAATTTCAATATATTGCTTGAAACTGGTGTCTTAATCATATCTATGCCGTAGAAATGATCTACCACTCACTGCATTATATAAGATATCCTCAGGGAAGAGAGGAGTTCTACAATATTCAAGGATTGATAATTGTTCCCTCAATTATATTATTATGAGCATTTACATTTCACTTTTTTGTCAACAAAATCCCTTAAAATATCTCATCTGTCCTCACAAGGTTCTTAAGATTCAGGTGTTATAATGCCCATATCAAAAATGAAGAAACTGAGGCAAACCGAAGTTGAATGCATAGTCCAAGGCCACACTTCTAGTACTGCAGACTGGATTTAAACTCAGACTGGATTTCCCCACTCTAGGCCCAAAACTTTATCCAATCTAATACCTAACTACCATTTAATCATTTGATCTGAGTATTGTCTTTTAGTTGATTTTTTTAATCTCCTCCTATGTGCCATGCACTGTGCTAAATGGTACATTGCAATTTTTCAATCTAATTCAATAGATCTGCAGATTTTCCTGTATAGTTCCACAAAAATTAAGACTCACAAATGGAAATAAAAATATTCCTGCAAAGAAAGTATGAACTAAAGACTATATTAATTATGAAAGCACAAGAAAATAAGGGGAATAATTCTAAGCACCTTGTACAAGCTCTGTTAGTCACTTACTGAATTAAACTCAATTATTATTTAATTGGCTTACAAATGAAATTTTCAAAATTATTTGAAATGTAGATTTACATCAACTATTATTCAAAATGGCATTTTCACTTAGGGAATATTTTGCCTCAAGGTAATAAGATACTGAGAGCAAGAAGCTATCACGCTGAACAAGACCACCAAAAACTGTTTAAAAAAAAAAAGTAGTTTGCTTCCTTTTTGACCCAGTGGATAGAATGCTGGGCCTGGAGTCATGAATATTGCTGTTAAAATCTGGCCTCAGATGCATACTGGCTGTGTGACTGAGCATGTCATTTACAAACTCTGTTTTGTTTCAGAGTTATTTTGAGGAGAAAATGATTTAATTATTGAGAAGTAGTTAAAAGTGACTGACGCATAGTAACCCCTCTATAAATGTTAGCTGAATTAATCCACTCGGGTCCTGGCTTTTGCCAACCCCACCTCCTGGGGCTTCACAGAACTATAGTCACAACAAGTAGGGAACAATAAACAGTTTTCCCAGTCCCCAAAACTTCATACTATCCTTTTAATTTATGCAGATCATGCCCAGCAACACCATAATGTAACAGAAAGGAGCCCGGCATACACAGGAGGGCCTGTTGTACAGGAAAACAACTTTTGAGGGGTCAACAATCTATTTTAATCAAGTACACATATTAACTTAGCACAAGGGAAGAAGTCAGCTCCCTGGATTTCATAGAAAATACAGGCACATATTACAAACAGAAGGACCAACAGACAGATCTTTCAAATGTCTGACCATAGACAATACATCATCACCAGAGAGAGAAGTACCAACATCTGAAAATAAATTTAATAAAGGGCCATGTTACCATTTCTTTAAAGTGATTGACATCATTATTCCATATGGTCAAAGCAGTAGTTAGGGAAAATTTATATCGAAAAGCAGGCATGCAACTAGAAAAAAAAATGGAAAAAAGAGCAAATTAAAATTCACAGTCAAACATCAAACTGAAAATCCTGAAAATCACATGGGAGTTTAATAAAACTGAAAGTAAGAAAAACATGAAACTAATTAAACTAGGAGCTGTTGATAGAATTATGAATTGTTCTAACCATTATGGAGCACAATTTTGAACTATTGCCCAAAGGTATATAAAACTTTACCTACCCATTTGACTCAGCAATATCACTACTGTTCTGTATCCAAAAAAAATTTTTAAAAACCAGGAGAAATACCTATATATTCAGAAATATTTATACAAGTTCTTGTTGTGGTAGCATATGATTGGAAAATGAGGGGATGCCCATCAATTGAGAAGGCTGAACAATATGATTTTGGTAGAATATTATTCTGATGAAAAAGCAAGCAGGATACTTTTAGAAAAACCTTCAAGTGAGTGCATTCAAGAAAACATAAAGGAACAACAATATTGTATAATGACCGCCTGTAAAATGACTTAGCTATTCTCATCAATAAAATGATCTAAGAAAATTTTGAAGTATTTATAATGAAAAATTCTATGCACATCTGAAGAAAAAATTGTCAGAGTCTGAGTGCTTAACAAAGCATACTTCTTTTTACTTTATTTTTCTTAGTGTGTGTTTTATTTTGTTTTGTTTTGAGGGGTCAGTATCTGTGTTTTCTTTCACAACATATCTACTATGGAAATATATTTTGGATGGCTGTATATGTATGACCTATAACAAATTGCTTGTCTTCTCATTGAAGAGGGAGAGAATGGAGTGTGAGAGTGAATATGGAGTTCAAAATTTTAAACTAACAAAATGTTAATGATTATTTTGAATGTAACTGGGAAAAATAAACTTTAAAAGTTCTCATTTTAAACCTGAAGAAACTGAGACTCAGAAAGTCAAAGTAACTTGTCTAGAGTCAAAAATTTTAATAAATTAGTGAAGATTGGACTCAAACTTCAGTCTTATTGCTATGTGTCCAAGTCCATAAAATTAAATTTACCTTTATTCCTGGGTATTACACTAATTTGATCTCTAACATCCCACCTTTTCTGGACATCCTTGAATAGGTAGAGAATTTTTAATAAATTTATTATGAAATAATCATCAGAAAAAATTGTACTTCAACTAGATCATATGCATTTTTTCTTACTTACTCAGATAACCCCCAAAATTGGAGCAAAAATATTTCAAAGATGCATGACTTAAGTATACTCACTGAAACTTTTTTTCATTAAGCTATTATCATCACTGATTGATTTTTACATTCTTAATGTGTCATGTTTCTTACTTCTCAAAAGTATTTCAGAGCAGTAAATCTCTATAACTCTCCCATACTCACTTACAAACAACCACAAAATAGCGTACCAAAACAAAATCTGAACCAGCAAAAGAAAAGGGAGTGAGACAATCTATTAACCCAAGAAACTTTGTAGTTGGGCAAGAAAGATATCTCACTTGGGTAAAAAAGGAGTGAAGCACAAGCTAGCAGCAAGCCTTCCCTTGGTGAACCAGTAAGATATCCTGAGTTCAGTGGGGTGGACCAGGAAAACACCAACACCAGGACCCCTCATTGCCTTAGCAAACAGGCATCTTCCAGCAGCCACAGCACCATGTGCTTCCATGTAGCCCCATGCAAACAGGTATCCTCCAGAGACCAAACCTTGTCATTACCATTGTAACAGAAAAACCAACCAGGCCTTAGCAATTGCAAGAAGCCACCACTAGGAACTCAGCTCAGCACCAGGAAGGCTGCTAGACCCCTAAGGCCCCCCCCACCCTTTCAGCACAACACTAGACATGATATCCTCCATTGACTTCAGGGCAACAATTACACAGCACCAGGTAAACAGCCAGGGCCTGCAGCCCCTGGCAAAAGAAGCCTGAGACAGTGCCCCGTCCACCCTGGGAGCAGAGCTCAATTTAAAAGCAAGGGAAAACCTCTTCCCCAATACCCTCAAAAAAGAGAAGATAACAAAACAAAATGAATAGAATCTGATCATCGAAAGATAATTATGATGACAGGGAAGAGAAAGACACAAACTCAGAAAAAGTCAACAATGACAAAACAACTATGGACAAAATCCCAAACGACAACAAGACATAGTCTCAAGCTCATAAAGAATGCATGGAACAGCACAAAAAGGAGTTGAAAAATTATATAACAGGCATAGAAGAAAAATGAGGGAATAAAATGATAGTGATATAAGACAATTGGTTTAAGAGTCAAAATGTTAAAAATCGCTTAAAAAGAATTGGCGAAACAGAAAAGAAGATGCAAAATTCCACTGAAGAAAACAACTTTCTTTTTTTTATTATTACTTTATTTGTTTTCAGTGTGGTACAATCACTTCTATAAAACAGATTTTTCCCCCTCCCTCTCTCTGCTTACCCCTACACTCACACACTCTCCACTCCCTCCCCAAGTCGGCATACAATTTTATATAGTCTACATATATATTCTTATTAAATATATTTTCACCACAGTCATGTTGCATAGAAGAATTAAAATGTAGGAGAAATCATAAAAAAACAAAACAAAACATAATAAAAAAGAAAATGATCTGCTACATTCTGTGATCGAATTCCATAGTTCTTTCTCTGGATGTGGAAGACATTTTGCCTTAAAAGATTATTGGGAATATTTAAGTCCTTGCATTTTAATGAGGTTCTAAGTGTATCAGAAAAAATTCTCATACACTGTAATTATTGCTATGTATAAAATTCTCCTGATTCTGCTCCTTTCTCTCAGCATCAGTTCATGTAATTATTTCCAGGCCTCTCTGAAGTCTTCCTGTTCATCATTTCGTACAGCACAATAGTATTCCATTACATTCACATACCACAATTTATTCAGCCATTCCCCAATTTATGGGCATCCCCTTGATTTCCAGTTTTTGGTTACTACTAAGAGTGCTGCTATAAATATTTTTGTACATATGGGACCCATTCTCATTTTTATGATCTCTTTGGGATAGAGTCCTGGAAAAGATATTGTTGGGTCAAAGGGTATGCACAATTTTGTAGCCATTTGGGTGTAGTTCCAGATGTCTCTCCAGAACTGCTAGAACACCTCAGAGTTCCACCAAAAATGAATGGGTTCCATCCAAATCTCCCATATTTCCAACACTTATCATCATTCTGTTTTCTCATGTTAGTCAATGGGATAGGTGTGATGTGGCACATCAGAGTTGTTTTGATTTGCATCTCTCTAATCAATAGTGACTTAGAGCATTTCTTCATATGACTATAGATAGTTTTGATTTCTTCCTCTCAGAACTGCCTGTTCATATTCTTTGACCATTTATCTATTGGGGAATGACTTGTATTTTTAAATTAGACTATAGTTTAGAAATGAGGCCTTTGTCAAGACACTAGTTGCAAAAATTCTTTCCAAGTTTTCTGCTTCCCTCCTAATCTTGATTGTTTTGGGTTTGCTTGTGCAAAAAATTTTCAGTTTAATGTCATCAAAATTATCCATTTTAGACTGCAAAATGCTTTCTATCTCTTGTTGAGTCAATAATTCTTCCCTTCAACATAAATCTGATAAATACTCCATTCCTTGCTCCATTAATTTGTTTATATTATTGGTCTTTATACCTAGGTCAGGTACCCATTTTGACTTTATTTTGGTATATGGTGTCAGGCTTTGGTCTATGCTTAGGTTCTGCCATACTGTTATTCAGTTTTCCCAGCAATTTTTGTCAAACAATGAGATCATATCCCAGAAGCTGCGGTCCATGGGTTTATCAAACAGTAGATTGCTATATTCATTGACTACTGTATCTTGGTTACTTAACCTATTCCACTAGTCCACCCTTCTCCTTCTTAGCCAGAACTAAGTGGTTTTGATAATTGCTGCCTTATAATACAATTTGAGATCAGGTAGAACTAGGCCACCTTCCCTGGAATTTCTTTTCATTCGTTCCCTTGATATTCTGGAAATTTTGCTGTTCCAGATGAAATTTGATATTGTTTTTCTAGCTCTACAAAATAATTATCTGATAGTTTGATTGGTATGAAGCTCAATAAGTAAATTAATTTAGGTAGAATTATCATTTTTATTATTTTGCTTTGGCCTATCCACGAGCAACTGGTGTTTTTGTACTTGCTTAGATCTAATTTTTTTTTTTTTTGTATGAAGTGTTCTGTAATTGTGTTAACATAGTCCTTGGGTTTGTTTTGGCAGATAAACTTCCAGAAGTTTTATAGTATCTACCATAGCTTTAAATGAGATTTGTCTTTCTATTTCTTGCTATTGGGCTCTGTTAGTAATATATAGAAATGCAGAAGATTTGTGTTGTGTTTTTTTTTTTGAAACCTGTAAATTTGCCAAAACTGTTTATTATTTAAAGTAGTTTTTACTTGATTCTCTGGGATTCTCTATGTATATCATCATATCATATGCTAAGAGTGATAACTTAGTTGCTTATTTGCCTATTCTAATTCCTTCAATTTCTATTTCTTCTCTTACTGGTACAGCTAATATTTTTAGCACCATAATGAATAACAGTGGTGATAATGAACATCCTTCTTTTACCCCTGATCTTACTGGAAATTCATTTTGCTTATCCCCATTGCATATAATGCTTGGTGAAGGTTTTAGGTGGATACTATTAATTATTCTATGAAAAATTCCATTTATGCCTATGTTCTCCAGTGTTTTCAATAGGAATGAGTGTTGTTTTTATCAGGAACGTTTTCTGCATCTATGGTCTCTATTAGTTTTGTTGCTGAAATCAATAATGTTAAGAATTTTCTTAATACTGAACCATCCCTGCATTCCTGGTATAAATCCTACCTGATCATAATATATTATTCTTGTGATTAGTTGCTGCATTCTTTTTGCTAAAATCTTATTTAAAATTTCTGCATGTATAGTCATTAGAGAAATCTTTCTATAATTTTCTTTCTCTGTTTAGGCTCTTCCTGGTTAAGGTATCAAAACCAAATTTGTATCATAAAAAGAATTTGGGAGGATTCCTTTTCTCCCCAATTTTCCCAAATAGTCTGTACAGTATTGGAATTAACTGTTCTTTAAATGTTTGATAGAATTCACTTGTGAATCAATCTGACACTGGAGAGTTTTTCTTAGGGAGTTCAATGAAGGCTTGTTCAATTTTTTTTTCTGAGATGGGGCTATTAAAGTATTCAACTTCCCCTTCTGTTAGTCTGGGCAATTTGTGTCTTTTAAAATAATCAACCATTTCATTTAGATTGCCTAATTTATAGACACATATTCGGGCAAAGTAGTTGCTTACTGTTTTACTTTCCTCCTCATTGGACGTGAGTTCACCCTTTTTCATTTTTCATATTGCTAATTTGGTTTGCTTCTTTCTTTATTTTAAATCAAATTGACCAAAGGTTTATCAATTTTATTGATTTTTTTCGTAAAACCAACCCCAAATTTATTCAATAGCTTTCTTAATTTCAATTTCATTAATCTCTCCTTTGGTTTTCATTATTTCTAATTTGGTATTTACTTGGGGACTTTCAATTTGTTCTTTTTCGAGTTTTTTTTTCAGCTGCTTGTCCAATTTATTAATCTCCTCTTTCTCTATTTTATTCATGTATGCACTCAAAGATATAAAACTTCTCCTAAGAACTGCTTTTGCAGTATCGCATAAAATTTGGTAGGATGTCTTATTATTTTCATTCTCTTGAATGAAGTTGTAGATTGTATAATTTGTTATTTAATCCACTCATTCTTTAGGATTAAATTATGTAGTTTCTAATTAGTTTTTGGTCCATGTTTCCATGGCCTTTGATTACAAATAAGTTTTATTGCATTATGATATGAAAAGAATGCATTGAGAATCTTTGCCTTTCTGCACTGGGTTGTGAGGTGTTCTGGCCTAGTACATGCTCAATTTTTGTATATGTGTCATGTGCAGCTGAGGAAAAAGGGGGTATTCCTTTCTATTCCCTTTAAATTTTCTTCAGGAATCTATCATATCTAACTTATCTAGAGTTCTGTTCACCTGCTTACATTCTTGTTTATTTGGAGGTTAGATTTATCAAGTTCAGAGAAGGAAAGGTTGAGGTCCCCCACTAGGAGTTTTGCTTTCCATTTCTTCATGTAACTCCCTTAACTTATCGGATAAGGTTTTGGATGCTATACCACTTGGAGCTTACATGCTAAGTAAGAAAATTGCTTAGTTGTCTATGCTGACTTTTTACATGATATGATTTCCTTTCTTATATCTTGATAAGATCTATTTCTGCTTTTGCTTTGTCTGTTACCCCTTCTTTTCTCACATCAGCTGAAGCACAATAAATTCTGCTCCAATCTTTCACTTTGTCCTATGTGTATCTCCCCTTTTCAAATGTGTTTCTGGTAAACAATATACTGTTCGATTATGGTTTTTAATCAATTCTGCTATCTGTCTCCATTTTATGGGAGAGTTCGTCCCATTCATATCCACAGTTATGGTTATTATTTTTCTCCCCCCCCCCATTCCTTTTCCCCTTGTTTTTGCTTTTACTTCCCCCTTCTTTCCTGTCCACAATGGAGATTTAATTTTTGACCATAGCCTCCCTCAGTCTTCCCCCACTTTTTTCGTCCTCCCTCCCTTTTAATCCTTTCTCCTTACTATTTCTTCCCTCCTTTTTATCTTCTCCCCACTTTCCTTTCTCTCTTCCCCTTCTATTTCCTGTAGAGCTAGTTATATTTCTCTACTTAAATGAGTTTGTTGTACCCTCCTTGAATCCAATAATATGAGAGTCCCTCTCAAACAATACTCATCTCCCTCTGGTCTTTCCCTCTACAGTAATATATTTTGTGCCTCTTCCTGTGAGGGGATTTCTTTTCTGCCTCTTCCTTTCCACATCTTTTTACAATCCCTTTCTACACTTAAATCACATTTGTTATCATCACGTAACTTAATTTATACCCACTCCCTCTACGTATATCCCGTTTACATTGCAAAATAAATATACAATTCTCAAAAATAACAATATCATCTTCCCTCATAGGGATGTAAACAATTTGCCCACATAGTGTGACAAGTTTATTTTTTTTCCCTGTTTACTTTTTCATGCTGAGACCTTTGTTTCAGATCAATTTTTCTGTTGAGTTCTGGTCTTTCCATCAGGAAGGTCTGAAAATCCCTTATTTCATTGAATGTCCATCTCCTTGCCTATTATATTATGCTCAACTTTTCTGGGTAACTAATCCTTGGTTACAGTCCCAGTTCCTTTGCCTTACAGAATATAGTACTCCAATTCCTTTGAACTTTTAATATAGAACCTCCAAGGTCCTCTGTGATCTTGACTGTAGCTCCTAGAGGTTTGAATCATTTCTTTCTGACTACCTGCAGTATTTTCTCTTTCACTTGATAGTTCTGGAATTTGGCAACGATATTTCTTGATGTTATTAGTTTGGAGTCCCTTTCAGGAGGTGAACAGTGAATTCTTTCAATGACTATTTTGCCCTCTGCATCTATAAATTCTGGGCAATTTTCCTTGATGATTTCTTGGATGATATTGTCTGGGCTCTTTTTTTTATCATGGCTTTCTGGCAGCCCAGTAATCCTTAGGTTTTCTCTCCTGGATCTATTTTCCAGGTGTGCTGTTTCTCCAATTAGATATTTTTCATTTTCTTTTATCTTTTCATTCTTTAGTTTCTGTTTGACTGATTCTTGATGTCTCACACATTCATTAGCTTCTACTTGACCAATTCTATTTTTTATGAAATTGTTTTCTTCAGTTAACTTTTTTATCTCCTTTTAATCTGTCCAATTGTTCCTTTTATAGAGTTATATTCACCAGTTAGGTTTTATTTCCTTTTTCCATTTCTTTAATTTTTCTTTTTAAGGAGCTGTTCTCTTCAGTGAATTCTTTTTTCACATTTTTAAAATCATTGAACAGTTTTTCTTCTATTTCTCTAATTGGGGTCTTAAAATTCTTCCAGAGCTCTTCCAAGAAGGCTCTTTGTGTCTCTGAGCAGTTCATATTCCCTTCTGAAATTTCAGATGGGAGTACAGTCTCACTACTGACCTCTTTGATAGTTATGTTTTGGTCCTTGTCCCCATAGAAAGATTCTATAATCTTTTCTCTTTTGTTTTTTACTCATGATAATAACCCTTTTCCTGACTTTAAGGTAGACCTCCACAACTACAGCACAGGGAGCTCTGTCCCACAGTTTTTGTGACTAAAACTTGAGAGTTTGTGTGCTGTGGCTTCTGGTTCTTTCAGCTAGAAATTAAATGCTGCAGCTTACCTGGTGCTAAGCTGGCTCATATTTGAAAACAGAGGACAGGTAGATCTTTCTCAGTTTCCCCAAAGTTACCCTGGAGGTAGCTTACTAAGTATGGGAGAGGAGTGGTCTGAAAACCTAACGCTCCTCTGCTGAACTAAAGCATAAGCAAGGTCAGCTTTCTGCATTAATGTCTTCCCGATCCACTGGGGTGCTGAGGTACACCTGTAGTCCTGGCATTGGCAGTTGCTTGCTTCACTCCACTGGAGTTCAAGATCTTCACCCAGTTTGTTAAGCTTGAACTGTGTGGGACATCTCTGATTGGGCACTGGTCACCTTTGGCCAAGCAAGAGGAACACTCCTTGGCAATCTTTCTAGCCTCTTATATTGAGAGTCTGTTTACCCCTTTTGCTGCTCTCACTGTTCCAGGGTTTTTTCTGGGGATATAATCTCTGTGTTGGTCAATGTCAACAAGGGGAGGGAGAAAGCAGTTATTGATCACTCCACCATCTTACCTCCTGGAACCGGAAGGTCAGAAAAAAACAACTCCTTAAAGCTTGCAATTGGTGAAATGGAAAAGAAAGTGTAAAACTTAATGGAGGAAAACAGCATGTTAAAACTTAGAATTGGGCAAGTGGTAGTTAATGACTCAAGAATCAGTGAAACAAATTTGAAGAAAATAAAAAAATAATGCAAGAAAATATAAACTACCTCTTGGGAAAAATAACTGCCCTGGAAAACAATTTCAGGGGAAGTATGTCAGAATCATTGGAATACCTGAAAGTCATAATGAAAGGAGAATTCAGAAAGTACATCTCAAGAAATTATCAAGCAAAACTGCCTTGATATTCTGGAAATGGAGAGAAAAATAGGAGTACAAAGAATCCACCAATCATTTCAGAAAAGAGATCCTAAAATAAAAACCCCTAGGAACATCATAGTCAAATTTCAGAACTATCAGATCTTTATCTAATATAATGATAATTAATGAAAATGCACTAGACATGTCCAGAAAGAAACAGTTCAAATATCAGGTAGCCACAATCAGGATTACATAGGATTTAGCAGCTCCAACTGTAAAGGATTGAAGAGGGTAAATGAGCAAGGTCTACAACCAAAAAATCACTTACCCTGCAAAATTAAGCTTAGTACATCAAGGGAGAAAATGAAATAAAAAAATTTAAGCTTTCATAAGAAGAGCAGAGTTAAATCAAAAATTTGACCTCCAATAAAAAGACCCAAGAAAAGCTCAGACAGTTAAATAAGGAAAATTTAGCATAAGGGCTTGAATAAGGCTAAACAATTTTTGGGAAAATGATTTAATTCATATATACATATATATATATACATATATATATGTATATATATATATATAAAACAGTACAGTTACAAGGAATATACACAGAGAGTATGGGTATAAAGCAAATTTGAGAGAGTAACAAAACAGTTAAGGGTTGAGAATGAAGAGTACAATAGGTCAAGGGTCGAGAATATTCTGCTTTGAGGCCATATGTGACCCTCTGTGTGCTCAAGCATGGTCAAGAATGAATTGGTTCATAAAATGTGAAGTTTGGAATCAGTCGAAGAGCCACACTTGAGCACTTAGAGATCCACATATGACCTCAAAGCTGCACGTTCCCCACCCCTAGCTTATTGTTCTTGGTACAGAATGAAGGGAGAGGCAAAATGGGATAAGCATATGAAGGACCTATCACAGTTGAGGAGAAGATGAGAGGGTGGGCGATAAGCATCCCCTTGATCCTTCCTCTCATAAATTTTGCCTCGTATAAGGAAAAACATACATAATTGGTTGAATATAGAAATCTAACCTACTCCACAGGGAGTAAGAATAGAGGAGATTAGGTTAAGGAAGGGTCCTAGGGACTGACAAAAGGGAGTGCAAATTGGAGGATATGCCACAAATAAAGCACTGGTGAGGAGGGAATGATTGAAAGGAGGTAGAAGACAAACAGGAAGAGTAAGATGGAGAGAAATACATAGGTAGTAATCATAACAGAATGTAAATGGTATAAACTCTCCTATACAATAGAAATGGATAGCAGAGTGGATAACCTAATGTTTGGTAAACCCAAAGACCCCAACTTTTGGTATAATAACTCATTATTTGATTGAAAAAATTCTGGAAAAACTAAGACACAAATTAGGTATAGACCAACATCTCACAATGCATACTAAGATAAAGTCAAAATGGGTGCATGATTTAGACATTAAAGGTGACATCATAAGTAAATTAGAACAGCAAGGAATACTGTATGTGTTAGGTCTATGGAAAAGAAGAATTCATGACCAAACAAGAGAAAGAGAGGATTACAAAATGTAAAAAGATATTTTTTATTATATTAAATTAAAATATTTTGCACAAATAAAATCAATACAACCAAGATTAGAAGGAAAACAGGAAGCTGGGAAATAGTGTTTGCACCCAGTGCCTCTGATAAAGGCCTTATTTCTAACATTTAAAGAGAACTGAATCACATTTATAAGGATATACAAGTCATTCCCCAATTGACAAATGGCCAAAGGATATGAATAGTTTTTTAGAAGAAGAAATCAAAGCTATCTATAGGTTTAACAAGAAGTGCTGTAAATCATTTTTGATTTAAAAAATGATAGTTAAAATGTCTCTGAGATACCACCTCATATCTGTCAGATTGACTAATATGACAAAAAAGGAAAATGATAAATGTTGAAGAGGACGTGGGAAAATTGGGACACTAATACATTGTTGGTGGGGTTATGAACTTATCCAGCCATTCTGGAGAGCAATCTGGTATTATCCCCAAAGAGCAAACTGTGATCCAACAATACAACTACTAGGTTTGTTTTCCAAGGAAATCATAAAAACGGCAAAAGACCTACATGTGTAAATATATTTATAGGAGCCCTTTTCTTGGTGACAAAACATTGGAAATTGAGGGGATGCCTATCAGTCAGGGAATGCCTGAACAGGCTGTGAATATAATGGAATACTATTGCATAATAAGAAATGAAAAACAGGCAGATCACAGAAAAACCTGGAAAGACATTTTGCAAACTGATAAGAAGTGTAATGACCATAACCAAGTAAGCATTGTACACAGTATTGGCAACATTGTAAGGTGACCAACCATGAATGACTCAGCTTTTCTCAGCAACACAAATTCATAAGTATTAAGGACTCATGAAAGAAAATGCTACCCATATCCAGATAAAGAACCAATGGACTCTGATTGCAGATCAAAGCATACTTTTCTCATTTACTTTAGTCTTTCTCATGTTTTTTATTTTCCCCTTTTGGTCTGTTTCTTCTTTCCCAACTGTGAGTAATATAGAAATATGTTTTACATCATATCATGAATATAAACTATATTAAACTGCCTAATATTTTCACTAAAGGGTAGGGTAAGAAGAAAAATTTGGAATTCAAAATCTTGTGTAAATGAATGCTAAATTGTTCTTGACGTGTAACTGGGGAAAAAACAAAATATTATTTAAAAAAATCAGTCTATACAATTACAATTCATAGAACGTCAGGAAACATTTATTAATTCCCATTGCAGTCATGTTTTTGGAGATTGTATAAGTCACAGTTTACAAGTTGGCATAAGTAGATTTTACAAAAACTAAATATATAAATATTACGGTTGCCACAAAAGTTAGTTTTCTTTACCATATATTGTAATTATTAGAAATTAAAATGTCAACAGCCTCCCTTGTAGTGCCTAGGGAGAGGGGACTATGATTTGTGTGATTGTGTGTATTTACATTCTATACCTGGGGTAGAGGGGTAGTTAATGCATTGCCAATAGAGCAGATGAACAGATTCAGGACAAATTAAGTTTTAAAAAATTGACCTTTATTTCTCACTTGTCTCACAAAAAAATACTAAACTAAGAGAATCACCTTCTCACATTTATGCGTGATTCCCCAAGAACATTTAGGAGATTAGGTTGATAACTGTATCAAAGGAATCTTTAAAATAATTTTCCTCAATAAGTCACAGTTTACTTTATGACCAATAAATTGTTAGAAAATTTTCCGGGTTCTGGCCATTTTCAAATACATTTAAATCAATCAGTCTCTCTCTCCCTCTCCCTCTCTCTCTCTCTCTCTCTCTCTCTCTCTCTCTCTCCTCTGTCTCCACACACATACAAATGTATGTATGTATGCATATATAAATATATTATATAATTTAATAAGCAGTTTTTTCTATTATAATTTACAGTTATTTTTGCTGATAATATAAGATGATTAATCATATTTCAATATCTATGAAAATATTTTTCATTTATATAACTTTAGTCATTTAAAATGGGAGTTAAATACCTTTTTACAACATTAAACTCTATTATTTCACCCCCCCCAAAAAATAACGATAGAACAATACCATCAACAATAATTTATAGGAAAGGTGGACTTTTCATGGCCATCATTTTAGCCATCTGATTAGTCTTAAATCATTGCCATCTCTTTATGTTGAAATAAATTTAACTACCAAATTCAAAATGAAGTCGATCTAATGCTTTTTATACCTCACTTAATAGTTCAAATGTAAATAATTTCAAGATTTATATACGCCTCTCTGTGTAAATGTATATGTCTATGTACAATATGTACAATATACATATATATGTATATATACATATATATATATATGTAACTTTATTTATTGGTTCCTCAACAAAAGAAAAAGGAAATTAAAAGTTAACCATGAGAAGTCCAAGGCTTAATGCAATATTGCAGTAAAGTTTTGCTCTTGCTATAACTTCTTAAGTATGGTTTATTTCCTTTATGCAAGCAAAATCAAATCAAGGCTGAATATGAACAAATTTGACTTGTCATTTGTGCAATATTAGTTTTAATGTATATTTTCAAGGCTTTTTACTAATGATAACTGATATAGAATTTATCTTTAAAAAAGTCTTATATAATATTAAACATCCTAAGCACCTAGAGACCTCATCCTCAATCTCCTCATTTCTAAAATATTTGTCAGTATACTGGAGTGTAGGGTGTTCGAGGAAGATAGATGCCTCTGATTTGAGGGATACCAAACTATTTTCAGGACTGTTTTCCAACTTTGGTGTCCACCTAATTCTCTCCTATGACTCTGAATATCTTTAGCATATTCAGTGATCACACAGGTTAAACTCTATGGCAGATGGGCTGAACTAAATCACAGATAACCATTGAGGGTAACTGAGGAGTCTCAAATTCATTGGTGAGTTCGGGGAGGGGGGCTACAATTTGTTCCAATAATTATGAAAGCAGCTGAAGCAAGTGTCATGGAGTTGATAGAACTTGTTCAGACACTGAAGATACCTAGATAGTCCACTGCATTCTGAACCATTGCCAGGCATCTTGACTTGTTTTGTCACTGAACTACTGTCAATAGAACAAAGAGTGAGGCTGAAGACTGAGCAATTCTGGCTGGCTTAAATTTATGCTCCAGTCGAAAGATATCATCCAAAACAATTTGTTATTTTTACCTACCTTGAAGTTCTGTGGTGATGGTTTAGGGATGAAGCAGCAGGTATAGACATGCCAGGAGTTGTAGACACAATCCTGCACACAAGTGGCTCAGTCCAAAAGGTCATCTTCTCATTAGACTGAAGCAGCAATGGGATTTGACAATCCCATGGATGACCAAGCAGCTTATTTATTTAAAAACAAAAACCTACATTGCTCATGAGCCAATGACTAGATAAGGTGCCCTAAAATTGTGTGTTTTACTCAACCCTATCCCACCTGAAGTGGCAGGTGGTGATCTTACTTGCAATCAAAACACACATCAAAAAGGACTAAATATTTTGCAAAGATGATTCTATTCACCATCAGTAAATAAAATGCGTGTATGCTTGTGGACAAAATGAAATCCAATATACCTGAAAGAGAAACAGATCTTGTTTTGAGAGAACTCAGCAGGTTTCACATACAAATAGCAGCTGTGAGTGAAACAAGACTGGAAAATGATTACCAGCTTACCAAAGTCGCAGCTAGATACACGTTTTTGTTTCTGATTTTTTCTGGAGTGGCTGCAGTGATGGTGAGCTCTGAAACTTGTAGATTTCACAATCAAAACTAATCTAGTCCATATGCTTGTCTGCCTACCAAAAGAAAAGAATGATAGACTCATACTATTGAGATTGTCACTTTCAGGAGAACATTTCACCACCATTTTCAGGGCATATGTTCTTACCATGATGAACCTGGAGGTCAAAGAAAAATTTGGCACCATAAATGTGCCAAAAGAAGAAAAGTTAATTTTGAGTGTCTTTAACACCAGAGTAGGTACAGACTCTCAGACATTCCAGGGAGTCCTTGGGAGAAATGGAGTTAGAAACAGTAATAGAATTGGTCATTTACTACTGATGACTTGTGCATCTCATGTAATTTTCATAACCAACATTGTCTTCCTTATACCTACATTCAAAAAAACTTTGCGGATATACCTTTACAGCAAACATTGGCATTAAATAGACTGTCATCATAAGAAGAAGCAGACAGGATATGAGAGTGACAAAGGTAATATGCATTGTAGAATGCTGGAGTAATTATAGATATGCTCTCCAAACTTAATATTCACATTAGCAAAAGTGACAGCCCCAATACAAGACAACTACTAAAGGACTCTATTTCAACAGAATAGAGTGCTTCTCTGAGGCTAAAATTTGTTGCTTACTTGAAGGAACAGTTGAGCCAATACCCAGTTGTCAATAGTGGAGTTGGGCAGCTTTCGGGGAATTGGAGTAGAGCAATGCATTTATCCATTTAGGTAACAACACAAATAAACATCAAGATTGTTTTGAAGACAATGATGGGGAGATTTAGAACTTGCTAAAGAAAACATCAGGACAATTTTTCCATGTCTAAGTAAAGCTCAAGTTCAAGTAAAACTTAAAGAGATGCAGGATTCTTGACTCAGTGAGAAGGTTCATGAAATTCAGTTTTATGCTGACAGTAACAGTGCAAAGTGTTTTTATGATGCCCTGAAGGCTATTTATGGGGCAAAGCCTGTGGTGCATCTCAACTACCCAGTACTGATGGACCCATATTGATTAGGGATAAAGACATGACCTTTGAGAGATAGGGTAACCATGTCCATAGTCCTCTCAACCAACCATCATCAATCAATCCTGAAGCCATTGACCATATACCTCAGATTGAAATCAGTTCATCTCAAGCTGAACTTTGAACTGAAGAAGAGGTTGTAAATATCATTAGCCTCCTTTCATTTGGCAAAGCACCTGGTGCATATTATATTTCAGTAGGGATTTACAAGCCAGGAGTTCTACTGCTCATAAAAAACCTGACAAAAAATATCCAACTTACATGACAAAAGGAGCTTGTCCCCCAGGAGTCCAAGGATGCCTCCACTGTCCATTTCAAAAAAGAAAAGGAAATAGGTTGCCCTTTGACAACTACTTGGGAGTCTCTCTAAGTCAATGGACTGCAAAATTCTTGTCAGAGTTCTCTTTAAAAGTCTAATCCTTCACCTGGAAAATAGTCACCTACCCAAGAGCCAGTGTGGTTTCAGAAAGGGAACAAAATGGTCAATATGATATTTGCTTCTCATCAATTCCAGGAGAAATGCCAGGAACAGAATGAAGGCCTTTGACACTGTCAGTCATGAAAGCTTATGGAAAATTATGGCAAAATATGATTGCCTAGAGAAGTTCATCAATACCGTATGTCAGTTTCATGACTGAAACAACTGACAACTAAAAGCCTAAGACATATTAAAAGATAAGTGTAGAGGCAATGCAGGCATATAGATTTGCTTGTAAAAATATTAGGGTTTCTGATGACAATTCAAGACCAAATAATTGCCATGAAAAATTAATCAAGGGTAATTGTTAAGAAGACTGAACTTAGTGAGCAATTTAAAATATGTAAGAAAATAATAGAGACTATCACTGCTAGAAATATATATATATATAATATATATATATATATATATATATATATATATATATATATAAAATACCTAAATATAGTACGTAAAAGTATGTATAAAGACATATCTTGGTAACTAGAATTAAAAATGAGAACCTTCATATTTTTCATTGTTTGACAGACAAGAGACCATTGTACAATAAATACAGATCTTAAAAGTATACTAAATAATTGGACCTAGATATTTAACATAAACACTAGGGTTTCTACACAAAATATGAATAATCTTTAAGATACATAGAGCAAAAGGTTTAGAGAACTCTAGAAAAGGATATCAAAATTAGACTGGAACATGATGAGGCATATATTATTTTTGCCCATCCTGTTTTATTCTTGGATTGCACTGAGCATGTTTTCAGATAACCTATAGCAAATAACTTAAGAGTTTTCATTTTTTCCAATTACAAAAAGCTGCTTTTTTCTATCTTTCATGCTCATTGATACAAAATGAATTTAAAAGAATAATCGTAGGATGATGACTCATCTCAAGATTGTTTCATGCTCTATGAATGAAATGATGACTATAGCAGTATAACGACTTGTTCAGGACCATTTTACTGAAGAAAATGAGAACAAAACACTGTGAATATTCTCCTACTCCATACATACAGCACCGAACAATTTAGGATGCGATTTTTCTGAGTACCACACCCTTAGGACTCCCTTTTAAAGCATGCTTAGCTGGTGTTCCTAAAAAGTATATGGAAGGTTGGGATAAGGCATATGGGATAGAGCTCTTCAGGCCCTACTTCAGAATTACCCAAGTTCCTCTTTCTCTCATTGTCTATAATGACTTACAACTCCATACAATGTGGTTATTTTAGAAGTACTTTAATCAGCTACTAAGTAACAACTCCATAGATATAGTAAAAGGGTGATCTTCTCACCTCAGGCCTCTTCTTTTGATGACTGAATAATAAGAACTCACTGAGCTGCTCAGAGGACAAGAGGGAGTGCAGTCACTAATGGCTGTATGTCATTAGTGTATAGGCCTGAGATCTCTCAGCCTCTTCTTTTCTTTGGCAAAGATCCTTATAAAAACTCTAAAGAAAACTAGTATCTTATGCTCCCTAGGCACCTGAATATGAAGGTAATGGCTAATAAGGAAGTTGTGGTACAATAGCAACAGAAGCAGAGAAGTTAAAAAGGAAACAAATTGCCAACAGACAGCACTGGAAAGAAAAAAGCACAGTGTCATTAATCAGATTATACCAAGAGGTTAAAAAAAAATTGGAGACTAATGGATATTGACCCCTTCCTTGTAAAGTCTGCAGATCCTCATGCTCAGAGATAATGAACTTTGCCCATAATCTCATGGTTGGAAGAATCAGGTTAGAATCATTTGAGTGATTTTATTAAAAGAGATGTAGTGTTGGATGCTGAACAGGTAGATGGATCAGAAATTTAGAGCAGCATCAAAAAAAAAATAAATAAAACTCTAAGCCTAAGGAGGGAGGTCAGTTTGGGAGAGGTGAGACAATTCCGTTACTATGAAGAATTATTATTAACTTACTATGGTGAAAGCACTATGGCAGTTGGTATGGTTGATACAGAGATACAATATCTGATAGAGGGTGTGGTGGGTGGGAGAGTATTGCAACATTTATATAGAAAAGCATAATTTAAAGAGAATGCACTAATAACTGGAATTACTTTTGAATTGCAAATCTTTTCACTTGAGCCAATAATAGTAAAAATTTGAATTAATATTTGCATGTGGTGTAGTAACTGATATCTTAAAGGAAGTTAGAGAGTTAAGAATCAAAAATGATATAGGCATGGCATCAATTCAATCAAAGAATTACGGCCAATCTAAGAAGAGTCTTAAAGATAAGAAATGGAATGTGTAGTTCAGGGAATAGTAAAAAATAGTAACAACATACTAATCTTTTCTTTTCTTTACTATAGATTATCTTAATTTACTATGGATTCCCAGTATAATAGGTATGTGCGAGGATAAATATTATTCATTATATTATATAATGTTATTTTATCATTAAATGGCTACTTTAATAGATCTTCACAAGTGGATTAAAGTGAAGAACTGTGCCATTTTTTTCTATTTTTTTTTGATATTCTCTGTCTTAATATCTGACCAAAGAAGGCACCCTGTAATTTTATATTTGGGCAGCCTCAGATCATCTTCAAATCTGTGTAAAATACTCACTGCTCCATCTCGTTTCACACAGAATCGAGTTCATACATTTCCAGAGAGTATATCACTGAGCATCTCATTTCATAGCAGACAATGAAGTTGCCCTATTTGCTTTGTAAAATTACCTTTCAGCTTAGTTGATATAATAATTAATTGTATTATATTGTCTTATTTAATCAATCATGTCATCCACTCAGTCACATTCATATTTACTTTCATCACTAGGTAACCAGGAACAATTTAAATTGCTTCTACTACTCTTCACAAATGATAAGTATGAATACAGCTTTTCCCTGTGCACATTCATTTGTAAGACATTAGATTTCATCCTCATAAAGCAAGTAATGAAGATCCATTCATAAGAGTCACTTATTTGGAAGAAAAAAACTATCTAATCTTCTAAAAATATTATTGTACTTTTAAAATGCAAATTTCCTTTGGGTTGAGCATCACTAAATTCATTCATATATTATGGAGTAAAACATTCCATTTTTCGAGGTTTTAATTTCTTTGCTTTATTTTTTTCTTTTATAAAAGGACAAATAGGTAGATATGATAGAAAATTAAAGTACTATATATCACATTTGTTAGATTAGCTTATGTTTGTGCCATGCTTAATATTTTACTTTTGTTTCATTATTAACATTTTTAGATCCTCTAAAAAAAGCCTCTATCCTCATATGTTTCATCCCACACAGATTTTAACACAAGTCAATTTCATTCCAAATTGCTCTGCAATCCCTTAGCTACCATACACTGCTGAATTACACTTTTAAGTAGTCTCTATTGCATCATTCAGAGACATTTCAAATTATGTAAGGCCTGTTCCAATTACTCAGAACATCCTAAAAGACAGTTTATTCCTAGACCCAATTTTTATGATATTATTAAAATGTAAAACACTTCTATTTTTAACAGTTTACTTTCTGCATTCATTTATTAAAAGTCTAAGTCTGTTTGTTTTTATATATTTCATCAAAAATTATACATCTGTGTTGACATTGGAAGTTGGACATACTAAATGAAATAAATTTATGGCAAAATACAGATTTCCACTAAACTTACATAGTCAAATGTATACACAATCAACTCAAACATGTCAGCTGGGTATTTTTATCATTATAGATTTTTCTGATAGATTGAATTGCCTTTCATGTTATTTTTGAATGTGTAGGTACATCTGACTATAAATTCCCTAAATAATAGTGTTCTTACATAATGACTTGGGGATTCACAAATAATAATACTTGATTAAAATACAAATTCTCATTGCAATAGTCTAGAAAAATTGTGAATGTACATGGTTTCATTTTTATGAATATTATTTGCATAGATCACAAAACACATAGTTCTCAAGCTATCTAAAGGAGTGGAACAAAGACTTTTAAAAAAATGGTGCTTATTAATATCAAACTACACCATGAACTGGAAAGAACATTATTAGGCTATCATACATTGATCCTTCCTAGCAAAGTATGAACTTTTAAAATGAAAATTGCCTACACAAGAGAAGCATCATAGAATTTGGCACTGGGAATAACATTAATATCCAATATATCTCTGAAAAAATTATATTAAAAAGATATGAATAGGGAGACATAGTCATGAAAAGAGATCATAAATCTTATAGAAGTGATTGACTCAGAATCCAAGTAAAGGAGCTAATCATTGTTCTCTTAAATATAATTCATTCTGTCAAAACTTTGGACTCTAAAGAGATGACCTGGATAGAAGGTGTTATTGATTTTAAATATATACATTTAGAAGTCCCAGCGTGAGAAGAGTCAGTATGTGCTAATACTAACTTTTCAGTAAGTGATTTCTACACCATTATTAAGAATGGGATATGGTATTCTTGAGACTCAAAGAAATTTCAATCACCATGGGATTACTTTTGTTACTAATCTGGGTACATCCTTGCAACAGCAAGCAAAGTAGGATCTTTGTTTTTCTAGATTAAGTTTTACCTAACCATATATGTGCATGTGGGCTCTAGACAATCAGATACAAACATGTGGATTCTAGCCAATCAGATATTGAATAGTACTGTATATAAAGAGAGAGCTGATGCTGAGAAACAAAATGTGAAGAGAGCCAGCACTGAAGAGGTGAGCCAGCATTGAAAAGAAGAGAACTGAGAGAAGATTTCTGAACCAGAAGAGAACTCTGAGCCAGAAGGAGACCTCTGAGAACTGGGAGAGGAGCCTTTGACTGTTAGCTTATTCCTGGTTCTGATCCACCCTTCCTGTTCTATCAGTTCTGCAAGCTCCTCTGACCACATGTGCCTTAGACTTCCAGATAATTTAAGCAAGTCATATGAGCCTATTAATGAATAGAGTAGATCTTTCCACTTAAATTACCATTACAAATATGTAGCCAATTACCACTGGGAAAATAAAATTTTACTAAAATCAGGTTGCTTCCTCACTTCCACTTCCTTAAGGATTAACTTTAAAAAAAAATTTGTTTTTGCAAATCTTAAAGTTCTAATTAGTGAAGATTGGGGGAAAAGGTAGACACTTAGAATAATTATTATAATCGAAGTATTATTTCCTATTCAGTGTTATTAACACTGGAGTATCTCAATTTGCTTTCTAATGTAAGGCTTTATATTTAACCACAAGTAAAATTATCTATAAATATCATATATGCATATGCAGTTCTTCAAATTGGTCAATGTCTTTCTTGGCCGTAAACAAAAAAAATATGAAAGGTTATTGAGGAACCCCTTATTTAGCAGTGTGGATGCTTACAGTTTTGCTTGAGCACATTTAGAGCTCAGGATAAATAAACTTTTTTTTTCATTTCCTGTGGTTGATTCTGGCAACATCTCATGGTTGACAGGTCAGTCCTAATAAAACTATATATCTGACAATCTAGATAGCATGCAGAGTGTACAGATCAATCTTCACTGAGATGAGTTGATAGCATCTGCTATAAACCAGAGGATACAATAATGCTGTGACCTTGTATTTAATAAGGAAATAACCCTTGAAGTTTAGTAACTTGCAAGAGCCCTATGAAATTATATTATTTCTAGTAGACTCTATATGAAAGGAAGTCACATTACAATAATTACATTCAATGTTACAAAGAGCCAGGAAAACATAAATAAGGTATTTCAAGGACAAGAAAATTAAAAATTAGTAATTTACCTTCTGCATTCAAATATGTCTCATGAAATCCCATTGATTTATATCTTCTCAAACTATAAAATAAAGTAGCTATAGCTTCAAATCATTATTACTAAAGTTTTTTGGAATGATCACCTGCTTAGTTGAAATAGAAAGAAAACAATTAAAAAATATTTTGACTGTCTAACATTTTTCCACAATTCTTTTATTCTTGTGTGTGCATTCTGATCATACAGAGAAGGGCATTTCCACAAATCTCATATCCTTGAGTTATAATGAAAATCTGCCCAGTAACCAATATAAGTATTCTTATCATGAGTGTGTAGATGGAAACTGGAGAACTTTTTACCCAAATGTCTGGAAACATAGACATTAACTATGCTGAAGCTATATTTTTAGATTTCCTAGAAATTATTCTGAATGGAGTTCATAAAAGTGAGAAAGAAGATGATTGGGGAATTTGTTCCTGTAACATTGTTTTGTGTAACCCCACAGTTCAGAATTGCAGATCAGATGCTGCAGAAACAAACAACAGACATTAAAATATACAAATAGAAAAAGCCATTATGTATTTTGCTGTCCTATTTTTTCCCTCCAAATAGAAAAGGACCAAGCAACTACTTTCTAGTTAAACAAAAGATTTATTTGTTCTTCTATACTCTAAAAAGAACATTTAATATGTAAATCCCTTTGAATGAACTGGGAGATTTGAATACAAGTACTTTTAAATTATAGGGCAAAACAGTTGCTCCTTGTGATTGGAAAAAATAAAAAAAAAAAAAAAACACTACATGCATCAAACACCGAATTAAGTACATGGTTTACAACTGTTCACAATAGTAGTATAAAAGTATATATTGCTTGGATTAACCAGACAGAGTTAGATCTTTGGCACTTCTCTTCATCAAGTATTTATTCTTTTAATATTTATTCTATTAATATTTAGACTGATGGTTAACAACAAGAAGCTCTTTTAGGGTAATCTTCAAAATATGCTATTGCTTTAGCTGTAAGGAGTAAACTATTGAAAATACACAATCCTTTGGAGCTTTAGTAGGCATGTGACATATTAGCGAAAATATTCAGGGGAAAGGACCACAAATTATTACATTAGGTGATGTGCCTCATACTTTGAGATTATTTGAGTCCTGAGATATATATCCACAACATGGACTACAGGCTGATGACATGGAGGAATACTTGCTTGATTTCAGGGATACCATAAGCTGGATGATTGTTCTTTTCATCAGCCAGAACGTTAGTTTGATACCTCATCCATTACAATGTCTGTGGTGTTTTTGATGTATGAGTTTCTACCAGGATGAGTGAGACTTGCTATTATTTTAACTACTATAATACTGATAATATAGGACAGTAGATGTAGAGGTCACCTCAGAGCTAGAAAGATAATAGTTTTGATTCTTGTCTCTAACACATGCTGATTGGGTGATGTTAGGAAGAAATTTCACTTGTAAATGTTGCAGTCAATTCTATAGACTAATTTGCAGAGAAGATGCTAGTCTGTGTTGTTAGAGGGAGTTTCTTCATTCTGAATTTACTTGTACAACACAGTAAGGGCCCTAACTGACCTCATCTAGTCCCTATCTGTCATAACTGTTGCAATTATGCATGCAACTCTCATTTTAGGAAATTTCTTTCCTAAATAAAATTTATTTATTACACTTGGTTTATTATAATCTTTTCTTGGTGTTTTTTTTTTTTGAGTTAACAATTTCTTTTAAGGCATAGCCATATATAAATTTGTAAAAAATACAATGAGAATTTTTTGCCTTCTTTTAGTATGTTTTGTTTGTGTTTCTTTTCTCTTTACCTCTCAATTAAGATGAAAGTCTCTTCCTTAAATTTTGTTTCCATGTTATTTATTAGTAGTCAAACAATGAAAAGTTATTCTGAATTAGATGCTTACTTAGAATATTACCAAAAAGATGTAATAAGGTTAATTTGGGAATCAGTCAACCATAGACTCCCCATAAACAAGCTTGTGGGTCTCAGGTGAATGAGTCCTTAATATATGATATAGCCAAAGGTCAGTTATTAGTGGGTGAAGATAACATAGCAGATAAAAGTCAGGGACTCCCTGAATGCTCTCAAATTCCACTCCAAACAACTTTAAAATTGTGCCACAGAATAAATTCTGGAGGGGCAGAATCCCAGAAAGGAAAGAATAAAGCAATTTTATAGTTTAAGACAACTTAGAAATTAGGCAGAAAAGGTCTATCACACTTGGATGAGAATGTAAAGCATTCCAGTATAGGCAGGTCCCAGTAAGACCACAGCAGACAGAGGCCCTGCAAGCCTGCAGCAGGCCTTGTGGACAATTGAATTGGCAGATGCAGCTTACTGAACTCTCAGCCCACAGAAAGTAAGATGGTACAATTAATCAGAAGGAGATTTCAGGGTCACTTTGCTGGTTCAGATCTCTCTTGCATTGTCCAAACTTTGACCTGGGTTATAATTCTGGACTGCAGTCCTAAAACAAGGAGGAGCACTAACATAATGGAGCTTGTGGCAGTAGGGGGGCACAGATCTTGGTCACAGTTCAAAAGGAAAAAAATACTTTTGGTGGCTCACAGACCAGAGCACAAGTCAGATCTATTATAAACAACCCTCTCCTTATATTATGCTATTTTGAAAGAATGAAAACTTATAGATCCTTGGAACTAACTCTGAAAGCAGATACAGAAAAATCCAGAAGATTGGGACAGTGCACACTCTACTGCAGGAGCAGAGCCCAAATTAATATAAAGTAAAAAAATCAAGAAACAGGTGGAAGAAAGATCAAACAAATTCAAAAATAACTTGAAAGTTCCATGAAAAAGCAGAATTAGACACATGGAAAAGTATTTATAGAAATTCTTTGAAAAAAAGAGCTCCTTAATAAGTAAAATTGACCAAATGGAAAAGGAGGTACAAAACTCACTGAAGAAAAGAATTCCTTTGATGTTAGAGCTGGGCAAGTGGAAGCTAATGATTCCATGAAACAACATGAAACAATAAAACAACATTAAAATGACAAAATAGATGAAACTGTGGCATATCTCATTGAAAAAATAATTGAACTTGGATATAGATCAAAAAGAAATGATTCAAGAATTATTGAATTATTTGAAAAAGAAAAGATCCTAGAAGTCTTCTTTCAAGAAATTATCCAGGAAAACCATCTGATGTTCTAGAAACAGAGTCGAAAATAGACATTGAAAGAATACACCAATCACGTCCTGAAAGACATTCTAAAATAAAATATTATATCCCAGGAATATTATAGCCAAATTCCAAATCTCCCATATCAATGAGAAAATATAGCAAGTATCGAGAGAGGAACATTACAAATATTATGGAGCCAAAATAATGATCACATAAAACTTATCAGTTTCTATATTAAAGGATCTGATCTTGAAATAAGATATTTTAGATTATTACCAAGAGTCAACAACCCAACAAAACTGAGGATCATTTTCGGGATAGGGGAGATGAATGAATATTCAATGAAATAAGAGGACTTTTAAGAATTCTAGACTAGAGCTGAGAATATAACTAAGGATAATCTCCCCAACAAAACTAAGTATCCTTCCCTGTTATGATGTGTTTGTGTTAATATCCAATAAAATAGAGGACTTTCAAGCATGATGGTGAATAGAATATTTGACTTTCCCTTTGAGCTTATCAAAAAGCACAGAATCATAATTTGATTGAATTTGGTAGTACTTATGGTTTATACAGATTGTTTTAAAACATGACAAAGGGTTATGTGTGTGTGTGTGTATGAGTTTAAATTTAAGTGTTTATATGTGTATGTATGGGTGTGGCTGTCTGTCTCTCTACTGTCTGTCTGTCCATCCATCTATCCATATTTGCATCTATCTATGAATATATAGATGTGTGTGTGTATATATATATATACATACATACATACATATATATATATATATATATATATATAAAATATCATCTCTCTGTCCATCTGACTGTGTGCTAAAAAGGTTTCTTAATCAACCTCATAGCATTGTCTAGCATTTCTTTGGGGCCATGAAACTGCCGATTTAGAACTGGCAGATAATTTCAGGGTCATTTAGTCTCATCTGCTAATTTTGTACTGTGAGGATTGAAATATTTGTTAAACCCCAACTGAAAAATGTGACTTGTGTTTGACCACAGATTCACCCTCCCATATGCTAAGATGTTCCTATGTACTCACACACTGTCTTAGTCATTAACCGTTAAGGTTAGGGAAAGCAAATTTAGACAACCAGCAATTTAGCAAAAGTTCATCTAATTTAGGTGAGTAAGGATACCAATTTTTATTCATGTCTGTGGCCTTACAATTAACAGAGTAAAGGAGTAGTAGCTTAAGTCCATACCACTCATTGATTGACTTCCCTGAAGCTCCTTTTCAGATTCAGTTCACGTGAATTTGCCCAGAAACAAAAAAATCAGGCATAAGGGCAGAGAAGCAGAAGTCTGAGCTCTTCATCTGGGTACACACTCTGCTATAAGCTCAAGTCACCATTATTGTGTGCTAAGGGGATAGTGGGGGAAGTGGTCACATGTTCACATATCTTTGGGTAATAAATTGTCTAACACATGATCTTCACTTGTTTTCTTTCTTCATATCCCGTCACCTATGATCTTTTCACATGTGCATGAGGAAATTAAAACTTAAATATGTTAAATGAGTTTCCACAGTCATAACAGTAGTAACATTACAAGTAAGGCTTGAACCAAGATCCTTTGACTCAAAAGCCAGTACATTTCCCATTGTTCCTATCTTGAGCTACCATCAAATATAGTGAAGATACATTCAATGGAACATTTTTGTTGTATGCAAGAAATTGTTGATAAGTGGCTAGCAGACACATTTGTACATTTGGAGATGACACTCTTTTTTTATGGCATATAAAAGTATCCTATCTGATAAGCATTCTCTTCTCTCCCTCTCCCTTCTCCCTCCTCCTCTTATGTTCTCTCTCTCTCTCTCTCTCTCTCCTCTCTCTCTCTCTCTCTCTCTCTCTCTCTCTCTCTCTCTCTCTCTCTCTCTCTCTCTCTCTCTCTCTTTTCAGTGAAGGAATATAGGTCCATACACAGTTGATGACTTATGGTAGAAGTTTCATGCCACAAGTGTGTAGTCCAAAGGATTTTTGTTTTATATTGCTTGTTTACAAACAAGCATGTTTGTAAACAGAGAGATATTATGAATGAGGAGGAAGATAAATTGTGTAGAACTCTGTGGGAAAGAAGAACTCATAAACTGAACTTGATAACAATGTGCTATTTGTTATCTTTCTAAGAGGAACTAATTTTACTTCATAGTATTAAATGCTCTGTGGAGAAAAGACAAGCTCTCCTAGAAGTCATATAATTGTTATCCTGAGTAAATAGACAGGTTCTGAGCCCCTGTCACACATAGCTGGGGAAACCTAGCTACAAGCTATACAATAAATGTAGTAAGAGATTTTCCTAGAACGTACCCAGTGGGGATAATTAAGCACAACAACAAAAAAAAAGAATCTGACTCACTTTGAGTTTTCTGGAGAGGTCAAACTTTATTTGGGTGAATTATTGGTTACACATAGGATTAAGTATTCCAAAGCAAAATTCCATGATATTTTCACTATTTTTCAACAGGCTAATTGTACATTCAAATAATGGACTCTCTGTCCTTTAAAATTCATTGCAAGTAATAAATCTGGCAAAAAGATTATTTTTGTTTAATTAAGTATGCAGAGAAAAAAGGCAAATGAAACCAGTTTCATTAGTTCTTTTTGTTGTTCTCACAGAAATAACTTCACAAATTTTGTTGAGTATCAGCTTTGTCTTCTGGGTTCTAAATAGGAGGAAAATTATATGCAATAAAAGATTTAGCACCATACTCCTTGCCAGCATTCAAACTGTAACACCAACAATTTTCACATTCAAATTCAGACTTTTCTATTTGGCTTCAGATATGAGAGAACAGTCAATTATTTCTTTATTTTTCACTATCCTGGATTATTTTTAACCTCTTAATGCCCCTATTCAGAGTGGTGATTCCATAGTATATTTTAAAGTGGGAGACCTGCTTTATATGCATTTGTGTACTTGGTTGTCATCAAGTTTTGCTTCCAATAAAATCATTTTACCATGATCTTAATGTCCCATGAGTCTATATGAGTGCATGTCTAGATTTTAAGAAGTGATCAATATGCAACTAAAATCAAAACTTTTTTTTTTCTATAATTGTTAGTAAAGGGAATAAACTGGAATGGATTTTTTTCATCCTTCATCTCTTTCTGTGTTTTCTCTGTCAGACTATAACTTAAAAGTTCTATGTTCAAACAAATCAAAAAAGGAGCAAAAGATGAACTTTTGGTAAAAAAAAAAAGGAAAATTATGTTTGTGTGTATAAATGTATATACATACACATGTATAAATATGTATTCATAGAGTATAGAGATATGTGTCTGTCTACCTGTGTATCTAATTGTGGATGTATCACAGGAAAAACACAGACAGAATAATAAAGTTACTAACACGACAGTGATAGAGATGTGAACTGTTACTTAATTGCTATAGGGAACTCCCTGGTGAAGGAAACTTTTCATTATTGTAAGTCATCACCTTCTCTTCAAGTTACAGTTTTAAAGCAGTCTAAAACAGAGGTATCAAACTCATGACTTGCAAAACTCTCCAGTAGCCTGAAGCAAACTGAAAATATTATTGTAAATATTTAACAAGATAAAAAAAGGTACAATACAACTTAACTAATGTTAATTTGTTGTTTTCTAAGTCAAAATGCATTGGCAATGATCCATTTCTATTTGAGTCTGAGATCAGTGACCTAGGACATTGAAAGTTTCAGGGATTTTTTCAAGGGTACACAGATACTGTATTTCAGAACCGGAAATAAAGTTCCTCTTGGTTCCATGGATAACTCTCTATCTGCTACACCACACTGACTTTTAAATTTTTTTATTTTACATTTCTATGAATCTTTCCAGTTTCAAAATGATCCTCATACCGATTTTTACATGCTAATGTTACCAATAAAATGTGAATTAGACCAGGAAAGTATTATCCTCCTGATTTTAGAGATGAGAAAGCTGAAGCTCAGAGAAGTGGAGTCAGAATGGTAAAAAAGGATAAATTATCTTGATAGACAACTTAGTGCCAAAGACCTAGTTTGGAATCAAGGCTTTGCTTCTTCCTACATGTCACCTCATCTTTCTTACTCAATGTAAAGTGGAGGTGTTAGAAAAGTGGATCTCTATATTTCTTCATAATTAACTACACACACACAACACACAAACACACACACATGAATTCTTAGATTCAATGGCTCACTAAAGATCAAGGACATTACAAAAGAATGATGTGAAAACTGAATATCACTTCCAGATTTAATTTAAGTCCCCTTTCTACCATAACACACCACTATATAGTGAACGTAAGTCACCAACACAGAGCAATTATTATATTATTGAATGCGATCAGTTTCACAAGGGCAACTGTATAAATAAACTACAAGGGGATAGTTAAATTTTACTTAGGAACATTGTAAGTTATCACTTTTCATTCATAGAAGTGAGAAAAAAGTAGAGAAATTGGATAAAATTTGGAGGAAAACAGCACATTTAATTAAGGATTCAATAGAGTTGATAATGGTTGCTTAACTAAATAAGAGAAATACTACAACAAATAATATTGGGTAGGGAGTTCTATTTATCACCATAGCTAGCTGTTATTTCACTTGATATCAGGATGGAATGGAGCTAGGGTCAAAGGGGAGAGGAATTACAGAACTAGAGTGGAGCTGAGTAACAACAGCATACAGGAGAGTATAAAAGTAGGAAACGTTGCCTCAGGAATGGCAATGACAACTTCTATAGGAGTTGATGGGAGAAGGGTGTGACTGTAGCTACCATGTGACAGGATTGTTGATAGGGGTTTTCTGAAGGTGAGAAACTAAATAATATTTGCTGACATAGCTTGCGAATCATCACTGAGTGAGAGCAAAAATGAGGGAATCCTGATCCCTTTTCAGAGAAAGTATTTAAACCTATAAATTTTCACTTTGTCTTAAAGTAAAATGCTCCTAGTTTATCTGTGAGTATGCTCTTACCTCATGAGATTCTTAAAAAGAACACTTTTCTTTTTTAAATTATTTATTTTCAGTTTTCAGCATTCACTTTTATAAGATATTGAGTTCTAAATTTTACCCCTCCCAGAATGTCATGTAATCTAATATAGGCTACACATGAACAATCAATATATTTCCATGTTAGTTATGTTGTGAACAAATAATCAGAACAAACAGAAAAAAAAAACAGGAAAAAATTTAAAAAGAAATAACAAAAGAGAAATTAATATGCTACCATCTGCATTCACACTCCATAGTTCTTTCTCTGGATGTGGATAGCATATTCTATCATGAGTTTTTGGAATTGTCTTAGATCATTGCATTGCTGAGAAGAATTAAGTCACATAAAGTCAATCATTGAACAATGTGGCTATTCCTGTGTACAGTATTTTCTTGGTTCTGCTCATTTTGCTCAGCATCAGTTCATGTAAGTTTTTCTAAGTTTTTCTGAAATCTCCCAGTTTATCATTTCTTGTGGAACAATAGTATTGCATTGCATTCATATACCACAACTTGTTCTGCCATTCCCCAATTGATTGGCATACTCTCAATTTCCAATTCTTTGCCAACACAAAAAGAGTTGCTAAAAATATTTCTATATGTGTCTGACCTTTTTCCTTCTTTATAATCTCTTTGGGATACAGACCTAATAGTGATGTTGTTGAATCAAAGGGTATGCAAAGCTAGGTTGCCCTTTGGGCATAGATTGAAATTACTCTCCAGAATGGATGCATCAGTTCACAACTCTACCTACGATGAATTAGTGTTCTGATTTTCCCACATCTTGACCAATGTTTACCATTTTTGTGTTTTATGATGTTAGTCATCTGATAGTTGTGATATGTTACTTCAGAGTTGTTTTGATTTGGATTTTTAAATCAATAGTACTTTAGAGCATTTTTTTTTCTTATGACTATAGGTGCTCTCATTTCTTTATATGAAAACTGCATATTCATGGCCTTTTACTATTTATCAGTTATGGAATGACATGTATGCTTAGAAATTTGACTCAGCTCTCCATATATTTTGAAAATGACACCTTTTTCAGAAAATACTGGCTTTGATAATTGTTTCTCATCTTTCTGCTTCTCTTCTAATCTTGGTTGCATTTCCTCTGTTTGTGCAAAGCTTTCTTTTTTAAATTTAATCTAATCAATTTTTTCCTTTTAAAATTCCTAATGTTCTCAATTTCTTGGTCTGTCACAAATTCTTCATTTCTCCATAGGTCTGACAGGTAAAGTTGCCTAATTTATAGCTCCACCCTTTATGTCTAAATCATGTACTGCTTGACTTTATTTTGTTGTACAGTGTAAGATGTATTATGTATTAAGTAAGGTGCTTCCTTGCTGCCATACTATTTTCTAGTTTTGCTGGCAGTTTTTGCTAAATAGTAAGTTCTTATCCCAGAAGTTGGAGTCTTTGAATTCATCAAACAGTAGGTTACTATTCATTGACTTCTGTGCCTTGTGTACCTAACATATTACATTGATTTAGCACTCTATTTCCTAGCCAATATCAAATAGTTTTGATTATTGTTGCTTTATAACACAATTTTAGATGTGGTACAACTAGACCATCTTTCTTTGTGATTTTTTTTTCATTAATTCTTTTGGTATTCTTGGACTTTTGTTCTTCCAAATGAAATTTGTTATTCTTTTTCTCTAGTTGTATAAAATATTTTTGGTAGTTTGATTGTTATGGCACTGAATAAATGAATTAATTTAGAGAGAAGAGTTATTTTTATTACATTAGCTCAGTCTACCCATGAGCAACTGATATTTTTTCGATTACTTAGATGTCACTTGGCTTATATGTCAGTGTTTTGTCATTGTGTTCATATAGTTCAAGACACATATTGTGTCTTGACAAGTAAACTCCCAAATACTTGATGTTGTCTGCAATTATTTAAAATGGAGGTTCTCCTTCAATCACTAACTTTTGCTTCTGGGTTCTCTTGGTCATATATAGAAATGTTGATCATTTTATGTAGGTTTATTTTATATCCTACAGCTTTGCCTAAATTGTTAATTATTTAAAGTAGTTTTTTAATTGAATATTTCTTTTCTAAATTCTAAAGTATTGTCAGTTATGTCTTTGACATCATAATTTTTTTTCCTTGTGGTTTTGATATACCACAGGTTGGCATAAGCCATTAAACAGGATTTTTTGGTGGGGGTAGTTTTGTGGAAGTCACAAATGACATCTGAAGGTCAACAGATGACATCCTTTCTCTGACTTTGATCTGCTCCCTTCAGAACCTCAACCCTATAGTTAATTCACTTAGAGAATGTCATTGGAGTAGCTTACGTAACTTAATTCTTAGGTCCAGTAAAAGTCTATAAAATAGAGAAAAATCAAATATTCGCTGTGAAGCTCCATTGCTTCACAGTAAATATTTGATTTATCTCTATTTTATTCTTTACCATTTTTCTTTCAATAACCAATACAGATATTCTTTTCTCAAGCTTCCTGAAACATTCCTACCTGTTAATATTCAGCAGAGGACCTTGTTTTTCATTTTTTTTTTCCTTAGGTGGCATTCGTTATACATTTGCATTTGTACTTTATTTTAAAAATAAACATTTCCTCATATCATCTCTTCCTTGTTCCAATCTCTGACAAAGAACATGTTTTTTTCCTTGTAAACTTATAACACTTCTCTCTTCCGCTTCAAGTTGTTCATATTAAATGGTTCTTTTACTCTTTCCCATATCCATGTTGAAGTCACTCTTCTAAATCTAAAAAAGAAAATTACCTTTGCAACCCCTCAACTGTACTATATCTCTTCTTGCTTCAACAGAAAAAAATCTAATAAAATATGTGTACTCTCTATTTTCATTCACTTCCCATTTTCATATTATAGTCAGATTTTTTATATTATGAGGCCACTGTAATAAAACTACTGCCTTCAGGAGTCTTTCAATTACTAAAACTGATAAGACTTTTCTAAGTTTTAATTTTAAATAAACTTACTACAGCCTTTTGCCATTTTTCGAGATTTTTCCTTCTGAAGAGTGTCTTAAATTGCCACTTTCAGAACCCTTCCTTCTCTTCATACCATCCTATTTGATTCTTTTCAATTATTATCATTATTTTGTGGATCATCTTCCATATTTGTCCTATATTGGTACTAAGATCATAAAATAGAGCTTGAAGAAACCTCACAATTTTCCAGGGTAACATTTTACAAATTAGGAAATTTATGCCCAAGGATATTTAATGACTTGCCCTAGATTACACTGGTAGTTTAGCATCAGTGATAATATTCAAACCCTGCCTGTGTGTATTATACATATAAAATGCATAGATGCACACATATATGTATATTTGTGTGTATAAATACATAGGCATACATATATACATATGCAAATGCACATCACAGCTACCCACTACATATCTCAAAAATAGATTTTCTCTCAATATCTAAAATTCATCATTTCTAAAGTGATACCCTTCAAAACAATATTTTAATTGACTCTAACATATTTCTAGTCACTTTCTTTTTTGCCCTTGAAACAATTTTTGACTTTTTCATTTCCTTAAACTACCCTTTCCCCATATCTCACCAAATCTTGTTCCTTGTATCTCTATGATATCTTTTCTCCATTCATATAGCCACCACTCAGGTTCAGATTCTTATAACTTCTTACAGCTTCTCAATTAGTCTATTCAGATTCTCTCTGTTTTAATTCATTATCCACATAAGTGCCAACTTGATATCCTGTTCTCCTTTAGATGCTTATTATCTGTGTGACCCTGAGAAAGTCAATTAACTTCTCTATGTATCAATTTTCTCATCTGTAAAATAAGGCAGTTAGACTCAATAACCTCTTTCAATTTTATACCTACGGCCATATGATCTTTTCATCTAATGAAGATCTTTGAACTGAACATGTAATTTCTGAGCTTAGGAAGATTTAGTAGCACTCTACTGTATCTAAGAAAAATGCAAATATAAATTCATCAATTTCATTTTTCAGTTTGACTATAAGGTGGTTTCTGTCTTCCCCCTTTCCCCAGGTATCCTCAAAAAATGTATTTAGCATCTTAGTCTCCCGACACACTCTTTATTCTGAACTTTCAGAACTTTCTAGGTGACTTGTCATTTTTAATCAGCAACTCTACTTGGATTTATCTCCATTAAACATCATTCTTTTTTTAAGATAAATTGATGACTCAAAATCTGATCACCATAGCTCAGATCTTGTTAGTCAATGTCTTGTCCACTCCTTCAGTAGTCTTGCCCTCTCCTCTGATGAGAGGGTTAGAGGGTGGAGTAGTATTCTCTCAAAGTTTTCCTTTACAGAGTGCTCTACACTTTTTGAATTTTCCACAGAAAATCTCCACTCTCCATTCACATCTCTACTTGGTTTTGACTCCAAAGAATATCATGCCATCTCTACAAAATATTCTGCAGTCACACCCATTCCCTCTTTGTTTGTAGTTTTCTTTAAGTGCTTGCTTCCTTCATTAGATTGTGACCTCTATGAAGGCAGGTTTTAGCAAATTCATTTCTTATTTTTGAATCCACAGTGTTTATCATAGTACCTGGCACATAATAAGTGCTTAATGAATTTAATTGAAGTTTTTCCATGTCTATTCCCTTTTCCTTCACACAGGCTGTCCTCCAAACCTGGATTGTTCTCTCTTTCTGCCTCAGCCACCAATAAACTCTATATTCCTTCATCACTCTAAAGCAAACTTCCTTTATTCTATCATTTGTCCATGCCCTTGCTCTATGTTAGTTACCTTGTTAATATTGTTATCTTCAGAGAAAGCAATGATCTACATTTTGAGATGATGGTCTTTGCAATAAGGTTTTTTTTGAAAAAAAGAAAGTAAAAAAATCACGTCTGGACAAATTAAATGAAAATTTACCTATTCATGGACATATTGCTTCTCTACTACAAAACATGAACTTCTTCAAGCTAGGGCTGCTTTATTTTTCCCTATCCCTTAGCACAAAACTTGTCATGAAGTAGGGGCATAATTCTTTTTTAAATTATATTTAAAGAATTCCACTTCTCTATTCGAGAATCTTCAGTGGATCCTTTCTGTCTCTTGGAGGAAATAGAAACTTCTAATATTACCATAAAAATCTTAATAATCAGTTCCCAAGTTACGTTTGAAAACTTTTCATATAACTTTTTTTGGATTCATTCAGTCTGTACAAATTACCTTGCATTTCCTATATTCATTATTCCATTCACTGCCTCAGTGCCTTTGTACAGGCATTATACATCATTTGGATTTACTCCATAATCAACTCTATCTCTTAGAAATTTTAATCTCATTCAAGGCTTTATTTAGATATCATTTCCTAAGGGACACATTTTCTTACACTTTTTAGTTAACACTGTTCTCCCCCTCCTCAAATTATACTTACTAATCTGTGTATATAGTACACTTCTAGGATTCCAGTAGAATATTATCTCCTTGAGTGGAAAAAAGGTTTTGTTTTTTTTTTAAATTTTATTTGAATTTGTTTTTGAGTTTTCAGAGCCTACAAAAATACTATATACATAGTAGAAACTTAACAATTATTAGCGGAATTGAATTGAAATAGTTAATTGAGAAATACAATATCAGCCATAAATCAGTTCCCAAAAATATTCTGTTAATTCAACTAAAATTGTGGTAACTTATTGGAATTATTCAAAGGCTCAATAAAGTCCTCATTTGCATAATGTTCTTTACTTAGGCTGCTCCTACCTTTCTGGGGAACAAAGATTTATTTTCTAATACTTTTGTTAATTGTCCAAGAGCTTATGATGAATACCAGGGATATCTTAATAGCTTCGATGACTAGGTATATGTAATATTTTGCTCTAAGGAGAATTGATTGACAAAAATAGAATGGTGAAACTGAAACTGAATAGCTCAAAGTAAGATTAATGGAAACATGGTGAACTACACAGACCACTTACTCTGGAACCAGAAGATGAACTGATTGTACTCATTGTCTATATGAACTTAGACAAGTTACCTCATGTCTTTAAGCCTCAATTTCCTTAACTAAAATATTTAAATAATAATTGAAATATCTCATTGTAAGCTGAAAATTATCACATAAATATTGAGTGATGTAATTGTAGCTAGAAAAAATAATTTTAAAGTTTACTGAAAAGGAAAGAATTTGACAGTTCTAATATAAAAAAAATAATAACTTCTTTAGCATTTTAAATTCTGCAAGTACTTTTTTACTTTATTTGAGGATAGCAAAAATCCTGAGATAAGTGCCGAAGATATTATTGTATCTTTCTTACTGATGAACAAACTGAGGTTCAGAGATTAATTTCCTTTGCCTTACTGGGAGTAGAAACTAAGTCTTCCAGGCTCTCCAAGTGTCTGTCTGTCTGTCTGTCTTTTCTCTTTTCTATGTATCTTTCTCTATGCATATATGTATGTATACACATATATGTATGTATATACAAAAAAACACAGACAATTACATGTGTATAGAGTATCTATCTATCTGTCTGTCTGTCTATCTATCTATCTATCTATCCATGGCATAGAAATTAGACTGGTGATTTCATAGATACTGAAAAATTCAAAACAAGGAACAATTCCTTATCACTGAAGGTCAGCAATTTTTTTTGCATAACCATAATTACGAACAGGATTTTATCAGAGTCAAAGAATGAGCATGAATCAAAGGGTTGGCAATTGAACTTATACTCCATTTTTCTTGACTTTGAAGTCCACTCTCTAGCCACACATATATACATATGTATCACTATACTATAATAATACTGTTTTGAAAAAAAGCAATCATTTCTTTGGTGACATGTTTAGGGGTAGTTTAAAAATTAGTACAGACAATCTGTGAATATCACTTTGAGATTTCTTTATATTTCATCATACATTCTTTAGGGTTAAAGTTGGTGTTTTGTTTGTTTTTTATTTATATTTTTAAGCTCTTAAATTTCCTCCAGAATTGCTCTACTTGGCCTTTTAAAATGACAACAGTCTTTTAGCCATTCTAGACGCTATTCATCTCTGACATGATTCACTTACATTCAGAAATTCACCTCTCTGGTTTCTGTCAGCCCAACTTGGTATTCATAGCTGTAAAATACTTAACATTCAGCAAGTGCCTTGTTCAGTTCCTGGTCAGGGTGTGGAAAGCAAAAATAAATAGATAAGTAAATAACTCTAAAAGCATGTGTCTCTATCATGAATACACAAAGGCCTTGATTCATGACTAAAGTTTTTGCTTATTTCAAAATCAGGTACAAGTTTTTTATATAAAATACTTAAAACTAGAAGAGGGAAGGAAAACAACAAACAATGGTTTAAAATTATATAAACTTCCTAATCATTTAACTAGTATGAATGAGTATTGCTAATTGGGAAAAATGCACTTCTGGGAATATTTGCATTATATATAGAAAACCACCCTCACAGAAAGTAACATTTTATTCTCCATATATTTTCCTACTTAAGTGTATGGAGAAGAGTCATGTAGCTACTAATTTTCTGAGGTGTAATTACAACTCAATATCTTTCGGACTACATGTCTGACACTCCATCTACTATATTCACTTGCTAAAGAGTAATTTTAATTTGCTATTTCTTTTCTTATAACGAGAATATCTGATTGACAAAAGATGATGCCTTTTCAAAGATATCCCCCTCTCTTCATATTCCCGCATAAACTTCTATTACAACTTCTCCTTTGAGTTTTTGGCATGATCTAATTTACTGTGAAGGGAAAGGAAAAGAGAACGTATATAGATTAAGAAAAAGTTCTCCCCACATTTATATCTAGGATCTGGTTTATGGATGATTCTTTTCTCCACTGTCCATTAGAGTCTTGCAATTCACATAGTCCCTCCCTTCTCTATACACTCCATTGTATGTGCAATACAAATATTTCCAGAATATTACCTGCCCTTGGTATCCAAGTCTATGAAAAACTCATCCATTTAATGACCAGAGGTAGAGGAAAAGCATGGTTCATCTGGAGTTGATAACTAAATAATAGACAAATAAACAAAAAAAAATTTTTTTTGTAGGATTGATCTTTAAAGGGACAGAAATCTTCAGGCAACACCTTCAGAATTTTCCAAATTATCACAACAGACTTCAAAAATAGGGGGGAGCAGAAATTAAATTCTAATATGTTTGTTCTTAAAATCATAACAGCACAAACTTAGAAATGAAAGGGAACTTAGACACCTCCAGTCCAAGTCTCTCATTTGACAGATGAAAAAACTGGGGATAAGAAAGGTTTAATGTCTTGTTCAAGGTTATACATTAGTTATCTGAGGCCAGAGTTGAAGTCAGATTTTTCTGACTTCCATTCCGGTGATATACAATGCTTAAAAATCCAGATCAAGATATGGAAGAAATGTCAGAAACTATTTGACACAATCATTATTTTGATTGTGAAGTAATACAAGGGCAGGAAATGCAAGATAACTTTTCCAAAAATCTTTGTAGAACACTTTTCACGTTGCTGACAATGTGGGAACATCTAGAAGTCCTTCAATACTCTATTTCAGCTGAAAAATGCAGTTGTGTAAAAAATGTATGTGATTAATATTTACATCTATATCTCTGTAATCATCTCATTTATTTGCTGGCCTACCAAATAAGAGTATTGCTGTATTTTCAAGTACTTTATAACATAAAATCCAGCCTTTTCCTCTAGAGTAAGTAATTAAAAATTTAGGCAATTGCAGCCAGAGTATTTTTTAGAACCTGACAATGCCACTTTTTAGAGAAATAATGTTCTTTGGTCATGAATCTCAAAGAATGATGTAATGTTTTATCATTATTAATAGTAGTATTAATAGCAACATCTAATTTATTTGCTGGAATTTTAGACTTTTGTAGCTCATTTACAGAATGACTAAAAACAAGCAGTGAGGTGAGATTATTTCTCTTGAGTATATAGAAACTCCAGGGGTTACAGTTTTTGTATTGCCTCTGTTCTGCATAGTAATAACTTCTGCAGCAGTGACTATTGATTACTTAATTGTTATACTTTTTAATTAAATTCTGTATTCACATATCTCAAGGGGAAGTGATATTTTTTTTGCTAAGTAATCGTTTTTCCTGTGTTTATGCTCAACATGCTGTTTCTAATGTTTTAATTCTGCAGTCTAAATGGGACCCTAAAAGACAAATCCAATGCTTTCTTCTGAATATATGAATATCTACACTATTGGACAGAAAAAAGAAAAGAAAAACAAAGATAAGAAATAAACATAGACTATGATGCCTTTACCCCCTGCCACTCTGGCCAAAGAAATGTAAATTTTGGTCTCTGAAATGTTTTTGGTTGTTATTGAGGACATTAAATCTTGATTTAGAAATATTTTCTTTAAAATTCCCTCCTAATTTTCTGGGTCAAATAATCTCTTGAATTCCTTACTAAGTCTAAACTCTGTTTTTCTTGCAAGAAACTCACTCTCCAGTTACTAGGCATAGACCCATGGCTGACACTGTACACAAGAGTAAGTCCAAATGGGTACACAATCTAGATATAAAGACTGATACCGTGGACAAACTGGAGGAACAAGGAATACAGATTTATGGAGAAGAGAAGAATTCTTTACCAAAGAAGAGATAGAAAGCATTATGAAATGCAAGATGGATAATTTTGATTACATCAAACTGAAAAGTTTTTGCACAACCAAACTCAATGCAATCAAAATTCAGAGGGATGTAGTAAATTGGGAAAGAATTGTTACAGCTAATCTCGGGGATAAAGGCTTCAGTATTAGAATATATAGAGAACTGAGTCAAATGTACAATATAAGTCAATCCCCAATTAAAACATGGTCAAAGGATGTGAACAGGCAATTTTCAGAGGAAGAAATTAAAGATATCTATAATGATATGAAAAAGTGCTCTAAATCACTTTTGATTAGAGAGATGCAAAATCGAAATAACTCTGAGATACCACATCATACCTATAAGATTATCAAACATAATAGAACAGGAAAATGATAAATATTGGAGAGCATCTGGGAGAGTTGGAACCCTAATTCATTGTTGGTGGAGTTGTGAACTCATTCAACCATTGTGGAGAGTGGTTTGTAACTATACCCAAAGGGCTACAAAAATATGCATACCCTTTGACCCGCCAATATTGATACTAGGACTGTATCCTCAAGAGATCATAAAAATGGGAAAGGGTCCCACATGTACAAAAATATTTATAGCAGAACTCTTTGTAGTTGCCAAAAAATGGAAATCAAGGGGATGCCCATCAATTGGGGTTACGGTACATGAATGCAATGCACTACTATTGGGCCATAACAAATAATGAACAAGAAGACTTCAGAGAGACCTGGAAAGACTTATATGATCTGATGCTGAGGGAAAGGAGCAGAACCAGGAGAACTTTGTGCACAGTAATGACCACAATGTGCAAGAGTTTTTTCTGGTAGACTTGGAACTTCATAATAATGAAAGAACTTAAAAAAAAGAACTTAAAAAAAAATACCAGTGGTTTTCTAAGGCAAAATGTCTTCAACACTCAGAGAAAGAACTATGGAATTCATTTGCAGAATGTAAGCAGATCATGTGTGTGTGTGTGTGTGTATTATATTTTGATTTCTTCATTTATTTTAATTCGTGTACACAGCATGACTATAGTGAAAACATATTCAATAGGAAAGTATGTATATCTAGATCCTATATAGAATTGTATGTCATCTTGGGGAGGGAGGAAGTTGTTGGGGAGTAGATGGGAGGGCAAAAATCTAAGTTTTATGGTAGTGACTGCAGTACATTAAAATAAATAAATAAATTAATAAAAAAAAAAAAAGAAAGAAACTCACTGTCTCCCCTTAATAGCAAATCACTGTGGTTCTTATTGTTTGTCCAACAGGGGGTGTTAAGTCAAGCCTCATTTGGTCTTTGTTTCATCCTTGATTGGATTAGATTGAATTGAAATAGCAATTTTTTCTGTTTTGCCTAGAGACCTTGAGGGTCTTCCCTGCCACAGTGATATGTTGTGACAAGGTAAAGAGGCCATTTTCTGCCTCATTTCTTACTTAGCCTTAATAATTGAATGGACCCTGCCTAAGTCAAACTGAGATCTCCTCAAGAACTTAAGAAGGCCAAGGTTGTCCACTGAATTCATGATTATTTCCAATAGTCTTGGTTTATATCTTACCACTGGTCCCAGATGACTTGAGAGAACAAAGTAATGACTATGACTTTTCACAGTCTTTCCTTACATAGATCTAATTCACTTGCATGTCATGGCATCACCTTTCTGATGTCATGTTCCTCTTCTGGTACTGCAGCCCTAATACCTTGCTTTTTACTTTCTTTAACTTTACTTCTTCCCACCTCACTTCACCAAAGTACACCTCATTTCTTTTTATTTATAATAATTATATATATTTTTTATGATTCTTATGTTCTTTAGCTTCTTAGTCGTATATTTTTATGATTATGTACAAGAAAATAGAGTTAATTTTCATGCTTTGATAGAAATTTGGCATAGTCCCATTTCATCAGAATTATTTATAATCTCTGTTGATGAAAACATGCCCTGAATGTTTTAACAATATGAGAGAGGAGGCTACATTACAAAACCAGAGAAACCAAAGTGTCAAGTTAATTTCCTGGATTTATCAGCTTTTCTCTTTCTCATTTCCATCATTTCTGTTATTCATGTTTTGAGTTCTATTAAATACTAGTTGAACAATGAACATTTAGAAATCAAATTTCCACTTTTTTACTGTTCTTCATCTGTTTTCAACTAAGCAAAAAAAAAAAGAATATTTGCAAAGTACTGTTCCTTACACCACACCAGTGGGAGATATGATAATAAAAATAACAAGAACAACTATAATAATTGGGCTTAAAGTCTTCACAAAAAACATCCGTGTATATTTATTTTCACTACTTTTTATAGACAACATTGCAGGACATCCCTTTGATGACATTCTTAATAGGCATTTTAGAAGTAATCTTATTGCCTGACATAACCATCTGACTACAACATGAAAAAGGGTTCAATGTAGTTTCTTTGTGAGTTTCATTTTGAAAATCACAGCACTTGAATAAAGAAGGTGAAATTTTAAAACTTAAATACCTTACACAAGGAACTTAGATAAGCAAAAGAGCCTTATTGAGTAATTATCATGTGAAAATCACTGCAAAGAGTACCAAGATTTGATTGTGTCTTCCCTAATACACATACATATATACATATTCATATGGAAATACACAGGGATATGTAAGTATATGTGTGTGCATATAAACATATATATGTGTGTTTATTCTAAATAAGATGTTGAAAAAACACAAACATAAAGTAACAATACAAGACCATACAATTGAGGAAGTTATGGAGTGGTATATGAATAATTGTCTAATGATTGCTATAAACAATTAGTTCATAGCTTTTTAAGAAAATATGAGCAATAAAAGAATCTAGCATGATTTCACTTTTTGTTTTTTCATTAGTAATAAGTATTTAAAAAGACACTTGAACCTTAAATTTTCAATCACATTAAAAATATTTAGAAAGATGGTGGAGTAGAAAGACACACATACACTAGCTCCTGACATACAACTCATAAAATACCTGTAAAAAATAACTCCCAACAAATTCTGGAGCAGCAGAAGCCATACAACAACTGAGTGGAGGAGGTTTCTGTTCCAGAGAGACCTGAAAAACTGACACCAAGGATCTGTCGCACACCAGACCCAGAGCAGAGCCAAGTCCTGCCTTGGCCATGTGGCACTGAGAGGAGCAGATCCGAGCAGACTTCAGGGACAGAATCTCCAGCAACCCTAAAAATCACTCCACCCAAAGGCACAAAGGTCAGTGACAGAGACTTTCTGGCTAGCATACAGGGGAGCGGGGTGTCTCCATAACTCAGGCATCCTTGGGACGCAGCAGCAGAGACAGCAGTGGACAGGAGCTCCCAAAGCAGATGGAGATCAGTTCCATTGTTGAAGGTCTTCACATAAACCCCCTGAGGGAATTGAGCCCCTGATGGTGGCCCTACCCCCACCCAAGAAGCTGAACTTAATCTCACACTGAATAGCAGCCCTGCACCCATCTGAGCACCTGAATTTAGTCTTGCACTGAATAGCAGGTCTGCCCCAGCTGAAAGCTCTGAGCCTGGAAAGCAGTATTTGAATCTCAGACCCCAAGGACTGGCTGTGCCTATCTGGAGGTGAGGTAGGTGTGGGAAGGAATCTCAGAAGTCAAGTAACAGACTGGAAAAATGCCCAGAAAAGGGAAAAAAAATAAGACCATAGAAGGTTACTTTCTTGGTGAACAAATATCTCCTCCCTTCCTTTAAGATGAGGAAGAACAATGCTTATCATCAGAGAAAGACATAGAAGTCAAGGTTTCTGTATTCCAAACATCTAAAATAAATATTCAATGGGTTCAGGCCATGGAAGAGTTCAAAAAGGATTTTGAAAATCAAGTGAGAGAGGTGGAGGAAAAACTAGGAAGAGAAATGAGAGAGATGCAAGAAAAGCATGAAAAGCAGATCAACACCTTGCTAAAGGCGTCCCAAAAAATGCTGAAGAAAATCACACCTTGAAAAATAGGCTAATTCAACTTGCAAAAGAGGTTCAAAAAGCCAATGATGACAAGAATGCTTTAAAAAGCAGAATTAGTCAAATGGAAAAGGAGACTCAAAAGTTCACTGAAGAAAATAGTGCTTTTAAAATTGAAATAGAACAGATGGAGGGTAATGACTTTATGAGAAACCAAGAAATCACAAAACAAAACCAAAGGAATGAAAAAAATGCAACATAGTGTGAAATATATCATTGGAAAAACAACTGACCTGGAAAATAGATCCAGGAGAGACAATTTAAAAATTGTGGAACTACCTGAAAGCCATGATCAAAAAAGAGCCTACACACTATCTTCCATGAAATTATCAATTATTCTAGAACCAGGGAGCAAAATAAGCATTCAAAGAATCCATTGATCACCACCTGAAAGAGAACCAAAAACAGAAACTCCTAGGAACATTTTGGCCAAATTCCAGAATTCTCAGGTCAAGGAGAAAATAGTGCAAGCAGCTAGAAAGAAACAATTCCAGTATTGTGGAAATACAATCAGGATAACACAAGATCTAGCAGCTTCGGATCAAAGGGCATGGAATAGGATATTCCAGAAGTCAAAGGAACTAGGACTAAAATCAAGAATCACCTACCCAGCAAAACTGAGTGCAATTCTTCAGGGGAAAAAATGGTCTGTCAATGAAATGGAGGATTTTCAAGCATTTTGAATGAAAAGATTAGAGCTGAAAAGAAAATTTGACTATCAAATAAAAAAATGGAAAGAAGCATGAAAAGGTAAACAGCAAAGAGATGTCATAAGGGACTTACTAAAGTTGAACTGTTTACATTACTCATGGAAAGACAATATTTGTAACTCTTGAAACTTTTCAGTATCTGGGATTACACACACACACACATGCACACACAGAGACAGAGAGCAGAATGAATTGAATAGGATGGGATTATATCCTCAAAAAGGGAAGTTAAGTGGAGAGAGAGAAATGTATTTGGAGGAGAGAGGGAGAAATGGAATGGGGCAAATTATCTCTCATAGCAGAGGCAGGGTGGAGGCTTTTCAGTGGAGGAAAAAAGAGGAGAGCTGAGAGAAAAACATGAAGTTTACCCTCATCACATTCAACTAAAGGAAGGAATAAAATGTACACTCATTTTGGTATGGAAACCTTTCTTATAGTACAGAAAAGTGGGGGAAAAGGTGAAAAGCAGTGTGGGGGAGATGATGGAAGGGAGGGCAATGGGAGGAGGGAGCAATTTGAAATCAACACTCTTGGGTAGGGACAGGACCAAAAGAGAGAACAAAAGCAATGTGGGGCAGGATAGGATGGAGGGAAATATAGTTAGTCTTACACAACACGACTATTATGGAAGTCATTTGCAAAACTACATAGATAGGGCCTATATTGAATTGCCTGCCTTCCCAAAGGAAATGGGTGAGGAGGGAGGGATGGGGAGAAGTTGGAACTCAAAGTTTTAGGAACAACTGTTGAGTATTGTTCTTACTACTTGGAAATTAAAAATGCAGGTAATGAGGAATAAAAAATTATCTGGCCCTACAGGACATATGAGAAGAAGGGGAAAAGGAAAGGGAGGGATGGTTGAAGAGAGGGTAAATTGGTGATAGGGAAATTAGAATTCTTGGTATATTGGTGGGGGGAGGGGACAAATGGGGAGAAAATTTGGAATCCAAAATTCTGTGAAAATGAATGTAAGAAGTTAAAGAAATAAATTTACTTTAAAAAAAGAAAGAAAGAAACATAACAACTTGTTAGGTGTTATTAAAAAATCTGACAAGTATTCTTATCGAAAAAAAAAATAAGAAACATTCCAATGTCAAAAAATATTTATATTAGAAATTCACATTAGTAGAAATCAAACCTGTTATTTTACAACTATAATGTTTGTGTGAATGTGGGTGTGTGTATGTGTGCAAGAAATGCACAGTTTAGGGTTAGAAAAGAACTTCTGTGATTATTTAACAGAGAAAATGAAGGGATTTGTTTTTAATTTCCAAGTCAAGGTTCTATTTCTGACATTTAGTGAAAGTATTGCAGAAGAAAGTGCAGAACAAGAAATACAAGGACATTAACTGAATATAAGGAGAAATGTTTTGAAGATGATATTGAAGTATTTGAACTTGTCATGTCTAAAGGTTTAATAGAAAACAATGACATTTATAACAATTTAAGGTAAGAGGAAGGTTAATAATGAGAACTGAAGGAAAAAGGCTAAACCTTAAATAAAATTTATTCCAAATTATACAATGAATTGAAGACTAAAAAGCTAAAGAACATTAAAAAAGTAAGTAATAGGGAAAAGTAAATTTAAAAAACAGTTAAATTTTGGTAATTAAAAGAGATGATCACAGTAAATTGGCAAAACAAATAACAGAAATAAGAGGGTACCTAAGGAACAGACATTAAATAATGCATGGTTACAATGTTATTAAAGGTATATGGTTATAAAGCAAACTGAGTTGAGGATGAGAATCAAGTGATGTAGTAAAAATAGTTTCAAAGTTCTTAAAACATTCAAGAAATGGGGTGTAAACACCTACCTGCAATTACAAAAAGACTAAGAATTATATCAATATGAGCAGCAGTATTTTTTTCTCTGACTTTCATTGAATGAAATGATTGTAATTCTGCTAGAGATAAATGAGAATTATCTATGATTCAAGTGTAGATTTAGTGTCCTTCCTAAAAGAAAAGGTCAATGAATTGAAAAAAAGAATTTGTACCCTGAAGTTCATTAGGGACAATGAATTTTTTTTTTTTAATAGAAGTGTGTCTTTAGGGGAAGGAGGGGAAAATCTGAAGTAGCAAAAAGTTTTTGACTTTCATTACGAGGTTGATGAGGAGAAGGATGCTATAAAGAGAAAGAACAGAAAGAAAAGGCCACTATACATTTGCAGAAAAAGAAATATTTATCACTTTTTACATGCTAGACACCCTGCTATATGCTTTACAAATATCATTCAACTTTTGATTATATGAGCTACCATCATTCCAATTTTAACAATTAGGAAAGGTAGGCAGAGGTTAAATCACTCCCCCAAGATCCCACAGCTAATAAGCATCTGAGGACAGCTATTAATGCAGTTTTACCTAAGTCCTGGACAAATAGGAGATTCAGATGCAAAACAAAATATTTTGTTTTGTATTGTGAAGGTAATGGTGGCTGCCTAGTGTTTATTGAATGGGAGGGGGAAAAGATACATGATAGGGTCAGACCAAGGCTTTAGAGAAATAATTTTTGTATCTTAATGAAGATTAATTCAGTTGGAGAAAGACTTGAAGTAGAGAACTGCAATAACCCAGGTAAGAAATATTGAGGTCCTGTAGTAAGGTGATATCTGTGTGATTGGAGGGAAGAGTATGTATGTTGGATGCTGTAGAGAAAGAAATTATACAATTTAGCAGTTGATTGGATATGTAGGGTGAGAGTCAAGCAAAAGAGTCAAAGTAGGAGACTATGGACTTACCCCATACTACCCCTATGATCAAGATTTTGATTCTGAACATCTATCCAATGGGTTTTCCAATAAAAAAGATATTTTAGAGATTACCTACAATGAAGGAAGAACAATAGTAGTAAGATATGGAGCAGTCAATTGGCTTTGTTCTTCTTTCCACTAGAGTATAGTAATTCAAAGAGCTTGCATTCATATGGGGAGGGTAACAGAAAAGGAAGCTGAAAAACTGTAAGGCAGCTAGGGGAAGGGAGAGGAGAAGGGGGAATATAAATTGGAGACACGAATAAAAAATTCAGGACTATCAGGGTTGCAGTCTAGAGAGTAAGGTAGTTATGGATAACATGGGTATGGTACTTCAAAATGAAGATATGGGGGGGAGAGCAGGGAGAAGACTAATTAATAAAAATATGAGCTGATTTTATGAAAATACAAAATGGATAAACCTTTGGTCAATTTGATTAAACAAAAAAAGAAAGAAGAAAACCAAATTACTAGTATCAAAAAGGAAATGAGTGTACTCACCTGTAATCAAAAGGAAATTAAAACAAAAATTAGAAATTATTTTAAGCATCTGTATGCCTATAAATTTGACAGTCTTAGTGAAATGGAAGAATATTTTCAAAAATATAAATTATCCAGATTAACAGAAGAGGAAGTAAAATACTTACATAAACCCATGTTGGAAAAATAAATTGAATAAGCCATCAATGAACTTCCTAGGAGTACATCTTCAGGGCCAGATGGATTTACATGCAAATTCTATCATTTATTTCAAGGACAGTTAATTCTAATAACATATAGACTACTTGGAAAATTTACTGAAGTCCTACCAAATTATTTTAATGATATAAATATAGGGCTGATACCTA